>PYUH01000525.1:316384-619546 GCA_016808085.1 Suaeda aralocaspica | reverse complement strand
AATTACTCTCTTAGGATATAGAATTAAGCACTTTTTCTCTCCAATTAAATTAGGGGAAATTAGGGTTTGTTCATAACTTTGATTTTAATTCAATTCAAGTCTTCGATTCGTTCTTTAATTTGGTAATTCTTCTGATTTTGTTCTTTATTTTAGTTTAATTTATGCTTTTTAGTCTCTCTAGTTTAATTAATTTAGTTATTTTGTTTATGGTAATTAGTTTAGTTATCAATTATTTCATGAATTCAATTAGGGTTTTTACAACTATTCTTGTTTTGATTTTCATAATTATGAGTGAGTAGTCTAATTCTAGGGTTAGGGAAACCTTGATCAATCAATGGACTAATTAAATTAGGTTGTTTCAATCCCATAATTAGTAGTCAATTTCCTATTATTGGTTTCTTTGTTTACAATTGAATTGTGCGCAGATTTAGTGTAATTGGTAATTGTTGAATTTGATGCCGAGAGGTAAAAATACCACAATAAGACCACTGAATAATAGGCGGAATTAGTCTAGGCATGAGCGAGAGCCGCTAGATGAGTTTCGAGGGAGTCTAGATTCGAGAGAATTAGTGAGCCCTAATTTGACGATGTTGTGAGATGGAACGATCTTTGTTAGGAATTGAATCCATTAGTTGTTCTTGGTGACCCGAATGACCCTAGGCTTAGTTTATTGGTTTAATTCTTCGTCATTTCCAGTAATTAGTTAGTAATTAGTCAATAGTCAGTTAGCTAGTCAATACTTCTCGACCAAGGCTCTTTACACAGTTTAAGCTTTTTAGAACTAATAGAGTTTAACTGCTTCCCTGAGGATTCGATCCTTACTACCCTAGCTACATTAGTTAGTGTCGTTTGGTTTACTTTTGATAGGCGTGCGATAGCCTGTTCACCCTCATACCACAATCCTGCAATTTTTGTCAATCTGATATAAATAATCTTAAAGGTCTTTCTATCATCAAAACCTTTATATTCAGCAACCTTTTCCACTTGTCGTTCCCATTCAAGATAGTCATCTGGGGAACCTTGGCCTGTGAAGTCATCAAGTTTAATGCCACGATCATCAAACTTTTGCTTGCTGTTTGAACGTCTTTTAGGGGGGCGGAAGAAGAAGACGAGTGAGAATCTTCTTCATCATCATCATCACAACGAAAATAATGTATGGGTTGAGGATCAAGCTTTCGTTGGAATTGTTGAGCCAAAACATCAATTCGAACATTATCCTGCTTTTATCTCACGTCCATAGCCTCTAATTTTGTCATCATGTCTTGAATAATTTGTTTCAAATTTGAATTCCCCATAATGGATCGAAAAAACTTTGAGCTCTGATACCAAATTAATGTGGATTTTTAGTAGTCTTCGCAAATTCAACCACAAATTCACGTTTTGTTTATCAATTAAACTCTCCACTCCTGGATTAATTTAATTGAAGGCTAATTAATTAATACACTCCTGTAATTAATTAACTAGGATATAAATTTGTTAATAACTCTTGACTCACAAATTTATGATAGAAAATCGAACAAAGTTTAATCACTAAACTTGCGCAATTTTTACGAAAATATTGAATTGAAATTTCAATGTGTAAAACTAAATTAATTACATCCTAATGTTGAGTTTATTTATAGGTATAATCAACAAAAAAATCCTAACTAGAAAAAACAAAGAAAACACGCACAGACTAGGGAAATTCGTCCCTTTACAAGACATACACACACACATACTCAACAAGATAAGTATGCCACCTCATCGCTACATCTTAATCCTATCTTGCCTAACAAACTCTAACAACCTAATCTAATCAAGAAAATATCCTAACAACCTAAATAAATAATTAATAAAAAATATAATCATCAGAAATTATCCTAAAAATCATGAAAAATACTTTTTGCCCAAGATTGCCAAAAATCGTCAAAATACACGCCCCTTATTGTTCGTCCATTCTGCGCAATTTTCAAGAACTTCAAGAAATGCTTCATATTCAACCTTTTAATCAAGAAACCTTCAAGAAAATATTCTTCATGTCTTTTAGCATATTTATGATGATCAAGACTCCACAAGAACTAATAATAATAATAATAATAATGTCCAAAATATGAAAACCTTTTCAAGTGAAATGGGAAAAAACTCATGGACCAAACCATCTTATTCCTTCTTACCAACATTGTGATCCATCCTGTGAGTGCATTAATTAGAGTTACTATCACTTAACTTAACTAATAGCTCACTCCATCAGTGAAAAAGTATTAATGATCATCATCCATAGTGTTGGCTAGGAAGCCACCAACATCACTAGAATTTATAATGTCAACCTTAATCATTGTCACCCATACCTGTGATTTATCCTTAACAAAACCAATGGGATTTATTATTAGGCTAATTGGCTCATCCACTGTTGGTGTATCATAGGATATCTCACTTGTACTCAAATTCACATCAGAGTGGATTATCATTGCTCTCACTAGCATTTTGGGCTTGTGATGAGCCAGTATTTGTACTCAAATGAGACTTTGTCGACTTGGGCCTGAGATGAGCCTTTGTCATTTTCAGGTTGATAAGCCCGTTCAGAACGTGTAAGATGCGGAACTTGGACACAACTTCTGTAAGATCTTGGTACCAATCATTTTTTATAATTTCTGGATGAAGCCCCAAAGTTGTGTTTGTATGGAGATTGGTGATATAAGTATCCTCGACATTATCATCCCATATGCCACATACATGATCGTGTAAGGCTAATACTTCCTCCATTGCATTATCATTATTGGAAGTGATAAATTTAGAAGGATCGAAATTATTGCTAACAAAATCAATGGCTAGAATAGACGATCCACCAAAGGGATTGGTGATATTATTCGGCTTGGGAGGTAAAGGTAAACGCCCATCTTCAACCATGTCTTGAATAACATGTTTGAGGACCCAGCATTGTTCAGTATCATGCCCTTTCCCTCTGTGGTATTTGCACCATGAATTAGCATTCCATTTTGGGCTTCTCTTGTCCTCTGGTGGGTGAAGAGTTGGCCCAATTGGATGTAAAGCATTTTTGCTTTGAAGTCTATCAAGAGCTTGAGAATATGTCATGCTGATAGGAGTGAATCTTCTATCTCGAGTCCATCTCTTTATTTTTGATGGACTTGAACGAGAAGTTTCTAAAGCATTGACTTCATTATTTTTGGAAGATTCACCCTTTTTATAGGTGTAGTTCCCCTTATAAGCCTGGGGCTTCGATTGTTTTTTCAATAAATCGTTCTCAATTTTGGTCCCGACATCATACACTCATTTGAAGGAGTCGATGCCCTTGATATTTGAGATGTACTTGATAAGGCTCGGACAAGTTGTCTACAAACCTTTCTACTAATTCATCATCGGATGGCTTTTGGACCAAGTGGGTCATCTTTTCCCTATAACGGGTGAAGAAGGTAGTGAACCCTTCTTCAGCTCCTTGTTTTAGCACTTCGGGTTCTTGGAGTGTAACTTGGAATTCCATGTTATCTTTGTATTGATCAATGAATTCCTTAGTAACAGTATCCCAAGTTGAAACCCGATCTGTGCTAAGAGAGTAGAACCAATTATGTGGAATGAGTTCTAAAGAAAGAGGGAAGATCACTAGATAAAATACATGATCAACCTTTTTGATGGTGNCTTTTTGATGGTCATGGACCCAATAAAGCTCTTAAGGTGATTGACTGGATTACCAGTCACCTTGAACTTTGGAAGAGTAGAAGGATCGAACATCTCAGGGAGAACAGCCTCAGTGTTAGGGATGTGGGCGGCCTCAAATTGATATGATTTGCCACCCATTGAAGAACGATGAATGAGATTTTCAATCTCTTTATTTTTTTTCTCCTTTCTTACTCTTGCCTTTTGGCTTCCATTTCAGCCAAATGTTTCTTTTCAGCAGCACATTCGGCTTCAATTTCAGCAAGGCGTATTTTTCTACTTCTCGTTCAACCTCCATCTTATTAAGACGCATCATGAGAGCATTCAATGTAGCATTCATATTTTCTTCTTCACCCATACTTGGACTTGGAGAGGACGGAACAGAACTTGTGGAACAAATTGGAGAATTTAGAGTAATAAACCTGAAATCTTCACAAATATCCTCTAAGGAATTTGAGATGAATGATGATTGTTCGTCACTACCTAACCTTTGTAAACGTTGTTCTGGATCGCGACACCAAGCAGTTGAACCAGCCCTTTATGATAAAAAATTTCAAACCATTCCGAAAAAATATTTATTTCCATTTTCCGAAAAAACAAAGAAATAAGTAAGTGGTGTTAACAATGATTAATTTAATACTAAGCGCGTCTGTAAGCTAAGCTAAACACGACTAAACCTTAATTAATGATATTCTAATTTAAAGAATATCAGTAATAAAGGTTTTTTGACCTTTTTTTAGTTTAACTCAAACAAAACCAGTATTAAGTTAATTATTGTTAATGCTTATGAGGATTAAAAGATCACGGGCGAAAATATTTTTTTTTTTTTACAAAAAAAAAAAAAAAGAATTTCATTTATTAGGGAAAGTGAGATTGTTAACTCCACTTTGAATTCGAAAATAAACTAATTAAATTCTACAAAAATGAATTGAATTATTAAATCCTCGAAATATTCAAATTATATCAATAATCATAACAAATAAATGTTTGAAACGATTGATACGATTTAAATTTCTTGGTGAATAATGGAAGTATCAAGCTAGTCTTAAAAAAAAAACGATTTCATTCCTAACATGATGTTATTAACATTCCCTTTATTTAATGATTTTCCAAAATAAGTTCTAAATAGATAACATTAATAATATTCTATATAAGAACAGAATAATGCTAATGAAGTCTTTGTACAGAAATGACTTTAGTGAATCATTTAATTTGAAGAAAGTTAGTAAAATATTTTAATAAATAAATGCAAAATCCTAAAGTCTCCTAAACATCATGAAGAATAAAAAAAACAAAAAAAAAAGGAAACAAAATCACGAAGAAAAGGAAACAAAATAATAATAATAAAAAAAAAAAGAAAATTGAATCATGAAAAAAAAGAATCAAAAATGGAATTACAAGCAATGAGGTTCCCTAAACCAAGGTTCTATGTCCTCTAGGATTAAGCTCTAAAGGTCAATCCAAAGTGTCCTACATCTAAGGAGTATGCTCCAACACTTTGCGGTGTGATAGCCGTTAGATATGGAGTGTCGCCCCTCCAAGTACCATGGGCAACTTGGAATCGATGTAGTGGGGTAAGGTTGTGTTTTACTCGGTTGCTTAGAGACCATAGGCCCCACTAAGTCAATGGTTCCTTCTCGAAATGTAATGTTATTATGGTGAGCCTAAGGCATGTTTCAAACACATGGAAGCCAAGTGTTTGTCACATGTATGGATTATCTCTAACAAAAGCAATTTGTTCTGAATATAATAAGTGTATGATTAAGAGAAAACTTTCAAGTCTCACCCTCTTTTAGTCCCAGTGGAGTCGCCACTGTAGGGGCCCCGGGATTTTAGGGTCCCAAATTTTTTGGTCACCTTTCTCAAACCGCCCATAGGTCGTGTTAGATCTAAAAAATTGGCTTAAGGAAAGGTGAAACGAATTAATTAGACCTTTTTTTTCAACTAAAATGGAGCGCTGGAACTTGTCCCACGCTATAGACGTAGCGCTACAGGATTTCCCACGCTAACCCTCCAGCGTTACAAATTCTGTGACGCTACAATGTCAGCGTAGGAAGGTTTGTAACGCTACGAAGGTAGCGTAGTCAACGTTCCAGTGCTACTCTTTTTTCATTTTTTCCTTTTTTTTTCAACTGAAATGGAGCGCTGGAACTTGTACCACGTTACAGACGTAGCGCTACAAGATTTTCCACGCTGACCCAGCAGCGTTAAAAGTTCTGTGACGCCACAGTGTCAGCGCGGGAAGGTTTGTAACGCTATGATGGTAGCGTTGTTAATTTTCCAGACAGCTCTTTTTTCCTTTTAAACCCAATTTTAAATCTTTCTTTTTTGGGAGAAACTTCAATACCGATACCAACCATGCTAATAAGGAGTCGCAAATAAGGGTCGTTTGTCTAAATTGCACGGAAATCCTCTCCGATTCCAAGGGGATGACTCCAAGTTGTGGTCGAGCGAACCAAAGATTGGATTCGGGGGCGAAGATACTAACATGACGGAGTGCGTCGGGTTAGCCCATAGGCGGCCATTACTAGTTTCCTCTTAACCATACGCATATTATATTTAGAATCACATAATTATCAATTTACAAAATTAACAAAAATAGATTAAATTGTTAGTGATAACACAAAAAAACTAATTAATATAACTAAAACCGTTATTAAAATTGAATTAGGGAGCCTACCATGATTTGATTTGTCCGAAAGAATTATCTTGATTAAGCGTTGCAAACAATCAATTTAAGTCATTTAACAACAATAAGGAGATAAAGCGGTAAATAAATATTGAAACAACAACTAAAAATCCATAAACATGATTTTTAGGGCTCTCAGGACACGTACCACTTCTCCTTTAAAGATTTTCATCGTCGAGTATTAATTTGGGCAAAGTTTCGAATTATCGTTTCGATATTATCAAAATTTGTAGCCACTTTATAGTAAAATAAATAGTAAATAAATAATAAATAATTATTATAAAAAAAATAAGGTTGTTTTAAAGCAATAATTGGATTAATTGAGTATGAGGGAGAGAGTGAATCAAAAAAAGGTGTTGTGAAATGAAGAAAATGAAGGTTTTTATAGCAGTGTGGGAACTCTAATTGCGCTGGCCTGTTAGCGTGGTACGCCGAATCGCGCTGGCCCTGTACCGCAAGAAACCCTACAACGCTGCTAGGGTAGCACTGTTAACTTAGTCACGCTGAGCTGTCAGCGTGACTAAATTAACTGCGTTGCGCTTTTTGAAAGATTTTTTTTTAATTTTTAATTTTTATTCTTAATTAATTTATTTATTTCTTTATTTATTATTATTTATTTATTGTAAAATAATAAAAAAGCGTTGGAATAGAAAAAAGTCTGTTAAATATGAATGGGCCTTTTATAGTATCCGAAACTTATTGTTTATGCCCAAGTATACTCGTTTATCCAATCTTCTACAGAAATGAGTTCTTTTAATCATCATAGAGTCCTGCCGCGGGACAGGGGGACTAAATTAGGTGTCTACACTTAAGTTTCTCTTGTAGACCTTCAAGCCATAAACTTGCATAAGAGGTGAGTTTCAGTTCAGTAACTTTATAGGATTTGTGATTATCATATTCCTTATAAGTGAAAATCCTTTCTACCCTGCGAATCCACTCTTGAAGTTTATTTGGATCCATACTTCCTTCAAATTCAGGGATTTCTAGTTTAAGATTTCGATCATCATCCTTAGGTTTCACCTTCTTTTTGCACCTTGATCTACGCTCATCTTCACTTACGCTGCTTGAATTTTCTTTCGTGATTTTCAGTTTTCTCACACTCCTAACAATCACACTTTCTTCCTCCGTATTAGATGATTCTTGCTTCTTGGTTATACCTTTATTTGGCGTGCTACCAATAGTAGCAACTACCTTCAACAATTCATCCCGACATGCCTTTAGTTCGTCAATTTCATTCTGCACCCTAACTTCATTTGCTTGTTGCAACAAAATTCCTTTAGTGAAGTTTGCAGGAACTCCATCTCCACCTTCCATTTTTTTCTGATAAAGTGATTTATATTTGATAAGCACCTGAGAATTGTAGATCTCTCAAAGAAAGCACAAAAAGTTGATGTGAATATTGTTAAACAAACGCCACTTACAACAAGGGATCTAGCTTCGCTCTGTAAAGAATCCACCAAGAGTTTAGACTAGGGAATTTTCGAAGAATTATGTGTTTGATTAAAACCAAAGCACCCTCAAACTCATTCTTGTCCTCATGTGAATCTTAAGCAAATGCACCAATTCACAAAATAGAGTATATTGTTTTTGAACGAAAACAATAAGAGAAAAACGTACAACTCAAAGTTGATTATTATTTCACAAAACAATCTATGTTGTTACAAAGAAATCTCAAGGATATTTATATAATAACCTAAGACTAAATCCTAACAACCTCCTAAGACTCAAAATAACAAAATATACGCATAAAACAAGCTAAAATTCGTCCTACGTGACTCACAAGATAAGATTGCCACATCATCACTACATCTTGACCTTATCTTGCTAACAAACTCTAACAAACCTTATCTAATCAAGAAAATATCCTAAAAACTTAAATAAATAATTAATTAACAATAATAATCAGCAAAATCTCCGTAAACTACGCGCCATTTACTTCATGCACAAGTAGCTTGAAAATCGTCACAAAACTCGGCAAGAACCCATCGCTATTTTTGCGCTAATTTCAAGAACTTCTTCCAATCTTCAAGAAATGCTTCAAGATTCAATCTTTTAATCAAGAAACCATTCTCCTCGTATTTTACGATGACTATGATGACCAAGACTCAACTAGAATTGAAAACACCTGTGCCTAAAATGAGAAAAACCCTAGCAACTGCAGTGGGAAAAAAACCCATAGGAAAAAACACATCTAGCAAACACTATAAACACTACTCAAATCTTTTGTTGAGGATTTAATTGCATGTGACCTTGCACACATAAATGCTTGCCCTGGATGCACCCAATTGTCTTGTGTCACCAAAGGCCAACAATTCACCTAAGGTTGCACTGTTCTTGTTAGCATCCATCAAACCTTCGAAGTTGATTACATAATCTGTGTTTACATATTTTTTATTCATATCACCTATTAGACTTATTCCTTTTTGGTAGCTCTACCTAGTGATGGATTTTTGTTGGTTTTTCGGTTGTGGGGCCAACTTTTGACCATTTCCCCCAAAATCGCTAGTGTTGCGACTCTTTTACCCTTCTAATTATTAATTAATTTTTGCTAAATGAAATTAATAAACTACCCATCATTAATTTGCACTTTATTTTGATATTTGTTAACTGTGCTATCAAATAAAGATTTGCTAACAAATTCGCACTTTGCTTTATAATGCTTTAATCTTTTCCCTTTAAAGAAAGCTTCAATCTTTATTTCTCTTGCACATATACTCTAAGTCTCTAATCACTTATAATTTTTTAATTGTTGAACAATAGAGATGATGACACCAAAGCATTAAGATCAAGAATGTTATATCCTTTAAGATTATTACCAGACTATTGGATTCTAATACAAAGATCACACAGTAATGCTATAGACAATACTTTTGCTAGTTGACTTGGCGCTATACGTCGGCGTCCAAACCAATCACATGGCGAAGAGGGCGCTGACTTAAAAGAACTTGACTTTCTTTGGACACTGGGCGAGCAGAGCTTCCACGCCTGGTATACTTGCACAAAGGAATAAATCCTTGTTCGATTTATCCCCCTCCGATGCTTAAGTAAGTAAATGTATGAAGAATGTAGAGAGAGATTTAGAGAGAGAAAGAGCACAATAAATGGTTGTCTTTAATGTCCCTTTGTTCAAGTTGTTCATGGGTATTTATACTGGTGAGAATTCACTATTTAGTCCTTTGTACAGTAGAGTACTATTCTTTCTTCCCTTTGGTGTAGAGGGAGAAGAGGATAACCCGGCGTGTTATGGGGTTCCTCTCTTCCACCTGGCTTTCTGCCTTTTATTATTTATTAATTTAAATAAATATCAAATATCAAATATAAAGACACGTGTCATTCATCCGTTTCCCCTTATATTGTCTCATGGATTATGAATTAAGCTTAAATCTGAACTGTTGGTTGAGCGTATAACATTTGCCCCTCATCAAACCGTTGAATTTGAATTGACGGATTCCAGGTATTTAATGAAACGTTGTGATGATTAAAACTAATTAATGAAGAACTGAAATGATTACAAAACGGTTTTCGAGGGGAAGAAAAGGGGTTGTACTTATGTACCTGCCTTTTCAACTTCCAAGGGGAAAAGTCTTTTCGGCCCCTTTCAACCATCTATAAATACTTACCCGTGCTAAATCTCCCACTTATTCGCTCTTAATCTTACAAATCTTTTAATCGTTCTCTCTGAAAATAGTGAATTTCTTCAAGCTTTTGGTGAGTTGTAGTTGTGGTTTTGCTATTTCCTTCGCGTGAAAGTTGTTATTCCTTCAAGCTATTTCTTCAAGTTTGTGTTAAATTAGTCCTCATCTTGCGGTAACTAGTTCGTCTCAAGCACTTTCTCCAGGTATTATCCCCTTACTCTATGTATTTATTTTCTTTCCTGTTATGGCTTCTGCTTCCTCCTCTAATGGGGTATATCTTCACCCCCTGATCAAAAGAAGGATTTTGCGGGATGAAGAGAACCCTATTTCACCGGGGTTTCTAAGGGTGAGAGCCATGCATCTCGCCTCCTCATCTCCTGATAGCTCGCCACCTCTAACTTTGCAGAATCTCACACCATTTATCTCTTGTGTGCAGAATTCTTTGGTTAGAACAAAACTTTGTGCAAGAAGAATTCGCACAATGGTGGTTTCCTCTTCCTCTTCTGAAAAGGCGCCTTCCCCAAGGCGTGATCCTTCAGAGGACACTGAGGTTTTATTCGCCGAACCCCCTGGCGAGTCCCAAGGGAAAGGTGGCGAGCATCAGGAGGTGGAGGTTCAATCCTTCTTTCCTAAGAACGATCCACGTGGCATCCCTGTCATCAATTCTTGGGTCAAACAATTAGGAGAGGACCGTGGTGCTTTCAGGAAGTCCTTATGGCTTCCTGAAAATGTTAGAATGATTGACCCTTTGCCAGGCGCCACCATTACCCACGTACAGCCCAACGAATTTGGGGTTTATAAGGACGCCCTTTTACTTGGACTTAGGTTCCCCCCTCATCCTTTCGTGGACACTCTCCTACATGAGTATGACATAGGGATCGCCCAACTGACCCCCAACTCTTGGCACTTTATTAACTCCTTCATCGCCACCTGCGTTTTGAAGAAATTGACTATTTCCTTCAACGCCTTTCACTCCCTTCACTTCCTAAATAGGGTTAACAACCCTACACCTGGGTACAGCTGGTACGCCATCTCTAACCGTCCCCACTATAGGATGGTGATAGACAGGACCTCAAACCTTAAGGAGTGGCAGGTCAAATTCGTATTCTTTGTGACCAGTGACGTTAACATGGCGGGCCGCTATGGCAGGTGGAATGATAACGCCCAACTTTTGGGAAAATTGAACGCCACCCCTCACCCGACCGCCGGTGAAGGGCGCACCCAGGCCTATTTTAAGGCGTCCCAAGAGGACAAGGAAAGTCCTGCCAACTGGGTGCCTCTCCCTTACTTACTCAATAACAACTTTTTCCTTTGCGCCACTGGTCTTTGCGCCAAGTTGGAGAAAGGTACCTGGTGGTTTAATTTTTACCTTTTGCCTTTATGCCAGCCCTTTATAAATCAATCCTTTGTCTACATTCTTTAACATTTTTTTTGTTTTTTTTTTTAGAAAAATCTATGGTTCGCCTTACACCTGAGGAATTAGGCGAGGGGAAAGCCCTGGAATCCGTGAAGGACATGTTAGCTCGTCGGAAGATGATGAGCTTAAAGGAGAAGCTCGCCCTTAAAAAGGTACTAAGCTTTTCATTACCATCTCTTTATTTTTATTGTTAGTATTTTATACTCTTTAATCCTTCAGCTTTACAAATTATTTATTTAATAATATTTTTATTAGGAGAATGTAGCGAGCAACGTGGAGGCGCCCTCATCCAAGCGCCCTGGCGTATCCATACGAGAGCCAGGGTCTAAGAGGACCGCCACCCTTGCCCCTTCAGCGGGCGAGGGCAAAGGAAAAGGAAAGGCGGACGCCTCCGCCTCTGGGGGAGCGTGGAAAAATCAAAGGCAAAACAAACAGCTCCCACGCCCTCAAAACAAACAGCTCCTGCACCTTCTTCCGAGGGGAAGCAAGATACCACCCCCCCAACTGGGGGCGTTAAAAGGAAGCACTCTTCCCCTGTGCTTCCAGGTCGACAAAAGAGGGTAAAACATGTGGCGTCAAAACCCAAAACCTTCTCTTCTCTACCCCCTCCTCCTAAGGAGGCGACTCCTTCACCCGCCACTCCTACTTTTGGCGAGGTGACCACTCCCTCACCCTCTCAACCAAGGGCAGGGCCTTCTCCCCAACCTTTCACCTCCAAATCTACCATTCGTCCATCCAACGCCCCGTCTCCATCTAACCAACAAACTCCCCCTGTCTCCACTCGACCAACCAACACACCCTCCTCAACTAAACAGCCCACTCCACACACACAAACTCCCACACTCCCAAAATCCAAACTAGCGGGGTCTTCATCCAAGTCCACGCCCACTACAACCATCAAAGAGGGCGCTGGTCCCCCTAAAGCTGGCCCTTCTAGCTCAGCCCCGGCAGGCGCCGATCTGGATGGCGGCGTCCTGTTCGACCTTGCTGACAAGGTGAAAGCCAACATGTCAGCAGCCACCAAGCTGCAAGCCCAGCAATCTAGTAATTCTTTTAGACCCAATTTTGTTCGTACTTATAAGTCATCTTCCGATTCCGTCATTTATTCACCTACTGATCCCCGTGCCTCTGTTTTTCCGGTCGCCCGCTCAGAAATCCCAGCAATGGATACTTCCATGGAATCTCCTGCTACTGTGGAGACTGGGCGTGTTCCTTCAATGCGCTTCTCCTCTACTGAGAAGAGGACCATGCTGGGTGACATGCTAACGTGCGCCCCTAAAGGTTATACCGAAGGCTTGAAGGGCGCCAAGGATGGCTTGCTAGGTCCATGCCTCATGGATCTCGCCAATGTAAGTTTCCTCCCAACTTGGATTCTTTCTTAGTTTGACGCAATCATTATTTACCCTACTAATTTTTGTTTTTATTTTTATTAGGTTATGCTTCGTCTTGATGTGTTCGCCGGCTGGGCACAAAAGCAACGTGAGACCGTTGTTGAAGCTCTATCTCTTTCTGAGCAAAGTCGCCAACTTTCAGCTGAGGCTACTCAACTGAAAGCCACACTGGAGGCAGAACGTCAAGGCAAGGACGCCTCTCTTGCTAAGATGCAACAGTACTGTTACCAAATTAACAGTGCTTACACTAACATCCTCAAGGCTAAGGGTTCTACCGACGCCGAGTATGCTTCCGAGGTGGCGTCCAGAAAATAAATGGAAAGAAAGTTGGCGGCTGAAACCAAGAGGGCTGATGATGTTGAGTCCAAAGTGGCAAGTTTATAAAAATCTAACCAAGAGTTAGAAGAAAAATTAAAGGGCCACTCTGAACTCAAGTCATCATATGACACAGCCCTTGGCGAGAAAGAAGATCTCGCCCAATCAAAAAAGCTTTAGAGCGTCAGATCGCCACTCTACAAGCTAATATGAACGAGCTCCAAGACGAGTCCATTGGCATCTATGACGAGGGGATGACCGATATGAAAAACTTGGTGAAGGAGGGATGGGAACTCTGTTATCGCCATAGTGAAGTAAAGGTTGACTATTCTTACTTTGAGCGCCGGCTTGATCATGTCATCCAGGCTTTCTTTGCCAAGCACAACAATGATGACCCTCCTTCCCCTTTTGAATCTACCACATATCAAAGAGGAAGAAGAGGAATCTGATCATCCTGCGGATCAGGCCGAGAGCAAGGCGCCTGGCGAGTAGAGCGTTACTCCCAGTGAAGTTGTGACTATAGCTGATAGTCCAGCTCATGACGCCCCTATCCCCCCTTCCTTGTAATTTGAGTCTTGTATTTTTGGTCCTTACCCTTGTAAAGATTTCATCATAATTAATAAAATAATCTTTTTCAAACATGGCGTTCATTTATTTATTTACTGCTTTTTGCAAATATTTTATTAGTTTTTGCAACTAATGTTCTTTATTTGTTTCTGACTTACAAACATTTCTTTTATCAGCTATCCTTCCCAAATGAGGGAATAAAAAGAAAATTCTGAACTTGGTAAGGTTTAACCAGAATGAGCGATGCATGTCATTTTGTGTGACTATCTTGATTGCCCCTGAAACTTACCTAGTTCAGGTTTTTGTAGTTCAAAAAATTTTAATCAAACCATTTCGCGCCTTTTAGTGCAATAGCATGCCTAATTATTTGAGAATCATTCGAGGTGTTTTCCCTAACGTCATAGAAGAGTTGCCCTAACGTTTGCATGCCAGTCGGGGTCTTTATCATGCCTCAGCGTTTAAACGCCTTTTGAGGTCTTATAGAGGAGTTGCCCTAACGTTTGCACGCCATTCGGGGTCTTTATCATGCCTCAGCGTTTGAACGCCTTTTGAGGTCTTATAGTAGGGTTGCCCTAACGTTTGCTCGCCATTTGGGGTCTTATAGTAGAATTGCCCTAACGTTTGCACGCCATTTGGGGTCTTATAGTAGAATTGCCCTAACGTTTGCACGCCATTTGGGGTTTTTATCATATGTTCTTGCACAACCTTTCTTTTTGTATTAAAATAAGTTTCGTTTTTTTTTTTTTTACATTACATTTATATTTGATATTTCCTAAGGGTGTCTGCATTCCACGTTCGTGGGAGAAGGTGCCCGTTCATCCTCTCTAATTTGAATGTTCCATCATGAATTTCTTCCGCTATCTTACAAGGCCCTTCCCAATTTGGAGTCAGCTTTCCTTGTTCACCTACTCGCCCAACTATTTCCATCTTCCTTAACACCAAGTCGCCTTTCTTAAGCTGACGTTTCTTAACCGTCTTGTTGAACTCCCGAATCATTCGTATTTTGTACAAATGTTGTCGGAGTATGGCGTTCCCTCTCACTTCTGGTAGATAATCCAGGTGTAATTTCATCAATTCCCAGTTGGCGTCTTCCTCAAATAACATTACTCTCAAGGTAGGCTCTTGCACTTCTATGGGTAATATGGCGTTTGACCCGTATACCAAGGTGAATGGCGTTTCTCCCGTTGAATTCTTGACTGTAGTTCTGATGGACCATAAAACATTAGGACGTTCCTCCACCCATAACCCTTTTGCTGCATCCAACTTCTTTTTGATCCCAGCGCAGAGGATTTTATTGAAAGACTCTACTTGGCCATTGGCTTGTGGATGTCCCACTGCTGCAAAGTGGGCGTGTATCCCTTGATTGCCCAACCATTCCTTAAGGCGATCATTCTCAAATTTCTTTCCATTGTCAAAAACAATGGATTGAGGAACGCCATACCGAGTGATGATTTTTTTCCAAATGAACCCCTTTGCATCATTAGTAGCTATGTTTCGGAGAGATTCAGCCTCGACCCACTTGGTGAAGTAGTCCACTGCAACTAGAACAAATTTTCGTTGACCCGTTGCTTGAGGGAAGGGTCCAAGTATGTCCATGCCCCATTTAGCAAAAGTGGGCTTAGAACCGGTTTAAGATAGGTCGCCGGCTTTTGATGGAGATTTGCAAAGATCTGGCATTTGTGACACTTTTGTACCATTTCACATGCATCCTTTCTAACTGTTGGCCAGAAGTACCCAGTTCTTAGGGCTTTCTCTGCTAGAGCTCCAGCCCCAATGTGAGCGGAGCATGATCCTTGATGCAAGTCTTCCAAGATTTTCCTTCCACTTTCTAATGTGACACACTTCAGTAGGGGACGAGAAAATGATTTTTTGTAGAACGCCCCTTTCCATATTATGAACCACTTATCCCTAGCCTTGATGTATTTAGCCTGCTTTCTGTCTTCTGGGAGGGTGCCCGACATTTTGTATGCCAATATTCCATCCATCCATGTATTGCTTCGATCGATATAAACGATTTCGACTCCCACGCTTTTCTTTTCTTTAACCTCCCAAAAAACTGATCTTGGAGTGTCATCCGGCGTTGAGCTTGCCAATTTTTCCAGGGCATCAGCTTGGTTGTTGTCCATTCTAGGAGCGTGGCTAAGGGTAAATTCCACAAGATCCTCGACCTCTTCCTGAACCATTCTAAGGTATTGAATCATAACCTCATCTCTTGCTTCAAATTGTCCATTCACCTAGCTTACCACCAACTGAGAGTCAGAGATGGCGTTTACCCTGGTCGCCCCTACTGCTTTACACATTCTGATTCCAGCCAGCAGGGCTTCGTATTCTGCTTCATTGTTGGAAGCCTTGAATTGGAACCTCATTGCGTATTCATAAATGTCTCCCTCTGGCGATCGACATATGATTCCTGCCCCGGCCCCTTGCTGAGTAGATGACCCATCTACATGCAATGTCCAATGATCTTTTCTCTCTTGACACCGTTCAAGGCGAGTGGTTTCGACTATAAAGTCTGCTAAAGCTTGCCCTTTGATCGCCTTGCGAGGTTCATAATTGATTTCAAACGCCCTCAACTCAACAGCCCATTTTAGCATTCTTCCGGATGATTCCTTGTTTTTCATAGCTTGTTTAATTGGTTGATTAGTTAAGACTACAAGCTTGTGAGCCAGGAAATAAGGACGCAATTTTTTACTCGCTTGATACAAAGCTAAACCAACTTTTTCAATGAGCAAATATCTTTGCTCAGCATTTTGTAATACTTGACTAACAAAATACACAGGCATTTGGACCTTATTTCTTTCGGCGACCAACACTGGGGAAACCGCCACCCCAGACACTGCTAAATACACAAACACTGTTTCTCCTATCAATGGGCTGACCAGCCTGGGTAACGAATGGAGATGTGCTTTTAGAGATTCAAACGCCTCCTGTGCCTCCGGCGTCCATTCAAACCTTGCCTTCTTCCTAATTGTATTGAAAAATTGATGGCACTTGTCTCCAGATCTTGTCAGGAATCTTCCCAGGGCCGCTAAACATCCAGTCAATTTTTGGACCTCCTTTATACACGTGGGCGCCTTCATATCTATCACTGCCTGAACCTTATCTGGGTTGGCTTCAATCCCTCTTTCGTCCACCAAGAACCCCAAAAACTTTCCTTTGGTCACCCCAAACACACATTTCTTGGGATTTAGCCTCATGTTGTGCTTTCTTAGAGTTTCAAAGGTTTCTCTGACATCCTGAGTATGCTCGCCACTTAGCCTACTCTTTACAATTATGTCATCGATGTACGCCTCAAGATTCCGCCCAACTTGTTCTGAAAAAACCGTAGTTACCAACTTTTGAAAAGTTCCTGGAGCATTCTTTAACCCAAAAGGCATAACCTGATAACAATATACCCCTTGTTCAGTGACAAAGGCAGTCTTTTCCTGATCTTCTTTATATAAAGGGATTTGATGGAAGCCAGAATATGCATCCATAAAACTCATTAGAGCATGGCCTGCTGTAGAATCTACCAACTTGTCTATCTTTGGGAGAGGAAAGCAATCTTTTGGGCACGCCTTATTAAGATCGGTGTAATCCACACACATCCTCCAAGTCCCATTGGGCTTAGGAACCAAAACCACATTTTCCAGCCATTGGGGATATTAGCAAGGTCGGATAAACCCGGCGTCCAGAAGCTTTTGTACCTCCGCAGCTGCTGCTTTATTTCTTTCATTGCCCAAGTTTCGCTTTTTTTGTAGTACTGGCTTTTTTGGTGGATCCACATTCAACTTGCGGACAGCTATGCTGGGATCAATACCTGGCATCTCATTTGCCTCATAAGAAAATAGATCCTTAAATTCCCTGAGCAGGGATTTGATTTCTTCCTTCTCTCCACTCATCAAATTTTTCCCGACCTTCACCGTTCTTTCCGGTGTAGCCTCTTCCAACACAACATCTTCGTGTTCATCCACAGCTACGGGCGTACTGCCTTGATCCAGATTTATTACTACCATCAGTTCATCCGCCTTGTCCTCCAACTTCCTCTTCTTTGATGGCGCAGACCTTTCCTCTGGGATTCCCTGGCTCAAGGGCCTTAGAGTAGTTAAATAACACTCCCTGGCGGCCTGCTGGTCGCCATATATAGATCCGACAGACCCATTATCACACTCAAATTTCATCAGCATCAAATGGGGCACTATAACCGCCTTTGCAGCATTCAACGTTGAGCACCCAAGAATAACATTGTACGCCATTGTATCCCGTACAACCAGAAATTTTACGAACATGTTCCTTGGGTTTGCTTTATCCCCCAATCGCAGTGGCAGGGTGATACTGCCCATAGGATGGATGATGCCTCCCCCAAATCCGATTATTGGGTGATGGATTGGGTTCAACACCTCCTTTGCATATTTTAACTTCTCCAGGCAGGATAGGCTGATGATATCAGTAGAGCTGTCGGTGTCAATCAAAATCCGTCGTACCTTCAAATTGGCAACCTTTAATTCTACGACCATGGGGTCGTCATGTGGCGTTCTTATATTCCCCCTATCTCTCTCTGAGATGCATACCTCTGGGAATTTGCCTTCCGCTAAAGTTGATGTTGTGGTGAATACCTGGTTTAGTTGGCGGGCATAATCCTTGCCCCCTCTCCTGGTCGGTCCTCCAGAAGCAAACCCTCCTGAGATGACCGCCACCACATCCGGCGGGGTATCATACCCAGAGTTCTCATGGTTACTTCTTTCCTCCCTTCTAACTCCCCTGAGGTATGCCCCCAACTTGCCCTGGGACGCCAAGTCGTCAAGGACTCTTCTCAAATTCTTGCAATCATTAGTGTAATGCCCTACATCTTTGTGAAAGTGGCAAAATTTCTTTTTGTCCCTACTTTCCACTGGAGCTCTCATGGGGGCGGGCATCTGGATTCCCAACCTTGGGCCTGCTTCCTTCAAAATTGCCCCTATTTCCTTATTATACTCATAGGGAGATACATAGGGGGCGTTCTCCCTCTTCCGTTTGAACTTGTTATTGTCTTCCTTTTTAGCTGGGACGATCGACCAGATCTCCACCCTTCGTTCCCTCCTTTTGGGGATACCTTCTCGACTTTCTTCCAACTTTTCTTTCATCTTAGTGGTGGAGCAGAGCTCTGTGGCATGAATGAAAGACTATGCCTCCTTCAAGGCAGTTTTAAGGTCCCTTATGTCTTTCCGAACAATATCAAATTTCAACGTTTCCTCCCTTAATCCCCGGAAAAAACAATCGAACGCCACGTTTTCATTTAAACTTGGAATTTGCAATGCTTCCAAGTTGAATCGTTGTACGTAATTTCTTAAAGTCTCAGAGTATCCTTGTGAAATTTTGCTTAAATGCATACTTGTCTTTTTCTCTTGCTTATTTGCCATAAAGTGATGGCAAAAGAGGATGCTTGATTCCATAAATCTATTTATGGAATTGTCAGGTAACCTTCCAAACCATTTTTGGGCCACTCCCTTTAGCGCGGCTGGGAAATGTTTGCACCAAGTAGCATCATCAGCTCCTTGAAGCAGCATGGCGTGCTTGAAAGTTGCAACATGATCATCAGGATCAGTCGTGCCATCAAAGGCCTCGATGATTGGTGGTTTGACTTTGTACGCCCTTGGTGTAGCCATAATCGCCAGAGAAAACGACATTTTCCACGATATTACCATACTCTCATTTTGTGAGACATATGGCTGAGCAGGTTTCCTTCTGACCCTCTGTTGCTCCTCGCCTTCCTCGTCAGAAGGTTGAGCCTCCAACTCTTGACGAGCTTCCTTTCCCTTTCCAGGCGTGCTTTTAAATATTTCTCCCCTTTTTGCCCCGAATGTGGTTTTGGTTCTAGCCAGGATGCGTCAACACATTTCCCTCCTTTTGGCACTCGCCTGCTTGCGTGGCGTTGCCTCTGGCTGTGCATCCTTTAATGTTTTCTTAACCTAGTCCTCCACAGCCCCGACTATGGTATTGTGGAAACGAGACAAGATGGCGTGCAGCTGGTCCATGGTTACTGTTTGCCTGTTGGCTGCTTCTGACTGTTCTGATACTCCTGTCTGATTAGGCGAGCTGCTATCCCTTAGGTTCTCGTCTGAATCTATAAACTGATTATTGCCTGCCATTGCTATGTGTCTTCCCCACAGACGGCGCCAAATGTTATATCCTTTAAGATTATTACAAGACTATTGGATTCTAATACAAAGATCACACAGTAATGCTACAGACAATACTTTTGCTAGTTGACTTGGCGCTATACGTCGGCGTCCAAACCAATCACGTGGCGAAGAGGGCGCTAACTTAAAAGAACTTGACTTGCTTTGGACACTGGGCGAGCAGAGCTTCCACGTCTGGTATACCTGCATAAAGGAATAAATCCTTGTTGGATTTATCCCCCTCCGATGCTTAAGTAAGTAAATGTATGAAGAATGTAGAGATAAATTTAGAGTGAGAAAGAGCACAATAAATGGTTGTCATTAATGTCCCTTTGTTCAAGTTGTTCATGGGTATTTATACTAGTGAGAATTCACTGTTTAGTCCTTTGTATAGTAGAGTACTATTCTTTCTTCCCTTTGGTGTAGAGGGAGAGGAGGATAACCCGGCGTGTTATGGGGTTCCTCTCTTCCACCTGGCTTTCTGCCTTTTATTATTTATTAATTTAAATAAATATCAAATATACAGACACGTGTCATTCATCCGTTGCCCCTTATATTGTCTCATGGATTTTGAATTAAGCTTAAATCTGAACCGTTGGTTGAGCGTATAACAAAGAAAAACTTACATTTTTCTATGTGGATGAGTTGTCAGAGATAATGGCACTTAACCTAAGCTTCAAGAGTTCAATAACTTTATTGTATATTATCAAAACAATGAACATTAAGCTTCTATTCGCATCAACCATGTACAATGATATCAAGAACTTCTCCTATTATAAAGAGTTGCAAATTCACAAATATTTGTTCAACTAATCTATAGATAGTTTATAATTTGATTTTAATATGATGTTGGGATTTGAATTAAGACTGTAGTGGGTTTTTTAATTTGTTATTTTGGGTTATGAATTTCTGATTTAGGAATTTTAATTTGGGGTTTTTGAATTTTTTTTTTTTTGAGTTTTTGGTTGAAGGCGTAGATGAGTAGCCGGGATTATCAATCATGGTAATGGTAGGTTGTTGGCCGCCTTATTCGCATGAGGTGCTTGGTGCCGTGATGAACATGAGGAGAATATAGGTGTTGCGTTTGTTATGGATGGCCATTTTGTAAGTGGTCATTTAGTGATGGTGGCAGATTTTTGGTGAGTTGTTGTTCTAGGGATTCGGTGGTGATGGGCCGGCAGGTGGTGGTTTGTTGGTGGAGGTGCTAAGTTGATGATTTGTTATTGGTGGTGTACGGTTGTCTACCAGTGTTGACCTATGGTTATGCCAAAATAGGTGTGGGTATGAGGAGAGAGATAAAGAAGTAAGATGGGGATGAAGGAAGAAAAAATTTTAATAGAGAAGGGTAGATGGGTAATTACACAAGCTAATTTTTGGAGGGTAATGGTAAAAAATGAGCCCTATAACCGGAAAACCAACAAAAAATCGACACTAGGTAGTGCTACCAAACCGGAATAAGTATAATAGGTAGTTTAGTAACTAAAAGTTTTTAAGGTAGTTGTTCACAAAAACTGATATTTAATAGGTAATTTTTGCCAATTTTAGCAAATATTTAATAATACTGAAAGTGACATAAAATATTATTTATAAACTTTAGAAAACATAAAATAATTATTTTAATTAACAATTAATTTATATTTTCTATCTTTAATATATTTATTGAACTTAAATTTTTAATAAAAACACTAAAAATATACACATAAAATAGGAAATAAAATTCTTAAAGCACTTGAAAATATGGGGTATTACACCGACACTGAATTCATTTTTAAAAACTTTCCTTTTGATGTGTGGCATTTTGTTGAGCTAGTTAGTATGGTGGGCGGCATTCCCTTGCTATGGAATCGCAGGCATATTGCCTTTCATTCCGTCGGGGAGAACGCTCAAGGAGCGCACGGTATTGTAGAGGTATTGTATGCAAACCAAATATTTTACTTTCTACTATTTATGCGAGTACTTCTCTTTACTTGAGACTGAAATTGTGGAAGGATTCGCATTTGATCAAAGATTCTGTTAAAAGTGCTTGACTCATTATTGGAGACTTTAATGAAGTTTTAAATTAATCTAAGAAATAAGGAGGGAGAAGTAATAATTTGCGTGGGGCTAGTTGCTATTCTGTAATCATGAATTGTTGTTAGATAGTAGACATTGGGTTTCATGGCTAAAAATTCACTTGGTTTACTAAACAGACGTTGACGACCTATTTATGAGAGATTAGATAGGGGTTGGGCAAATTCCAAGTGGCACACTCTTTTCTCAAAAGCACAACTTCACCATCGTGTTAGACATTCTTCAGATAATTGCCCTCTATTACTCCATCTATGTAAACCTGTTGGAGTGGCCCAAATCTTAAGGCCCAATGCTTTTCACTTCCTTAGGTGAATGAATATTCTAGAGTATTGTGATGATTATTCTATCATCATCCTTATTAATCTAGAGTGTTCTATCTAGACTATTCTTGTCTAGATATTTTCATTCTACATCCCTTCACTCTAGATTACTCCATTCTAGATCTTTCCACTCTAGACTATTCTACCACCTACATCACCCTACCATCCTCACCTATAAATAGAGGATGTCACTCCACTTCAAAAGCATCCACAAAAATATTCTCCCAAAAGCATCCACAAAACACTTTCAAGCCTTCCCCATCAAAATAGTCTTTCTACTACCAAACCACTCCTAAATACTCTCCTCCTTATTCCACTATTCCCTTGTATTCACATATCTTTTGTGAGTTGTATTGTGAGAGTTTCATTGTAATATTTCTACCCTAATATTTAGGGTCTATCTTGTACTCTCATATTATATATAGTGGAATTTTGGTGCTCGTCGTCCGTGGTTTTTTTGCCTCTATTGAGGATTTTTCCACGTTAAATCTTGTGTGTTCTTTTATTGCTTATCTTACTTTTAACTTCTTTTATTTCTCGATTTATCACGTTTCCGCTAGCGCTCTTACCCTAACAAGTGGTATCAGAGCCAAAGGTTAACAATGTCGACTGTCACCAAGTTCGACATCGAGAAATTCGATGGTAAGATAAGCTTCAGCATCTGGAGGATCCAGATGAAAGCCGTTCTTACTCAGAACGGATTGAAGAAGGCATTGGATGGTAAATCTAAGAAGCCGTCATCTATGACTGACGAGCAATGGCAAGAGCTAGATGAGAAGGCTCTATCCGCCATACAATTATGTCTTACAAAGGAGGTTCTTCGAGAAGTTGTTCATGAGGAGACCGCTTCCGGGCTTTGGTTGAAGTTGGAGTCGCTCTACATGACTAAGAGTCTAGCAAACAAACTCCGGCTCAAGGAAAGGCTTTACACTATTCGTATGGCCGAAGGTACGTCCATCCAATCTCATCTTAATGAATTCAACTCCATCATCATTGATCTTGAGAATTTGGATGTTGAAATTGATGACGAGGATAAGGCCGTATTATTAATCGTTTCCCTACCTCCCTCTTATAAACATTTTAAGGAAATTATGCTTTATGGTAGTAATGATTCACTTACATTTGAAGATGTTAAATCAAACCTACTCTCAAAAGAAAAATATGACCTTGAAGCAAATAATGGAGATAAAGCTGAAGGATTAAATGTAAGAGGGAGATCACATGAAAGAGGAAACACACATAAAAAGAAATTTCGATCTAAATCTAGGGGACGTAAACCTAATGTTACCTGTCGCTATTGTAAGAAACTAGGGCACGATGTTTCTGAGTGCTTTAAATTGAAAAATAAGAAGGAGAAAGAAGACAAACCTAAACAGCCTCAGAAACCCGCCGAAGCTAGTTTTATTGAAACTGACTCTGAAGGTGACTCGGTGTTACTAGCAACTTCTGAAAAGAAGGGCTTTAATGAATGGATTCTTGATTCTGGTTGCACCTATCATATGTGTCCTCATAGGGACTGGTTTACCACATATGAATCTGTTGATTGTGGTACTGTCTTAATGGGAAACGATGTTTCCTGTAAGGCAATTGGAATGGGTTCAATCAAAATCAAGACCCATGATGGTACTGTCAGGACTCTGACAAAGGTTCGTCATATTCCTGACTTAAAACGCAATCTAATCTCACTGGGTACTCTGGAGTCTCTTGGATATAGATTCTCAGCTGAAGGTGGAGTTTTGAAGGTCACCAAAGGTGCCCTAGTTGTCATGAAAGCCACAAGAAGTGGTAGTCTGTATGTCCTACAGGGACATACAGTGACAGGTTCAATAGCCGTTTCATCCTCACTTTCTGAGTCTGATCTTACTCAATTATGGCATAAACGCCTCGGCCATATGAGTGAGAAAGGCATGGACATCCTGAGCAAACGTGGACTTCTTGGCTCACCTGGCACGGGTAAGCTAGAATTCTGTGAGCACTGTGTCTATGGAAAACAAAAGAAAGTAAGTTTCTCTACTGCTACTCACAGAACTAAGGGTATTCTTGATTATGTCCACTCTGATTTATGGGGGCCTTCTAAGGTCGCCTCTTATTCTGGTAAACGCTACTTTATGTCCATTATTGATGATTTTTCTCGTAAAGTCTGGATTTATTTCTTGAGGCATAAAAATGAGGCTTTTCCAACTTTCAAGAAGTGGAAAGCTCTCGTGGAGAACCAGACTGGAAGAAAAATCAAGAAGCTCAGGACTGATCGAGGTATGGAGTTTTGTGATGGAGAATTTGAGGAGTTCTGTGCTCAAGCCGGTATTGCTAGACACAAGACTCTGCCCTACAAGCCTCAACAAAATGGAGTTGCTGAACGGATGAACAGAACCATTCTAGAAAGAGCTCGTTGCATGCTCTCCAATGCTGGATTGTGGCATCGCCGTGATTTGTGGACGGAAGCAGTATCCACGGCAGCTTATATAGTCAATCGCTCTCCACATTCTTCTATTGACTTCAAAATTCCAGAGGAGATATGGTCAGGTACAACTGTTGACTACTCCTTTCTTAAAGTTTTTGGTTGTACCGCTTATGCTCATGTTAATGATGGGAAACTAGCTCCTAGAGCCGTCAAATGCATTTTCATTGGCTATTCTTCTGAATCAAAAGGCTATAGGCTGTGGAATCTCGAAACTAAGAAAGTCATTCTTAGTCGAGATGTTACTTTCAATGAAAATGCTATGGTAAAATCCTCGACTTTGGATTCTTCTATTCCTTCTCCCACAGGTGATCAGCAGGGTGTTGGTGAGAAGGTGGAGCTAGAAACTAGTAACCAATCTCCTACGGTTGATAATGACTCTTCTTTAAGCCCACAATCTAGCCATGATGCGCCTCATGATCACACTGATAGTGATCCAATTACTACTGATCCAACCCAGCAGCCACAACACTCACAGCTAACCGACTACAATCTTACAAGGGACCGATCGAGAAGGCAAATCACAAAATCATCAAGATATAGTAATGATGAATATGTGCTTGCTTATGCATTATCAGTTGGTGAAGAGACTCCTATTGGAGTTGATCCATCTACTTATTCACAAGCCATCTCTAGTCCCGATTCTTCCAAGTGGTTGGTAGCAATGAATGAAGAGATTGAGAGTCTTCACAAGAATGGCACATGGGACCTGGTTGAGCTTCCTAAAGGCCGAAAAGCTCTCACTTGCAAGTGGATCTACAAGCAAAAGGAAGGAATCCCCGGAGTTGAACCAGCAAGATGGAAGGCACGCCTAGTAGTCAAAGGATGCCATCAAAAAGAAGGTATTGACTTTAATGAAATTTTCTCTCCTGTTGTTCGTCATACCTCTATTCGTGTCCTTCTTGCAATGGTTGCTATGTTTGACATGGAGTTAGAGCAACTCGATGTCAAAACTGCTTTTCTCCATGGTGATCTTGAAGAGGAGATCTATATGAAGCAACCCGAGGGATTTGTTGCTCCTGGAAAGGAGAATCTTGTTTGTCGATTGAGGAAATCTCTCTATGGTCTCAAACAAGCTCCCAGGCAGTGGTACAAGCGCTTTGACTTCTTCATGATTAGACAAGGGTATACTCGCAGTCAATATGATCACTGTGTCTACTTCCGGCAGTATGATGGCGTTTATATATACTTGTTGTTGTATGTGGATGATATGCTCATAGCATCTCGAGACAAATCTCTCATATCCAATTTGAAGGCACAACTCAAAAAAGAGTTCGAGATGAAAGATCTTGGAGCAGCTAAGAAAATATCGGGCATGGAGATACACCGAGATCGAAAGGCCGGTAAGTTATTCCTATCTCAGAAAAATTATATTAAGAAAATTCTAGATAGGTTTAACATGGGTGATTGCAAACCCGTTTCTACTCCTCTTGCTGCTCATTTCAAGCTATCATCTGCATTATGTCCACAAACTGAGGAAGAGATTCAGCAAATGTCTAGTACTCCATATGCTAGTGCAGTTGGAAGCTTGATGTATGCCATGGTCTGCACAAGGCCTGATCTAGCATATGCAGTAAGCATGGTGAGCAGGTATATGCACAACCCTGGTAAGGAGCATTGGAATGCTGTCAAGTGGATATTTCGTTACATAAAGGGCACGATGGATCATGGGTTGGTGTTTGATAGAACCCTATCACCTTCAAATGACGTTGTTGGGTTCGTTGACTCTGACTATGGTGGTGATCTCGACCGTCGAAGATCTCTCTCCAGTTATATCTTCACTCTGTGTTCAGGTGCTATAAGCTGGAAAGCTTCTTTGCAACCGAAAGCTGCCCTCTCTACAACTGAAGCTGAATATGTTGCCGCTACTGAAGGTATAAAGGAGGCTACATGGTTGAGAGGTCTTGTCATGGATCTTGGAATACCACAAGGTGTCACAATGGTATACTCAGATAGCCAAAGTGCTATCTTCCTCACTAAGAACGATGCATATCATGATAAAACAAAGCATGTTTCAGTGAAGTATCATTATGTCAGAGATACCATTGCGGAAGGTGAAATTGCAGTAAAGAAGGTTCATACCTCGGAAAATCCTGCAGATATGCTCACCAAGCCACTACCTACCACTAAGTTCGATCATTGTTTGGACTTAGTGGGCATTCATTCTTGCTAGGCCCTTCGGGCTTCGACGATGAGTTGCCCAAGATTTGGTCCAAGGTGGAGATTGTTGGAGTGGCCCAAATCTTAAGGCCCAATGCTTTTCACTTCCTTAGGTGAATGAATATTCTAGAGTATTGTGATGATTATTCTATCATCATCCTTATTAATCTAGAGTGTTCTATCTAGACTATTCTTGTCTAGATATTTTCATTCTACATCCCTTCACTCTAGATTACTCCATTCTAGATCTTTCCACTCTAGACTATTCTACCACCTACATCACCCTACCATCCTCACCTATAAATAGAGGATGTCACTCCACTTCAAAAGCATCCACAAAAATATTCTCCCAAAAGCATCCACAAAACACTTTCAAGCCTTCCCCATCAAAATAGCCTTTCTACTACCAAACCACTCCTAAATACTCTCCTCCTTATTCCACTATTCCCTTTTATTCACATATCTTTTGTGAGTTGTATTGTGAGAGTTTCATTGTAATATTTCTACCCTAATATTTAGGGTCTATCTTGTACTCTCATATTATATATAGTGGAATTTTGGTGCTCGTCGTCCGTGGTTTTTTTGCCTCTATTGAGGATTTTTCCACGTTAAATCTTGTGTGTTCTTTTATTGCTTATCTTACTTTTAACTTCTTTTATTTCTCGATTTATCACGTTTCCGCTAGCGCTCTTACCCTAACAAAACCCCCCTTTCCTATGGGAGATAAATACTTTCGTTTTGAACCCATGTGGGTTCTCGACCCGTCTTTCCATTCTATCATTCAAAACCATTGGGGAGAGAGTAATGAGAGCATAGAACAATCCCTTAAAAACCTGCAATCAAATTTTTTAACTTGGAATAAAGAGGTCTTTCGCAATGTCTATTTATGAAAGCTAGAATATTGAAAAGGCTTGAAGGAATTAAAAGGCCCTTCAAATCAAACCTTATTCGAGCTTTCTTAATAACCTGGGAGTAGAACTCAATGAGGAAATAAACTTACTCTTGGAAAAGGAAGAATTGTTATTCGATGCATAGTTAAGAATAAGGAGGATTGGATTACTCAAGGGGAAAGAAACACCTCCTTTCACAAAAGTGTAGTCATTTCTAGGAATAGAAATAGAATTTTCTCTTTCAGAGATGAAGTGGGCAACTTAATTTCAAGTCCTATGGAACTGCATAATCATATTTCCAATTTTTCAAAAAGTTATACACAGCTAGTCATACTTACGGGGACAAGTGTAGCCTAACTGATGATAATTTTGTAAATATTTGTGATGTTCCGACAGTTGAAGAAATAAGGTAAACTCTAAATCAATTGAAGCCTTTGAAAGCACCTGGACCTTATGGATACCATACTTTCTTTTTCCAGAAGAAATGGGAAACAGTGTGTCCAAGTGTTTGTCAAAGTATTCAAACTTAGTTTAGAGAGGGCCATTTACCTGCCTCCCTTTATCATGCTTTTATATGCCTTATCCCCAAACAGGAGTGTCAAAAAAAAAACAGTCAAACAGTTCAGGCCTATCAGCTTATGTAACTCTATCTACAAATTGGTAACTAAAGTAGTTCTTTCATGCTGAAGTGGATTTCTCCCAACCAAAATGGATTTATAGAAGGGCGAGGCTTGGATATAAATATTATTGCCATTACGGAGATTCTTCACTCCATGGATAGAAAGAAAGGTAGAGAAAGATCTTTTATTCTGAAGGTGTAGCTTGAAAAAGCCTATGGTAGGATAGAGGGGAGCTTTTTGCGCAAGTGTCTAACCCATCTTAATAAAAAAATATGTTGATTTCATCTTGAACTGTGTATCCCAAGCTTAACCTATGTCACCTTACCTGTTCAATATTGGTCTTGAGTTCTTAACTCATCTAATTAATATAGAATGTGAGGAAAAACGTTGAAGCCCCTTTAATTTGGCAAGGAATAAAGCCCTGATCTCTCACCTCCTTTTTGCGAATGACCTCCCTATGTTTGGGAAAGTTAATAGGAAGACCTCCCTATGTTTAGGAAAGTTAATAGGAAGACGGCTAGAGTTATAAAGTAAACCAATGAGAAATTTTGTGCTTGTTCGGGACAAATGGTTAATGAGCCAAAAAGCAAGCCTCTCTTTTCAAAGTATACCCTCGAGGAAGACAAAGAAATGTTTCAAAACATCCTTCAAGTTCAACTAGGTTCCTATCTAGGTATCACTATCTCCACTAAGAGGCCCACCAGAAAAACAATTCCAATTTGTGGTTGAAAAAGTCAAACAAAGACTTGCTAATTGGAAGGCTAACTTTTTTAAAGACGGGAGGGTTGTGTTTCCTTAAATCCACGATTTCCTCCATTCTTATGTCCTATATGCAAAGCCATCATCTTCCTAAGTCCACTATACGAGAGCTTGAGCAACTCTCCTTGAATTTCCTTTGGGGTATTAATGATGGGAAGTGCAAACTCCATTTACTTGCTAAAGATTACTTATATAGGCAAAAGGACCAATGTGGTTTGGGTATTAGGAATCTTGGAAAGATGAATATAGCTTGTATGGTGAAATTAGGTTAGAAGTTAAGTCAAAGAGGTCTTATCGTGTTACGAAAGATATGAAAATATTAGGAAATATTATTTGTGATCAATATCTTTAGTGATATATTTAAGGATTATGATATAACTGATCTTAGTAATGCCTATTTATATGGCCATATTTTCTCATAATGGATACAATGAAATATTCTCAATCTATATTGTTTCTCAAACTTTAGCATGGTATCGGAGCCTCTCTAAAAGTAGAGATTTTTTTTTTGACGATTCTTCAACCAGTAACAACTTCCGGTGGTCCGGCATCGTATCAATGGCAGTTGGTGATGTATCAACTTCAGCCCCCAAGTACGGACCTTTTTCGGCGTATTATTTGCACCCTTCAGAAGGTACGAGCACCATTATTACCCCTATTCTCTTGAACGGAGATAATTATGAGGAGTGGTCTCGCTCACTTCGTAATAATCTGCGTGCAAAAAAATAAAATTAGTTTCATTGATGGAACCATAGTAACTCCAGATTCGACATCGGCCGACTATGCTCAATGGGGTATTGTTAATTCAATGTTAGTTGCTTGGATTTACAACACCTTGGATACATCTGTTCGATCGACCATACGACTTCCTGAAAATGTTAAAACTTTTTGGGATGATCTAAAGAGTCGTTACTCACTGGGAAACGGACCTCATATTCTTGAGTTAAAGTTACAAATTGCTGATTGTCGTCAAAACGGTAGATCAGTGGCTGCATATTTTGGTGAATTACGCAAATTACAAGATGAACTAGCCAGCCATCAAAAGCTTCCAACGTGCACATGCTCTGCTGCTCATGAGTTTGTCAAATTACAAGAAAGTGAATTACTTCACCAATTTTGTATTGGTTTGGATAGTTAGAAGTTTGGAAGTGCTGTGTCTTCTTTATTAATGCAAGAACCTGTTCCATCTCTCAATGTTGTTTACACCAAGATAGTTGCGGATGAGCGTAAACACACTATCTCTGGCACACAACAACTCGATCGTCCCGCTGCCGTGGGGTTTGCGGCTCATAGTACTATGGCTCGTGGTTCCGAAGGACCATGTAAGTGTACCTATTGTGGGCGTACAAGACATGAGAAGGATGTTTGCTACCAATTAGTGGGATATCCTGAAGGTTGGCGTGGCAGAGGACGTTTTGGTCGTGGTGGTAGAGGACGCGGTTTTGCTGGTAATACATCTGGTGGTCGTAGTTCGGGTTCGCAAGTTATTACACAAGATGATCGTGCTCAGGCTCCCACTCTAACTGATGACCAATGGGCACAATTTTTAGCTGCCATCAAAGGTGCTCCAACCCCTTCCAATGATAAATTAAGTGGTACGTATCACTCTGATGATTGGATTATAGACACGGGTGCTTCAAATCATATGTCGGGTAACATTAATCACTTTTATGACTTATGCGATATTAATTCACCCGTGGGACTACCGAACGGGAAGAGCACTAAAGCTACCAAGGAAGGCAAAATAAAATTAGCTGAGGGTCTAGTTTTGGAGAATGTTTTATATGTTCCCACCTTGGCCTGCAATTTACTTTCTGTTTCACAATTATTAATTCAATCAAACTTATTTGTTTTCTTCACTAACAAGTTGTGTATTATTCAGGACCACACTTTGAAGAACCTGATTAGAGCGGGGGTGCAATCTAATGGGGTTTATCTTTATCGTTCGATTCCTATTCCACGACCACAAGCAAATTTGGTAGGCTCTCCGGATTTGGGTGTTTTATGGCATCGACGTTTAGGTCATCCTTCAATGAAGGTGTTGAGTTTAATTCCAAGAATTATTAGTAGCAAGCATATTAAATGTGATGTTAATTGTTCTATTTGTTTTATGGGCAAACAACCCCGCAACTCTTTTTCTTTGAGTAATAATAAAGCTTTCGCATTATTTGATTTAATTCATTGTGACATATGGGGGCCTTATAGGATCAAATCTACTTGTAATGCTCGTTATTTTCTTACTATTGTTGATGACTTCTCAAGGGCAACATGGGTTTATTTGATGATTGGGAAGTATGAAGTGGCACAATTAATTCCTACATTTTATTCCATGCTTAAAACTCAATTTAATAAAAAGGTGAAAATAGTAAGAAGTGATAATGGAAAGGAGTTTTTAATCCTTGGTGATTTTTTTTGAAAAAAAGGGAATTTTATATCAAACTTCTTGTGTTGCTACTGCTCAACAAAATGGACGAGTTGAAAGAAAACATAAGCATATTTTAAATGTGGCTCGTGCTCTTCGTTTTCAGGCAAAATTACCAAAATATTTTTGGGGAGAATGTGTTTTAACAGCTGTTCATTTGATTAACTTGACACCCACACCAATATTGGAAGGAAAGACACCTTATGAATGTTTATTTGGTTGTGCTCCTAATCATGATAATTTGCGCGTTTTTGGATGTCTCTGTTATGCTGTTAATAAACCAGGAATTAAAGATAAGTTTGACCCAAGGTCTAGGAGATGTATTTTTGTTGGCTACCCACATGGTACCAAGGGCTACAAATTGTATGACTTAGAACAAAAGATTTTTTTTTGTGAGTAGAGATGTGCAATTTTTTGAAAGTGTGTTTCCATATATGGAAGCTCTTTCTATTCAAGACAAAATTCAGTGGGAAACCTACTTGAAGCAGCCTACTTTATGGAGTGATGAGGAATATTGTGATGTTGAGGTGGAGCATGTGGGTATCAATGTACAGACAACGCCACATGTGCCTAATGTTCCTATGGCAAGTGAAAAACTAGTAGATCCACTAGTGGTACCTACTGTGAGTGAGTTAAGTACACCCAACTCCCCTTTGGTTATACCTTCAGAGGCTACGGCTGATAATTTTGTTCGTGGTAAAAGGGCCAAACAACCATCTTCACGACTCAAGGACTATGTCACTCATACTACTATGACTCAAAAGATAACCCCAACAACGATCGCACACCTCCCGTCTTCATCAGTTTCTTCAGGTAACCCGTTTAATATTGCTTGTTATGTTGACTATGATAAGTTTTTTGTGAAACATAAGTGTTTTTTAACAGCAATTACGAAGGATCGTGACCCGAAAACCTTCAAAGAGGCAGTCCAACATAATGGCTGGTGTAAAGCTATGCAAAATGAAATAGATGCACTTGAAAGATGTGGCACATGGACCTTAGAGGACTTACCACCTGGTAAGAAGGCTATTAGTAGTGGATGGGTTTATCGTACCAAATATACATCCTCCGGAGATGTAGAGCGTTTGAAAGCCAGGTTGGTTGTTCATGGCAATCGCCAAATAGCAGGAATTGATTATAATGAGACGTTTGCTCCTGTTGCAAAAATGGGCACGGTACGTCTTTTTCTTTCCGTTGCTTCCTCTTTGAATTGGGAGTTGCATCAAATGGATGTTAATAATGCTTTTCTACATGGTGATTTGGAGGAGGAGGTTTATATGCAACTCCCTCCTGGTTACATTAGCCCCAGACCAGGAAAGGTTTGTCGATTGAGAAAATCTTTGTATGGTTTAAAACAAGCTCCAAGACAATGGTTCGCAAAATTGTCTAGTGCCTTGAAATCTTACGGATTTAAACAATCTTATGTAGACTACTCTTTATTCAGCTACATTCACGAAGGTACTACTTTACATGTGTTAGTATATGTCGACGATCTGATTATATGAAAGACCTAGGTTTATTGAAATATTTCTTGGGCATTGAAGTTGCTCGAAGCCTAGAGGGAATTTTTTTGTCTCAACGCAAATATGTGCTTGATATGCTGACTGAAGCCGGTATGCTAGATTGTAAGCCTATAGAATCACCGTCTTGCTACTATTAAGGATAATCCCTACTCGGATCCTGATCAGTATAGAAGACTTGTAGGTCGACTTGTCTATTTATCAGCCACTAGACCTGAATTGAGTTATGCAGTGCATATATTGGCACAATTTCTGAGTTGTCCACAGGTTGCTCATTGGGATGCTGCTATTTGGGTTCTTCGTTAACTAAAAGGAACCCCGGGACAAGGCATTTTACTCCAACCTATGTCTGAGATGTGCTTGACGGCCTTTTGTGATAGTGATTGGGCTGCATGTCCTATGACACGACTATCTTTGACTGGTTATATGGTGTTTTTAGGTCGATCACCTGTCTCTTGGAAAACTAAAAAGCAACCAACAGTGTCTCGTTCATCTGCAGAAGCTGAGTATCGGGCTATGGCTGTTACAACATGTGAGTTAAAATGGTTGAAAAGTGTGTTGTCTTCTCTAGGAGTATTACATTCTCACCCAATGAAGTTGTTTTGTAATAGTCAGCTCTACATATTGCGCAAAATCCAGTATTTCATGATCGCACCAAGCATATAGAGGTTGATTATCATTTTGTTCGGGATGAACTGGTCTCTAAAAATATTAGTACTATTTTTGTACCTACAGGGAGACAGTTAGCAGACATTATGACCAAAGCTCTTGGGAAGAACCAGTTTCAATTTATTTTACGCAAGTTGGGCATTTATGATCCTCATGCGCCAACTTGAGGGGGAGTGTTACGAAAGATATGAAAATATTAGGAAATATTATTTGTGATCAATATCTTTAGTGATATATTTAAGGATTATGATATAACTGATCTTAGTAATGCCTATTTATATGGCCATATTTTCTCATAATGGATACAACGAAATATTCTCAATCTATATTGTTTTTTAAACTTTAGCATATCATTGTTCAAGACATTATTCTTGCTAAATATTTCCATCTTAATTACACCACATCTTTCAACAAAGGTTCATGTATCTGGAAAAATATAGGCAAGAAATGGAACACCTTGTTTAATAGTGTCTTATGGGACATTTGAAATGGTGGGGAGTTGTCCTTCTGGAATGATAATTGGACCGGACTAGAGAGGTTAAGAGACTTAGTGGTTAGACCTTTATCTTCCAATGAAATTTAGTTGATGGTTAGTGATGTTTTATTTAACAATACTTGGGACTGTTCAATGTTGTCTATTCCCCTTCCCTCGCATGTCTACAACTTTGTAATAATAAAAAAACATAATAGTTTTGAAGTATTACCTGTTAGAAATATGACTAGTAGCAAAGAAAAAAATGTAAGAGCCTTAAATTTATCTCGAAATAGTGGTTGTGGCGTGATAAAAGATCACTGCCCTAAAGTCAAATTTGCCCCGTACTCGTACACACAGACAGGGATATGCAACCTTTGTTCCAAAGGTGTACTACAATAGAACAAATTGAGAACAAAATCGAACAATGCCCAAAGAAGCTTCTATGTGTTTAGATTTTGTAGAGAAATTTTGGTTGTGTATCTGCTTCTTAAAGTAGAGGCCTTTGGGATTTAAAGAAAAGAATTTAAGGTCACTTTTTTTTTCCATGTGGGACAACAGATTATTTTATATGGGAGCATATGGTGTTAGAATTTATATCTTTTCCATGCGGGATTATATTGTTTTGTACTATTTAAGTTCTCTTCAACTCCAATAGTGACTCCAACATTACCTTCTTAGAGTGATTTTCGAAAGTTTGATGCCAGGTTTTGAACAAGCTACAAAGTATTTACTGAAATAATTGATTAAAAATTGATTGTAATGGATGTTTGTGAGTTTTAATGCCGTAAATGATAGCTATTATATTGATTGATTTATAAATGAATTGCTTTCTTTGTTTTTTTTTTGCCCAGATAATTACATTTTAATTCGATTTTAAAGGAGTAAATAAGTTGTTGCTAACAATTTTCATCCCACATAATCATGTCCATTAAGTAATTATCAAATTATTTTTATAAAAAGAAAAACATGTGAATTATAATATATTTTTTGAGGGGAAGTGCATTATAATAATTTAATAACATTTAAATTCCTAAGAAATAATTTAAATGTATAGATATTGGAAAATTTTAAAGGTATGTTTATTGGAGTATGATAATAGTATGGGTAGTAGAGCAGGTCTTTGGTGTGGCTTGTGTTTATGCTAAAATTTGCTCTACCTAACAAAACTTAGTTAGTTATGGCTACATCTAGATAATTCTACATTGAGTATGGTATGATGCACGATGGATGCAATGCAAGTAAGGGAGTGAGAAGACACCAAAGATGGTGACGCGGAAAACCTGTCTAAATCATGGTAAAAAAATCGTAGGTAGCTTTGAGTCCACGAATCCATTAATTTGAGGAGAAATTACAAGTACAATTTGTGAAGCCAGCTTGTAATCTTGCGCTAAGAACGTAGCTATATATATATGTAAATGTAGAAATGTTCCTGGAGTACAAGAGTACTAGGATGTAAGTATATATATGAATATTAGATTTCAATGTGTCCTCTACTGTTTTACCACATCCCTATTTATAGTAAATCCTATTTTTGGCAACCATTGTCCGGCTCCTACTTTGTAGCTTCATCTGTTATGCACCTGGCTTGATTTCTTGATTAGGTTCATGCTTATTTAAATTTAGCCTCCTATTTTTTGGGCATGTTTCTACCAGGGTTTTGTCTTGGTTATAAATGAACCTTGTTATGCAAATGTATCTTGAACCAGTCTTTTCCCACGTTCCTTTGCTATTCGGACTTCATTTTGAACGAGTCTTCGCTTCTAGTTGGACACCAGAAGGGTAGCTTGTAGCTGGATAGCTGCACTTCAACCTGGACTTCAGATAGGATTTTAGCCATAACAATTTGCCCCTAACTTGTAAACTGGGAGCGCTAGTTTCCAGGTTGCAAGTTACAGATTACAAAATTAAGATCTAGCACACAAATCGAAAGGAAAACGGATCTATTTTAACGTAATTAATATCTTTGAACAATGATTAAGCAAATCAGATAAATATATATGTGCAATAGAAAAGATTTTAAAAGATTAAAATTTGTTACGATAATAATTGCAAATCCGCCCGTTATCCTACAACACAAATGACATTAGGTAGCACCCTTAAAGTGTTACATATAGGATTAAAAGTGTTTCCTTAGACAATGAGTAACACTTTTCAAGTGAAACATTTGCTCGTGATACCTATTCTCAAAGGGAACACTTTTTAAGTTCAATGGTATCACTTTGAAAAGTGTAGCTTAAAACTTCTTTGGTATCACTTTTTAAAATGTATTGTAACATTTTGAAAGTGTGACATTTAATAAAATATGTAACACTTTTTATACTTTAAGTATAATATCGGTTAACCTTAGTAACACTTTCATAAATATTATGTATCATATTTATAACTTTATGTAATACTAAACTAGTGCTAAAGTAACACAATATTAAATATTTTGTAGCATTTGTCGATCAACATATGTAACACTTTTTTTTATGTAAAAATAAAAAAAAATAATAGTAATGGTAATGGTAATGGTAATGGTAGTGGTAATAGTAATAGTAATGGTAATAATAATGTGTAGGGGCCCCGGATTTTAGGGTCCCAGATTTTTTTGGTCACCTTTACCAAATCGTCTGCAGGTCGAGTTAGACCTCAAAAATTGGCTTAAGCAAAGGTGAAATGGACTTTTTTAGAAGTATTTTGCAACAAAACAGGAGCGCAGGAATTTCAGTCGCGTTGGCAACGTAGCATGACAAAGTTTGTCACGCTGCCTGTGCAGCGCTACAAACTTTGTCACGATGCAGGTGTAGCACAACAAACTTTGTGACGCTACGACGTTAGCGTGACAAAGTCTGTCGTGCTACGCTAATTTAGTGTTTTTTTTCAATTATCTCTTTTCGAGTGAGATAATATCAACGAATACGAATGATGCTAGTAAGGAGTTGCCAATGAGCTTTAGGAATCAAACTCATAAACCATGTATTAAGATTGTTTACGAATGGGACACGTAAACAGGACGATAATCTTAATTGCACGAATGGAGAGATAGGAAAGATGGTGATAAGAGGATGATATGGAGTCAAAGTGATGCCTCATGCTGCCATGGATAGGTATAAGATAGCTATGAAAATTCATTTTTTAAGAGAAAATGAAGAAGTTGGATGATTTTGCAGAATAAAAAGGAACGAGTAAAGGAAGTATGTCATTGTTTGACTTAAAAGATGACATTATAAAAGTTGATGATGATGAGCATGAGAAAGGAAAGAAGCTTGATGAAGAAGAGTATGTGTGAAAAAAAGGAAAGAAGGATGATATGTGTAGAAGAAAATTACTTGCTTTATGTGACATTAAGGCAATTTTCTTTTAGGGACGGTCGTGCGTCCTAACATAAAATAGTAGCCAAGACCTTAGGTGGGTCTTGTGTTTAAAGGACCCTTTTTTCATGGGCCCTTAAAATTTTACACATGTTACATGTCCTTAAGATGTAAGACTATTAAGACTGCACCTTATGAAAGGTTGCATACGTATCCAATTCTAGTTGGAATCAGGTTTTACGTAGCTCTTGCTTCTGAGTTATTCATGTGCTAAAGGTAAAGACACAAGTTTTTTGCATTTTTGTTATACCTCAAGGAGGGATTTTTCAGGGTTGTATCGTGGCTAAGCTTAGGGTGTAAGAAAGAAATGGAAAAGAAGGCTCAAATACCCATAATTAACCCAAACTATGCTACAAACTTGTTCTTAGACTTGAGCAACTCTATTACTTACAACTTTACTTGTTGACAACTTTTCATGCATTTCCATTTTCTTGAATTGAAAATTAGAGCTACTTTAACATTATTTGCTTTATAGAGTTTCATTTTCATTTATGTCCTCATAGTATTCCCATCCCCAGGCTAAGTTTGATGTAGGTTGAAAGAAACAAGCTATGTGTTTAAGCACAAACGGGCTACCAAGAAAGTGGATCATAATGTAGGTTATTCAAGATAAGGGGGAATTTTTAGGGTTTCAAAGGTGCCTCTTATGTTGGTGTATTGCATCTTTAAATAAACACTAAGTGGACTTGGAGTGAGCCCCCAATTTTTGAGACTTAAATTGAGCCTCAATTGAACTTTTAGGCTCGTGATGGCTGGGCCTATGTTAATAAAGTAATGTTTGTTGACCAAAAGAGGATTTATTTGAACCACTTTGCTTTAATAACTTAATTAAGGAATTTATACATTTAATTGAAAGGATGTAAAATATAGAGTAAGTTGTTCAAGGTGTGGATGTGTCAAATTGAGGATGCATTTGATATGAACAACGTAGTCTATATTATGCCAATTATGCTTTAACTTGTTCTTCATTGCCATGTTGATTATTTCAACTTGATGAGTTCATTTACTTGTAATTGTTTAAGCAAGACATGATGAGTAGAGAGAGAATGTACAATTTGAAGATGAAATGAATTTCATTTTATTGATAATTGAGATTAGTACATAAATGATACTTGGTAGCATAAATCTCCAACTCTACCATGAAAGAGGAAGAAACGAAAAGAGAGAAATTAAACTAGGGAAGTGAATGGAGTTCTAGTTTTGGTCCGAATCATGTTTCTTTTATGTATGCGTCTACATCGTCTTGATAATGTTCTTCGGATTTTCTTGATCTTGCATTTGAAGAATTTTAAATAATAACCATAATTGATTGAAACTTCATTATATTTCAGTCCAAAATAGACCTTGGGTCTATTGATCAATAGATTCTAAGTCAAACATTTAAGAGTAGGTTGAACCATGGGCTCATAATTTAAACACTTAGAATGATGTGTTTGATGCAAAGGTGGGATGGAGTGTTTAGAAAAAAGTAGTAGCCAATATAGCACATATTATCACTTTCTAAAGCAAACAAAATTTTCTTCTGTTTAGATTTGGCATTTTTTCATCATTTTGTATGCCAATAATATGTAGCAACCCTTGAAATTTCATATTATAATGATTGCACTTACAAGAATGTGCCCATTTAGTATGTGTTAATAGATAAAATGTTGTAAAAAACTAAAATGGGATTTTTATTGAACCATAACGGGCTCTAAAATAACTTATAACCCTTTTAGTTGGGGTTAATTATGATTTAATTGTGTATATGTAATTTCAAATAAATACTACATGTTCATCAAAATTATTCAAATATATGACTTTTTAGCGCAAAAAAAGTTCTAGCGCTACCTTTGTAGCGTGACAAAAGAAGTAGCGCTAGCAAGGTAGCGTTATTAAATTTGTGACGCTAACAGTGTAGCATAATTAAAAGAGTTGCGCTGTTTGTGTAGCGCTGTAGAGTTAGTTACGCTGCAATTTTCTATTGATTTTTGCGAAGTTATCATTAAATTTGTATTTAATGGGTTTGGATTCATGTCCATGTTTCACATTTATACGGTATTTAGTCCTAAATGGGCTTATTACTAGACTGAACTTTTGAAAGATTGGTGATGATGTTTAGAACTGTCAGTTCAGTTCTTGATGTGGCACGCCAAATCATACCACGTGTCAGCATAATACTGGGCCACGTGTCCACTAAAAGACCAAGTGGCACTGCCACCTGGCAATGACTAGACCACCAAGGTGGGCTCCACACGGCCACGTGTCGTTGTAAGATTGGGCCACGTGTCCACAACAAATACTTAAAAGAAGAGCAACCTCTGCCACGTGTCGCAATCCTATTTGAGGCTACAAGGTAGGATTAAAGGAGGAATTTGGGCCTTGAGGCTTGAATATGAAAGCCCATGAGGCTTGATCAAGTATCAACCAATTAGACGATGACAAATGTCATTGTCCTATTTGTTAGCTTCCAAACCTAAAGGCTATAAATACCCCTCAAAATCATCATTTTGGGGGGCATTCAATATTCAATCTTCATTCATTCTTACATCAAATTAAGAGAATTTCTCTCACTAGTTTCCCTCTCTAGATTACTAAGTTGTTAATTATTGTTAATTTGCCCTAATCCTCATACAAGTACTTACTTAAGCATTGGAGGGGGGAAAAATCCTACAAGGATTTTATTCCCTTGTTTTGCAGGAATCGAGGTCCGTGCCATCAGGAAGTGAACAAGCCAACACCTGTCCATCCGAAGTGTAGCTCTCTAGTTCCCTCTCCACGTATTCTGTTAAAGAGACCCTACCTGAAACTCTTTCTACATCATTTGGCGCCGTCTGAGGGGAGGGCACCTAAGGATGACTGGTGGTTCACTTCCAACCGAGGATGAGACTCGGTACCTTGATCAATCCGGGAACTATGAAACCGGACAAGGATCTGGCTCTCTTAAGGGGAAAGCAATAGAGGATCAACCCGTGACTATGGGTCAACTCAAGAGTATCTTGGAAGGTCTCAAAGAGTCCTTTACGGATGCTCTACGGGAGCATTCCTCCAAGAGAACTCATGAGGAGGGTGATCCTCATCAGAGAAAGCTTAAAGGAAAGATGTATCAGGAAGATCAAGGTGAAGGAAGACTAACTTTCCAAGAGAAAGTTGAAAAAATCAAAAAGGAAAGAACTCCATTGAAAGATCATTGGGGCACACTCAGAAAGTATCCTCTCACTCCTAAGTATAAACCAAAACGGGAGGTGGCAAAAGGACAAACTGAAGTAAGCAGGACAAGATCCGATGCTAGAGAATTCATTGAATTCAAAAAGTCATTAGCTCATGATGCTAGAGAGTATCTTGAGGCTAAGAGAACTTCGAGTAAGGATGCTAGAGAAGTTATCAATGAAAGGAGGGCATCTAGCAGAGATGCAAGAGAATATTTGAACTCCAAACGAGCCCAGCGTGAACAGAGTCGCTCTGACTCGTCGGGTTCAACAGCAACCAAAGAGATGTCTGATTCACATCCATTTACTCTTGAATCAGATAAGCGTGATGATGAAGAGAATCTGAGATACAAGATTGAGAAGAAGAAAGCTGAGAAAGCAGATCAAGCCAGAAGAGAACAAATGATCCAATACTGGGAGAACAGGGTTAGACCCGAGGAGCTTTATATGGTCAAGCAGGTACCTAATGATCCTACGGGGATCATCGGGGCTAAAGTGGGTTCTATGTCTATGAATTGGACAACCCCATTTGCTGCATCAATCATGATGGCTCCTCGCCCAGTTAAGTTTAAGATGCCTAATGTAGAGGCTTTTGATGGAACAACTGATCCAGAAGAACATTTGGCAACATACAAACACTTGATGTATTTTCAAGGTTTGGATGACGCAACTTGGTGCCGCTATTTCCCAGCAACACTTAAGGGAATAGCTCAGAAGTGGTTTAATAGTTTACCTAACCAATCCATCAATAGTTTCCATGAGTTGAGTACAACCTTTGTACATCATTTCATGGCTAACAAACGTGAAAAGAAGACAAGTATGCACTTAGCCAAAATTGTGCAAGGAGAGAAGGGATCATTAAGAAGTTACGTCCAAAGGTTCAATCTTGAATCATTGCAGATACCTAAACTTTCTGAAGGAGTTGCTTTTGATAGCTTCTTCAGAGGGTTCCGTGATGGAACCTTTAAGTTTGATGTTGTAACGCCCTAAATTTTGAGCCTAAAAAAATTCGTCCTTTATATTCAAATATTAATTTATCAATTGATGAGTTAATATTCGAAATAAAATATGTTTAGTATTAAGACGGTTATGTTAATAGTAGCTTTGGTTGTGTTTTCATGCTTTCCTTCCTTGCCATATTTTGGAGCTAAAACCTAACTTGAGTTTAAACTTTGTTTATGGTAAATAAAGGATGTTTAATAAGCTACATTAACACTTTTATTTTAAACCCATTTTTAAGCCTAAATGATATTTAAATAAAGCTAAATTAAAGCCTTAAACCCTAGTCTATAGCTTGTTTGAGGCCTTTCAATTGCTCCTTTGTTTACGGTTTTGAAGAGCTTTATTGCTGGTTTATAGTCTTGTAACTCCCCTAAATTATTGCATTTAAACCATCATTAAAACATTAAGAAAAATCAGTCAGACCCTTCAGGATTCACACAATTCACATACAAAAAACCTCCAAGTTTAGTAGCTTTTGTATCACAATATCACGATCGCCGCTTCATCTTTTTCCCTCAAATTTCGAGTGGGTTAAGGATTATATTGAAGGTTTGATGTTGAGTTTCATCCCTACTCTATTCACATCAAATTCGAGTTTAATCTCCTAAAGAAAGCATCAAAAAAAAAACCAAAGGAATTGAGCAAGAAGTTTTCTGTTTTCGGGGGTTGGTTTCTGTGCGTTTTGGAGCAGTTTCTTCAAGGGATTTTGGCTGGTTTATAACTGTTTTTCTTTGTCTTCAATCAAGGAACTAGCATCCTCTTCTTTAGATTAAAAATACTAAGTTTAAGGGCTAGATTGATAGGTAGAGTCATGGTAAATATGAGTTTAGAGCGTTTTCTCTCGTTTTGCTGTCAGAATTTGTGACTTCAAAGTGCTGTTTTTAGAGTTTTATGATCATGATTTCTTGCTTATTATTGTGTTTTCATGCCTTGATATTGTGTTATAACCCCATGATATTTGTAGCATGTTTAGACTTGTTTTAGGGGTGTTTTTAGAGCCATTAGTCTACTTACATGCTGCTGGAAATTTGTTTGTGTGCTTTATAAAGGTTGTAATCACTTGTTTAAACTGATTTCATTGCTTAGTTTTGGTTAGTATCATGTTAAGATGGTTCCTAAACTAATTCCAATGTTTAGGCAAGTTTTAGGAGGGTTTTGAAGCCAATCTTTGGGCATATGTTGCTGCTGCCATGTTAAGTGAGTGTGTTGTGTTGGTGAAGTATTTAGAGTTGAAATGCTTAAATTTTACACCTAAACTTGAGCCTAATGTGTTCATTATGTCCCTAGATTGTGTGTGTTAATGGGATAAGATTAATTGATTGTTTAAGGGTGTTGTTGGGTGGTTTTAATGAGCATACACCTGCTGAAATGCTCTAGGGGCTGCTGTAAAGACAGGGGTGTTTAGCATGTTAAGGGCACGAATTTAAGCTCATTTTCCTTGTGTATATTGCCTAATATGTAGATTAAAGTATAATTTTTTAGCACTTTAGCATGTTTTGGTGTGTGTTTTTGATGTGATTAAGAAGTAGTATTATTGCTGCCAATGTTTGATTGTTATGTGATGTTATAGCATTATTATAGTTTAGGTTATTGAAATGATATTATATGGGTTCTAACTTAATTGACATGATTATTTAAACTAATGCTTTAGCTAAATTATCCAAGGTTTGACCTTAAGTTTTAGAATTATGTACTCAAAGAATGATCTTAGAAACTTGATGTAAAATGTTGTTGAAATGTTACATTATCAAAATGTGAACCTTTGAATAGAATAATCCATCCTTAGCACTACTTATTCACGAATCATGAATGCGAATGATTATTTTGGATTTTGAAATAATTATTTACTTGTTCCAAAACTCAATTGAATCTTTTTGATGTTTTATAAAGCCGAACTAATGCTTAAAAACTAAGATTATTTGATTTAGAGAATCTTAATTCTCATGCAGATTTTATATGAGTGTAGGCCTAAAGGCTTCTCTGCCAATTTGAATTGAAATCATATATTTTAAGTATCTTCATGGGTTTTGAATTGGGGTGGGGCCATAACGAGTTGTAAGGCCGAAGTGCTTCTCGGTGGTTAAGAACATGCTACTACCTAGGCTGCGAGTTTTAGGTAATATTACCTGGGTTAATTGTTGTCGTCCGGGGGTAGTGTGAGGCCTAATGGCTTCTACCCATATCTGGGAGTATGGCCATTCTCAGACGCAGTCTCCTGCGAGTTGACTGTAGGTTCGCCTGACAAACCTTAGGAGGTGGACTGCGGGATTCCACTAGCGTTCATTCCATACCATTCTGTTAAGTTTTGAGTATTCGATTATATCTTAAGAAATTATTATGAAATTTATTAATGTTGGTCGTGACTTGAAATATTTAGAGAACGTCTGTAAGTTACTTCTTCATATTAATTTAACTCTAAAATTTATTATTTTTGATTTATTGGAGAGTTGTTAGTTACTCCCCACTGACTGTGGATTTATGTTGTTGCTACAGATGCTGAATGATATTTGGGCTTTGTTCGACGGGCAGGGTTATGAGTGTGCTTAGGACCTCCCCTTTCTTTAAGGACTTAATAATTTGGTTTTGTTTGAGATGAATAAGTGTTTCGATTTATGGTGTTGACTTCTACTTATGTTTCCCAAGTGTTTTAAATGTTGAATGTTTTCATATAAGGGTTGTTCTACCCGTGGGTTGAGTGTAATCTTTTGAATTTCTTCTTTTGGATATTTTCTTTCATGAATTTTGGTTTAGTAACCTTCCGTACAGGCGTACTTTCCGCTATCGCCTATTACTTGTTAAGGACGGGTTGTTACAGATGTGGTTAGAAGGAATTGTAAAACCTTGAAGGGGATCTTGGAGGAAGCTGAATGCTTCATCCATGCTCAGGAGCTATGCGCTTCAACCCGCAAGGACAAGAAGAATGATCACGGATCAAAAAACAAAGATCAGAAGAGACATGCCACTTGGATGGCTGGCTCATCAAACAAGTTAAATGACCAAAACAGGAAGAGAAAGGCGAATAATGTGCCGAGAGTTGAATTCACTAAGGATCTCCATTCAGTCTTTAAGGAGATCCGAGGGAAAATTAACATTGATGATCCACCTCCATTGAGAAGCGCAAAAGAAGATCGAGATTCAAGTAAATATTGCTACTTTCACAAAGATGTGGGGCATCATACCAATGATTGCTTCAATCTTCGGAGAACCCTGGAAGCTCTTGCTGCTAAAGGGAAGATTAGTCAACATTTAATCAAGTCCTCTGACAAGAGTGCCAAGCAGAAGTCAGCCTTTAAAAATGAGGTGACAAAGGAGGGCTATGAGACAGAAGATGTTGTCTATGTAATCTCTAGGGGCTTTGCTGCTGGAGGTCCTACTATGAAGGGAAGTAAGGAATATGTGCGACGCCTAGTCTGAGAATCATCACCCGAGGCTGGGGAAGATGCTAAAATTAAATATCCGGAAGTACTGATCAGTGACAGGGACCGGGGCAAAGTTCGAACACCCCATGATGATCCCCTAGTAGTAGAGCTGAAAGTGGCAAATATGAAGGTAAAGAGAATACTTGTTGACACGGGAAGTTCATCTGATATAATCAGTTACAGTTGTTTGAGGAAGTTGAAGTATGATTCATCGAAGTTAGAACCAATCCACCATCCCATCATTGGGTTTGGAGGTGGAATTATCAATCCATTGGGAACTGTGACTTTGCCAGTTTGAATGGGTGATAAAGACTGTGCTCGTAACATGTTCGTCAAGTTCCTTGTAGTAAAAGAGCTACAGACATACAATGTGATTCTTGGAAGGCCAACACTTAATGCCGTCAGGGCAGTTATTGTTACCCACCTCATGCTCATGAAGTATGAGTGTAACAATGGTGCTGTAGGAACGATCCATGGAGACCAGCAACTGGCAAGAGAGTGTTATGTTACCACATTAAAAGCAGAAGCTTGGTCAAGTGAAAGTGGCGAACCAAGTAAGAAGAGGAAAGTAGAAGAATCTCCCAAGGACCAAGTAATGGTCGTTCATAGCTTAAGTCAAGTCCCAAGACCTCGACATGGAGGTGAACATGAAGATTTTGTGTTGGATGAGATAAAGCCTGATAGAACAGTAAGAATTGGGCAGGCACCTGACGAACATGTTGGGGCAGGGATATGAGCCTTACTTAGACAATACAAAGATATTTTTTCATTTGAAGTTGAGGAAATGCCGGGAATTGATCTCGAGGTAGCTGTTCATAAACTCAATGTTAAGCCTGAAATAAGACCTATCAGGTAGAAGAAAAGAAATCTTGGTGAGGTTCGTAACAAAGCTGCGGATGAAGAGGTAAAAAAGTTATTGGAAGCAGGATTCATCCGTCCATGCCAATATCCTGAGTGGGTGGCAAATGTTGTATTGGTGCCAAAACCTAATGGAACAATGAGAATGTGCGTGGATTACACAGACTTAAACAAGGTGTGCCCTAAGGATAGCTTTCCTTTGCCCAAGATCGATCGGTTGGTTGATTCTACGGCTGGACATGCCTTGTTGAGTTTTATGGACGCCTATTCCGGCTTTCATCAAATTCCTCTATGGGAGGAAGATCAGGAAAAAACATCTTTTGTTACGGAATAGGTCTGTACTGTTATACAAGAATGCCCTTTGGTTTGAAGAATGCTCCAGCTACCTTCCAGAGACTAGTTAATGAAGTATTCAAGCAACAATTAGGAAGGAATATGGAAGCATACATTGAGACATGATCGTCAAAAGCAAGGAAGCCAAGGATCATGTAGCCGATTTAAAGGAAACTTTTGAAACTCTAAGGAAGTATAAGATGAGGTTGAATCCGAAGAAGTGTGTTTTTGGTGTCACATCAGGCAAATTCCTAGGGTTTCTTGTTGATGAAAGGGGGATTGAAGTCAATCCAGACAAGGTCAAGGCTGTGTTGGATATCACTTCTCCCCGAAGTGTTAAAGAAGTGCAGAAGTTAACTGGGTGCTTAGCAGCCATGGGAAGGTTCTTGTCAAGGGTAGGAGACAAGTGCCACTTCTTCTTTGATACGATCAAGAAGAAAGCCAACAAATTTGAATGGACTCAATCAGCCGAGGAAGCCTTTATTAAATTAAAGGATCATCTCCATTCTCTTCCCAAGTTGGTAAGCCCCAAGGAAAAAGAAATTTTGTATATGTACCTTGCTATATCAGAATATGCACTCTCAGCTGTCTTGTTGGTTGAGAGGGACGGAGTTCAACATCCGGTTTATTTTGTCAACCATATTCTCCAGAAAGCCGAACTGAGATATGCCGCGATTGAGAAGTTTGGATTAGCATTGTTTTTAGCAAGCAGAAAACTGAGGCCCTACTTCTTGTCCCACCAAATCATTGTTTACACGGATTAGCCGCTTAAGTCATGCCTAACTAAAGAATCTTCTGGTAGGATGCTTAAGTGGGCTATCGAGTTGGGTTCATTTGAGATTTCGTATGAACCTAGGAAAGCGATTAAGGGACAAGCGTTTGCCGACTTCATTGTTGAAATGACCAGGCCACAGATTGAGAAGCCAAGTATTGACCACTGGACACTACATGTTGATGGATCATCCACCCAAAATGGGTGTGGAGCAGGAATCATATGCAAATCTCCTAAAGGAGATTTGTACGAGTATGAGGTTCAAATTTCAAACTTCGAACAATGAAGCTGAGTATGAGGCCTTAATTGCAGGAATTAAGATGTGTAAAGCTGCTGGTGCTAGGAAGATAGAGGGTATGTTTGACTCACAACTAATTGTGAGTCAATACTTGGGAGACTATGAAGCCCGCGATGAGGGCATGAGCAAGTATTTGCAAATGTTGCAAGAAGAAGTTAAGGATCTCGAAAATTTTGAGTTAATGCAAGTTCCCCGATCTGAGAACAATTAAGCTGACGCCTTGTCCAAGTTAGCTAGTTCTGCTATAGGAGACTCACCCCGAACTGTTTTTTGGGAAGTTAAGGCAAACGAAGAGTATTGACAAGGAAAGAGATGTAAACTTCATTAGCAGGGGAAGTACCTGGATGGATAAAATCATCGCTTATAAAACAAATGGAACCTTGCCAGCCGATGCACGACAAGCTAAGTATGTCAAGGCAAGAGATGCATGGTTTGTGCTATGGCAAGGGCAATTATATAAGAAATCGTTTACTTATCCACTATTGAAGTGCATCACTCCCGAGCAAGGTAAAGAAGTTTTGGAAGACATTCATGAGGGGTTTTGTGGGTCTCATATAGGGGGACGAGCCTTAGCTAAAAAGGCGCTTCGCATAGGGTATTATTGGCCGTCACTGAGGCAAGATGCTATGAATTACGTCAAGAAGAGTAAGAGATGTCAGTTGTATGGAAATTTGCAAAATCAACAAGCTAATGTTTCAAGCCCAATCATCAGTCCACTTCCTTTTTCCAAGTGGGGCATGGACATCCTTGGTCCATACCCTGAGGCCTCGGGGCAAAGAAAGTATGTGTTGGTAGCTGTGGACTACTTCACAAAATGGGTGGTGGTAGAGCCGATGAAGAATATCAAACACTCGGATGTACAGTGGTTTATATGGAAGAACCTCATCACACGATTTGGGGTTCCGTAATCTATTGTGTTTGATAACAGTCCGCAGTTCATTAGAAGACCGGGGCATCTCTGCTAACTTTGCTTCCGTAGGCTATCCTCAGGCTAATGGACAAGTTGAAGCTTTCAATAAGATAATCAGTAATGGACTGAGGAAGAAGCTTGAGAAGGCTAAAGGATTATGGGTTGATGAATTGTACAATGTTTTATGGTCGATAAGGACCACCGTTAAGAACTCAACCGGAGAAACTCCCTTCATGTTGGTGTACGGAGCTGAACCTGTTCTTCCCATAGAAATGTGTGAACCTACTTTCAGAGTGATGCTGTATAATGAGGATGCAAATTGGGAATTGATGAAAGCTACTTTGGATACCTTACCTGAAGTGAGAGGTAATGCCTTGCTTAGACAGCAATTGTACAAGCTTCGGATGGCTAGAGAACATAATAAAAGGGTTAATAATAGGCCTATGAAGCTTGGAGATCTAGTGTTGAGGAAAATGGAAGCCATAGGAAGGGCAAATGAGCAAGGAAAGTTGACTCCGAATTGGGAAACTGAAAATGGCACTTCCTTGTTTTGCACAGATGTAAAGATGAAATACCTGAGTCTTCCCCTTCTTCGAGGAAGTATCCTCCCCCAGCTTTTGAGAGACTTGCTTCCAGAAATCTTTTTGATTCATGCTTCCTTTTTTGAATGGAGGAAGGTCAGCAAGAGCTTCTTCTCCGAAAAGAAAAGACACTTGGTTAGATAAGTGGAGAAAAGGAACAAAGGTTCGGTATTAAATAATAAAGCAAAAATTACCCAGGTTATACTCATCCACATAAATTACACCAGCAGCAACAAGGAAGTTGCGATCTAAGAAGAACTCACTAAAGGGGATCCAGTTGAAGGGAACTGTCAGAAATTGTTTCTTGATCTCCACTGTGGTAGATCTGAAGTATTCTAAGTTTTGTTGCTCAATATCACTCAATCTAGGAAGCTCAAAGGATCTTCCTAGGAACTTTGGAAAAGAATTCCATTTTTTTCAACACTTCTACTAGTTTTTTGTCATGAGACTTCACAAACACGAAATGGTTCCTCCAGTTAGGAACCTTGTTGGCTTTCTCTACGCAACTGAGGAACCCCTCACTGTTTTTCAGATAGAACCACCCACGTTTGCAGTGGGAGGCTTTTGAGAGATAGTGAAGATGAAGGAAGACCTTAGAAGAAGCATTCACTCCTCTACGGCCACAAGAAGTCACATAAGACATTATGTGAACCCAAGAATTGGGAGTAAGTTGACATAGGCCAATGTCATATTTTTTGAAGAGATAAAAATGAATAAGGAGGTGGGGAACCTAAGCCCTAAGTCAATAACTTCAGTATAAACAGGGAAGCAGTCTTCAAGGGCATCCAAAATAGTATCCCCCTTGTTAGGGATGATCAGTTCAAAATACTCATTATTAAAAATCAAGTCACTACTCAGTTTATCCTTATTTACACCATCTACATATTCATCAGAGATGACTACATCATCAGCACCAGGATAGGCACCTCTCTTCTTCATAGGCTTGGAAGTGGTAGCCTCAGAAGCCTCTCTCTTCCTAGTAGGAATCTCCCTTACTTCCTCCTCAGGAGCTTCCTGTGCAGCTTCAGCATCCTCTCTTCCCTCAAACTGGGGAGTAGGATCTTGCTGATCAAGAGGATTCGCATCTGAAACTTCAGATGCTGGAACTCTCAAAGTAGCAGTTTCTCTATAGGCAGTTTGCTTAATTCTTGCCATTGCAACTTCCTGCACAGGAAGAGAAGGAAGTAGGAAAGACCCAGACAATAAATGATCAGGAACGACAGAAGATTGAGTTCCAACAGAAGAAGTAGTACGAGGAGAAGGAAGTAATTCAATAGAGTTCTCATTATTATTTAGGGAAGAAGAGGATTAAGAAGCCATTGATAGATTCAAAGGAAAATAAAGACAAAGAAGTAAAGGAAAAACAAGAAAGAAAAATAATTCAGGTGAATACCTGAAAAAGAGAAGAAAACTAGGATCTACTGTTCACACCGGAAACCACTGCACCAACTCACCGGAAATCGCACCACAGGTCGCCAAAAATCGCCTCTGAAGTTTCTTGGGAGTTTGAGAGAATTCTTGGGAACTTTTAGAGAGAAAGTGAAGTAAAATTTGAAGGGGTACAAAAGTAAATTCCCCCTTCAAATTTAAATTTCCCCCCAAAAAAAACCAAAGGGGGTGGTTGAGGCATTAATAACTGGTAAGGAAGGTTACAAAATAACTTCCGAAAGGGAAAGAGACGTCAGTTGGGGCATGGATTATGGATCCAAACACCCAACTGAGGGGCAAATGATGTGGCACGCCAAATCATATCACGTGTCAGCATAATACTGGACCACGTGTCCACTAAAAGACCAAGTGGCACTGCCACCTGGCAATGACTAGACCACCAAGGTGGGCTCCACACGGCCATGTGCCGTTGTAAGATTGGGCCACGTGTCCATAACAAATACTTAAAAGAAGAGCAACCTCTGCCACGTGTCGCAATCCTATTTAAGGCTACAAGGTATGATTAAAGGAGGAATTTGGGCCTTGAGGCTTGAATATGAAAGCCCATGAGGCTTCATCAAGTATCAACCAATTAGACGATGACAAATGTCATTGTCCTATTTGTTAGCTTCCAAACCTAAAGGTTATAAATACCCCTCAAAATCATCATTTTGGGGGGCATTCAATATTCAATCTTCATTCATTCTTACATCATATTAAGAGAATTTCACTCACTAGTTTCCCTCTCTAGATTACTAAGTTGTTAATTGTTGTTAATTTGCCCTAATCCTCATACAAGTACTTACTTAAGCATCGGAGGGGGAAAAAACCCTACAAGGATTTTATTCCCTTGTTTTGCAGGATTCGAGGTCCGTGCCATCAGGAAGTGAACAAGACAACACCTATTTATCCAAAGTGTAGCTCTCTAGTTCCCTCTCCACGTATTCTGTTGAAGAGACCCTACCAGGAACTCTTTCTACATCAGTTCTGGTTTCAACCAATCAAATTGGTTCATTTCAGTTTAGATAATTCAATTATTTTTTGCTTCATTTCAGTTTGGTTCAGATAATTTTGATTTCAGATCAATTCAGTTTTAGGATGTTGCGTTTTCAAATAAAATCAGTTCAGTTACAGTTGGTTTCAGTTTATAGCCAAACAGATAAACAAAAACCAGTTCAATTCAATTTCAGATTGCCACAGTTGGTTTCAGATTCAGTTAGTTGCAGTTCTGTTATTTGCAGTTTAGATATTTTCAGTTCAGATATTTCAGTTCGGATATTTTCGTGTAACTGACTTTGTTTCAAGCGATGAGATATTTTCAGTTCAAATATTTGTTTTAGATATTTTAGATCCATTATAAGTTTTTACTATACTAGTTTTACAGTTAAATTACCCTTGAGACTCAACAACATAGGATGATCTTTGACCAATACAACTGCATGAGTGATCGTTTCATTGAAGGGCGTGTCTTCTAGGTTCCACTGCAAGGGTTACTTGGTAGAATAATTATGGTTACATATTTGAACAATGATGGTTACTCACATTTTATACCTATTTGAACACCTTCTTACTTATGTGAATTACAATAGTTAATTTTTTGAACTATATGAATTACTTATTTGAATACTGATTTATGGTTACTTCTTTAAAATATAGAGGTTAATATTATTATTATTATTATTATTTATGTATTTGAAATAGAGTTTTTTTACTTATATGTTACTTCTTTAAAATATAGAGGTTAAAATTTTCTGTTATAGTTCAATTTCAGTTTCGGTAAAGATAGTTCACATTAAATCAGTTGTTAATCCAGATTAGTTCAGTTTCAGTTACAAACTTCAATTACTGTTCAGTTTCAGTTACATGTTTCGGATTTTTCCAGTTCAGATAATTTTCAGTTCATATACAGTTCATTTTCAAATTTATATTTTCTGTTTTATCGATTACATTTAACTTCAGTTCAGTTGAATTCAATTCAATTTCAAATAAATTTCAGTTGAACAGTGATTTTTTAACCAAATTAACAGTGCTAATGATGTTATTTGTATGTGAGTCGTTAAAAACACTAATCAAAATCATGCATTGTCAAGTAATTAGTAAATTTTAGATCAATATTGGATCTTACAAAGAGATGATGAGGAAAGACAAAAATGATAGAAGAAAAATAGAAGGAAAAAGAAACAAGACTCAACACTTAGAGTTATAAAAATCATGGTTAATTGATGGGAAGCTCATACGAAAAATAAAATTATATAAATATAATGATTAACCATGATGGTTTTTTTTTTTTTTTTAATTTGTAATTCTAAGTGTTTGATTTTTTGAAAATAATACAAGGGAAAGTGAGATAGTTAGATTTATTAGAAATTTGGAATTAAACTAATAAAATTCTAGAAAAGGAATTAATTAGTAAACTTCCAAAATATTCGAATTATATTAAAAATCTCAAAAAGGTAAAGTATTTTTGAAATCATTAATGTTATTTGAATAATCTAATAAATGTTTAGTGTATGAGTTACTTTCTATTTAGTCAAAGATTCTATTAATCAAATCCTAAGAAGATCAAGGATTTGATTAATAATATCTTTTGTAATATTTTATTAATTAAATTAAATTAAATATATTGGTGTATAAAAAAAATCTTCCAAGTAATCAAATGATATCAAAGAATATAATTTAAAATTATGGAAAATATTTTATGTAATCATTTAATTTAGTTAGCTAATAAAATATTGTGATTGAAAAGATTTGAAAACCTCAGAAAATCTAAATATGCACAAAATATAAAAAAGCAAGACAAGCAACTATACAAAACAAAAACGAAGCAATACAAAATAATGCAGTCAAACTACAGTCAGTCATGGTCGGTCAAAAAGGTCCTACATCTAAGGAGTGTGCTCCAACGCTTTGCGGTATAATAGCCGTTAGATATGAAGTTTCTCCCATCTAAGTACCATGGGCGGCTTAGAAATTGATGTAGTTAGGATAAGATTCTATCTTGATCGGTTGCTTAGAGACCATGGGCCCCACCAAGACAACAGTTCCTCCCCGAAATGTTGAAGTATCACGATAATCTTAAAGCATGTTTCAAACACATTGAGGCCAAGTGTATGTTACGTGTATGCAATATGACTAACAAAATGCAATTGTTCTAAATATAACAAGTGTATAATTTGAGAGAAAGGTTTCAAGTCCCACCCTCTTTTAGTCCACAGTGGAGTCGCCACTGTTAGGGCCCCTGATTTTAGGGTTCCAGATGCTAATCCCACGTGCATTCCAATGTGTTACACATTAATGAACAAGGCTTCATGAAGTGAAAAATACACATTGGCTCACCTATGCTAATGGTAGAAAATACTAGCAACACACAGACCTAATATAAACTAATTTGGATAAAAAATACTATACCAACAACTTGATTAAGCCCATAGAGGTAAAATGGTTCTAATATATATATATATATATATCATTAGAACATATTTGTACAGGTTAAGAGCTGAAAGAACCTGCAATATACAAAATAACTATGTCAATTAAGCAGGCATTAGAAGTTATACATAAGCTGATAAATAGGTTTTTATTCAGCACATAAAACTACCAAAACAGCAACACATCAATACAAGCAAGAAGTCCATCAAACATGATACAAATTCAAGAATGAATATCGCGTCACTTTGCTCAGGGAGAGATGGAGATCCTCCATCGGGAGGCTTTAAAACAAACTCGACCAAATCAAGCATTCCAGAAAATTCTACTACGAGACACTTTCTCTTCTGGAAGCCTAAGAGACTGGCTATTCAGTTTATGTTTGCTATAAATTTATGATGCTTTACCCCAATGAATAGTTATTATCTTGGTCCTGTAAAAGCAAAAAAAAATAGGAAAGAGAGAAGTTCTTATAAAACCCATAATAAAATCAAATAAAAGCAAACAAAAATAAAGTGTAAATCAAATCAGAGTTCTTATAGTGGCATGATCAAAGTTGAAAAATGAATAACTAAATTTAGTGGAAAAAATGCCATGTGAGTCAGGTAAAAACACATACCTGTGAGCCCAAATTTACTTGACTAGGGTGTATACTTGACCGCCTTCACCTTTAGATTTCATAAAAATCACAAGTGTTATACTATAAAAAAGTTCTAAGTATTGCATTGATGAAATTTGTAAAGTACGATACGTATAGAAATGATACCTGTGCAAGGTCAGAAAGGCATTGGAGCTGACAAGTGAGGGAAGAAATCTAGCGTTGAAGAGTAGGAATGAGAAGCTCCCTCCATTCATAAACAAGTAATACATCAACTTCAGGATTAGATGCTTGTCTTAATAGCATCGATGCCTTATAAGGACCTCCATTCTCCTCCTACTCGATAAACAAGAGATCTGGTCAAAATCCTCCACCAAGTAGGAAAAATAGAAAACAAGAGGTATGTAGCGGTAAACTGCTTCATGAATTTATTTCGTAACATACAAAAAAGCCTTACCTTGCACCTGTTAACACTAACGAATTCAACATGCTTCCCCCCTTTGAGTATAGTACTCGATAGTTTGGGAATGCCAACAAGCTTAAGGACATCTTCTAGCTTTGCTCCGCCCCATACAGCTGAAATGAAGGTTACAAGATAGATAAAAGGTTACAAATATCCAACAAAAAATCATCAAAAGACAAGATATATAAGCAATGTTACTCGAGCAATGACATTAATTTCCAGTCTATTAGCACAAGTATATGTCTACTGAAAGAAACACAAGTAAAATCATGTTAGAATAAGCAAAAACCTAACTCAAACACAATTAAAATCAAGCAAAAACTATAAAATTCAAGTAGCAATAAATGAAACAATAAAACACAACCCAAACACAAACACTTTCCAAAATATTCAGACTGAAACACAATCACAAGCAACAAACACAGACATGGAAATGATACCTCTATAGTCGAAATTCACTCTTAAATAATTCAGACAGCATAAATCACAAATGAAAGTGCAAGTCCTATCGACTTGCAAACGAATGTTATAAAAGTGTGCTTCAAATATGTTAATGCTAGGCAAACATACTGAACAACAAATAATGAATGGAACTTGCCTTAATTTTCTTCCTGCCAAGAATGACATCCGATGCAATAAGGTTATCACTAGCAATCAAAGTATGATCACCTTCATAGCTCGACACCTCGTAGCTTGTATATTCTACGACCATGGGTGTAGGGTCCTACACCATACAAAGTATAAACAACCAAATAATAATCTCAAGAAAGCTAAAAGCACTAATAAAACTGCAAATTCCACAAAATCACAAATCAGAAAAATCAACATTTACAGAAAACTCAAATACGAATCACATTCATAGCTATATTTAGCTAATTTAGATAAAAACAACAGGAAAAAAAGAGTGCATTGATTAAGGAAAGAGCTCACATCATCGAAATCGATACCGTATTCAGTCACAATCTCGCGAATCAAATCAGACAAATTAAAATCAAGCGCAACGACCAAATCACGTCCAGAATCAACAAGCTCAACCACAGATGCTACATTAATTGAACCTCCAAAACCTAATAAAATTCCAAAAATAAACCAAAAAACCGCAATAGTTCCAAAAATCAAAGAATTTTTCAAAAATGGTGAAAGAGAGATTTACCATCTACGTAAGGAGCGAAGATGATGATACTGTCGTCCAAGAGCTGTCCATAACGCTGCAAAGCGTTCTTAGGATCATCGGCGAGCTTGAAATCAAGTTGATAACCTCGAAACCAGATACAACCCAAAAATTCATCACCATAATTTTCTCTTAAAACCCCAAATTTAAATCATAGAACACCAAATTGAATTGAGATATATAAAATAAAATAAAATAATAAATTCGAAATACTAAATGGAAATCAAAAAATTGAAATTAAAACCTTAACCTAGAAATTTTGATTGAAGCATCGCAACACCCACACAATCTCCTCCGCTGCTTCATTTTATCGAATTTGAACCCTAGCTTCGAATTTGAACCCTAACTTCGAATTTGGGATATTCATTTTAGGGGTTTTGAATAGGGTGATTTCATGGCAGTGTTGCTGGCATTACTGGTTGTGGTGGCGAAGTGAAAGTGAAGATTTAGATGAGATGGTTTTTTGTTGAGAAAGAGATATGGGAGGTTGAGGGAAAGAGATAAGGTAATAAGAAGAGAGAGGGGTGTAGATTTGTTTGTAGTTTTGGACGTGTATTAAACTTTTTCAGAAAATGAAAACATAATGATTAGTATCGTTTTTATGTATTAAATGATAGTAATAGGTAACCACTTTCCTTTTTAAATAAAGCGGTATGCATTAGTGTCGTTTGTTTCCAAAATGATACTAATATGTTTCTATTAATATCGTTTGTTTGCAAAAACGATACTAATGGAAACCTATTAGTATTATTTCACGAAAAAATGATAGAAACATATTAATATCGTTTTTGCAAACAAACAATACCAATAGTACTTATTAGTACCGTTTTTTGTAAAAACGATAGTAAAGGGGCGTTACTAATGGTCATTTTTCTAGTAGTGCTTGTAGCTTAGTTTGTGAGGAAGTTCCCTATTGTCTGTTCAATTTGATTATGTATATGGATTTATGATGATCTGATCTTTGATCAATGCAATAACTCTAAAATATATTTTGTTTTGAATTTAATATCCATTGGTTGTTTTGTAACTAATTTTACCAATTTTAGTACACAAACATATCCGACATCACCCTACACGTAACTACAGACCCCAGGCATTAACTAAACCAAAAGAAGATAAGAAGCATAGCAACACACCATAACAAAAAACGCATTTTAAGTGGCTTGCTAGTAACAACATGCACAACAGCACCTAAAGTTTACCAAATAACGAATACTAAATATATAGAAAACAAACTTATAGGAGAGGAGATGAAACGTAGCACTAAAATTTAGTCGACGAAGCTGTTATGATATAGAACAGGACTGTGAAAGAATTCCAACAAAAACCCTTTACCTCTCTACATATGATATTTGTATCATCTGCCTTGGAGAGAAAGACATAGTAAACATGCTCGCCTCTATTACTACTAATAAGGGTATTGAAATCCATTAGCCAGCAGATTGTATTGAGAACATGATTACAATAGCATATGATTATCTGGATGACATAAGCAATGATGGTTTGCTACCTAACCTATAGAGAGCAGCAGATTTCACAAGTCTTTAGAGAGGTGTGAACTCCATTGGCACTGAGTTTCCTCAGCTACCTAGCCGGTCATTGTTGACACTTGAAAGTTCTCCATCAGCATGACGGTCATTCATTTTTAGAAATATTAGCATCAGCAGAAGTCTAAACAGTCTGACATCCACTAAGGAGTATTAAGAAGTCATTGCTGAATGTAGTAGTGTCACCTCACTAATTTGAGCTAATTTGTTTTTGGGTTTTCCTAAAAGCCTTGTAAACAACATAATATTATATGATAACTTCCACAGTACTGCTAGTGACCAAGGTGATTCTGCCATAGAAAAGGCAAATAGACAAAAAAATTCACATACATTTAAACAAATGAACGAATTTAAATATTAAAATCCGAGTTTTTATGAAGTACAACACGAAATCCCTTTTTAATGGTTTATTCTATCGAAGTGTAGGTACGTCTTGTCTGATGCAGATCCTTCAAATCACAATACTGAATACATTCTCTAAATAAAATCCACCTTTCCATGCCCAATTGGTCTACCAATCCTGTCCTCAAAATTGAAAGGACAATTAAAGTCACCAGTTATTATATTACCTAGGGACCTGAGCAAAGGTCACCAACCAAAACTCTTAAGCTTCATCCATAACCTCTCTCTTTACCATCATTCCTGCCATAGATAAAGGTACACTGGAAATCAATGTCCAATTCTATATTCCTTACTAAGGTATGTATGAACAGATATCAACTCTATTAGTTTAAGAATGGGAAGCTTCAAAGAAATTGGATGAGTTGAATAACGTTGATGAAATTCCTCAATGAGAGTTGTTGTTCTTTCACAAACGGCAGTTTTAACTTTCTTAAACTCTAGATTTGATCAAAGGTGGTGTGCTAGGCTATATAGGAGTTGTTGCTCTTGGTTTGTATCTTTTTGTTACTTATCTCTTAGATAAATATGTAGTGATTTATCGATAAAACTTCTTGGAAAGAAACTGGAGGAGGTGTGATTGGCAGTGTGTTTACACTTATAGAGTACATATTGTTCTAAACATTCAATAAAAAAAAAACGAGCCTGAACTCACAAAACTATACTAATCGAACATGATTTCAATAAAAACAAGAATTCAAACAATTGAAAATTAAAGGGAACCGATTCTAGAATTAAAATTCAATAAAATGCTTCAAGATTGCACAATGTAATTACAACGAATTCAATAAAAAAAATCCAAACATTCAATAATAAAACGAGCTAGAAATCACAATAAAAAATTCAAATCGAACATGAATTTAATTCCACCAAGAATTCAAGCAATATAAAAAAAAAAAAAAAATCCCAATTCTAGAATCAAAATTCAGTAAAATGCTTCAAATATGCATAATTGTGCATGAATAAAAAAAAAATCCAAGGAACGATCCTGAATTCACAAAATAGTTGTGCATTAATAAAAAATTTAAACAAAATGCTTCAAACTGAATGAATTCAATAAAAAAATCCAATAATTCAAAATGAAATCAAAATCAAACATGAATTCGATAAAACAAGAATTCAATCAATTCAAATTAAAATCAATCAGTTCCAAAAATAAAATTCAACAAAATTTAGAATTCAAGCAATATGGAGATTACCAAATTTGTGAAGTAATTGTGCAGTCGATCAATTGATAGAGAGAATCAAATGAGATTACCAACTTCGTTTGTTCGTTCTGCAGAGTTCTTCCTTCATTGATTTTTCATTCTATTTTATTTTTTATTTTGTTATTTTTGTAAAAAACAACCTTGGTAGGATTATTAAAAACACTGAATGAGGAACAATGGGATTGTTTTTTGTTTCATTTGGAGTAATTTCAATTACCGCCACTGGTTTCAATTTCAGTAAATTTTTAGAGCTTTAATTTTACGGTTAATCTCTTTGATAAATTCTAATGGTAAAAGTAATACCCAGCATGAATAAGTGTTGCACTAAAAATTATCTTTAAAAATGTTACTTCAAAATTGTTACTATTACAAAAGTGATACAATGAAAATGATACATACAATTAAAGTGTTACATCAAGAGTGTTACATATTAAAAATTGTTGTTACATTTTAGTAAACTGTTACATTTAAAGTGTTACGGAAAAAAAATTGTTACCTAAAAGTGTTACCATTTAATAAAGTGTTAGTTAAGTGTTACGTATACTTTTTAGAATGTATAAAGTGTTACCATTCAGTGTTACCTAATGTCACTTATGTTGTAGAGCCCCCTTTAAATAACTGCCTACGCTTGCGAATTTAGCTCATTCTAAGAGCAAGATCTTCTTGATAGAGAAAAGTTAGGTATCCTAATTCGATTATCTATTATGTGAATTTTGCGGAGTTTAGGCATTTATCTTCTTATCAGGCATTTAGATTTTCTTTCTCAGTTTTTCCTTTTGTTTTATGACCAAGCTTAAGTCTTTAGGAATGTTGAGAAGTCACAAATATCCTTTGAGGTTTAGAGATTTCTTCGTAGTTACCATGGGCAAAGCTAATGATGATGTGGCTAGCACTATGATTGAAGAAAACCTTAAATTAATAGCTGCTCTAGCTCTCTATCATGCTTCTACTAAATTAGTGGTCCCCTTTGCAAGTCAACGTCCTGTGACTCCCCCGGCTCATCACGTTTGTTTCTTCGAATATTTATTCCTTATTGGTTTCACTTACCCTTTTTCTTGGATAACTAAAGCAGTAATAGAGCACCTAGGTCTAAGTCCTGGTCAATTCCAACCCTCATCCTGGAGGATATTCTGGCTGTCTATTCCTTTAGCAAGGTAGGTCCTTGGTATGCTACCTTAAAGGTGAGAGTGGCTGGAGTTAGGTTAGTGGATGACGAGGGTGCCTAAGATAAGGGGTGGAAAAGTAGATACTCTTTTGTTGAGAAGTCTTCCCTAGGAAAGGAGGGGGAATGGCTTCCATGTGGATGGAATTCTACAAGTATAATTCGTAGTTCTTCTAGTGTTTTATATACGTACTGTGTCGTTGATTTGATGCTGTGCACCTGGGACTTTGGGGCCCACGTGCCCGTTACGGTCATTAAATGTCTTTACTTTGTTGCATAGTGTGAGTCTAGATGGAAGCTCAAAACCCAAGTAGAGAAGTCGCCACAGTGCTCTTTTCGGGAGCTCACGGAATCCCATCAGGTCTAGCCCGAAGGCAAATCCATAGCCAAGGATAAGAAGGTCTCATATCTCTGGATTCGAGGACGAGGGTAAGAACAATGTAGATCACAATGTCCCCTCGCGTATAGGAGCCTTTACTTGTTCTAATATGTGATTTCATAATCATAAATCGAATTCTAGCATACTTATTTTTGATTTGAAAAAAGATTACTAATCCTTAACTTTTCGAGGAATCCTTCATCAGTGGTTGCGAATGACTTATTTTTTCAATCTTTCTGACTTGCGGAACACATTCAAATATTACAAGGCAGTTTTTCATTAATGCACACATAATTTTCCAATTAAACATGCATGGGCGATCACTTTAGAATTTAATTAATTTAAATTTTTACTTTAGTTAGAACATGCTTTTAGGTCTTATTTAGCTAACCATGAATTGTAAGTGATTTATATGCATTAAATCAATTAGCATGGAAATCACAAAAAACCTAAAACAATGTTTCTAATTAAGATTGATTTTAATTAAAAGTCAAGTAATTAATTAATCAATGTTTCATAAATTTAATTTGTAATACCCTACATTTTTACGTATTTAAACAAAGTATTTTTATATTTTATGCGTATAATTTTTGTATTTTATTCATATAATTTTAATATTTTTACTGAAAATTATGTTCAATAGGAATATTAAATAAAAAGAAATTAATCAAAATAAAATAAATAGCAAGTTTTGGTTGAAAGTAGTTATTTGTGTTCTTAAATAATATTTTTATGGTTAAAAATATTTTGAAAGCTTCTAAAAATAGATTTCACAGGTTTCCTAATTTATTTAGGAGTATGAATGAGCCTCACCAAAATCCTACTTTGGGGCCTATAAATACCCTATAAAACCTAAAATTTCAAATCTTCATGATCATACTAGTCATTAGGATTCCAAAAATCTAGAGAAAAAGGGGGAAAAAAAAGGTAGCTAATTTCCGAACAAAAAAAAAAAAATTTCAGTTCGGAAAATCGAAGAAAAAAAAGAGAGAGTTTTGTGCCTCGCCGTGCAGCGCCAGACACCCCACCGCGGCAGCCACCGCGCGCCACCAGCCGGCCACTGCTGCACTTCCTCCCCGTTTGGGTATTTTTTTTCAAACTCTTTATTAAAAAAATACTTCTTTATTTTTGATTCAATCTTGCAAATTTATGTTCATAATTATGTTTAATCATGTTTTTATAAGTTTAATCATGTTTTGATATAAGTATGAATTGTTTAAAGACATGAATTAATTTTGTTGTTCATGAAATTATAAATTAATTTTATGAATTTTTATGTTCTAAACTTTGATATTATGATCATAAATTATTGTTGGGTGAATTTATGATGCTGTTATTAAGTTTAGATTGATGTTTAAGGGTTTTAAACTTAATTTATAAAGCTGTCCAAATTTTATAATCATGAATTTGAGTTGAATAAATATTATGAACATGTTTTGGCATATGAAAATTTTTTCTAAAGCCAAGATTGATTTCATAAATATGGTAGTAGATTGTAGAAGTGTTTTTGGCATGAAATTATGATGTTCTTATAAGTTTTTCATGACTTTAAAGTTTACAAATTAATCTGAAATTTTAATAAAAACAAGTTAATTTAAGTTTTAAGTGTGCAAATTGTACTAGTTTGATCACATATCAATCCTATATCGATAGATATAAAAATTATAGTATGTTTTATGAAGTTAAAAGTTATTTTAAGCATGTTTAACATGTTGTCCAGATTTTATAAATTAATTAATTAGGCTTTTAAAGTATGTAATTAGCATAAATTAATCATATAAGTTAAGTAATACATTGTATGATTGATTTGTGTTGTTTTCGGAAAATTTCAAGGAGTTTTGATAAATTTAGATTGCTGTCCACTTTTCTAAAGTGGCATAAAATTTTTATTAAGGTTTTATAAAGCATAAATAAGTCCCTAAAACTAAGTAGTATTGCAATAGAGACCATATAAGGAAGTTTTGGACAAAGTTTTCAAATTAGGAGTTAGTTATAGTTGTTGTAGAAGTTAGTCAACCAGGTTTTAATTTAGTTCGATTTTTCCTTATGTAGGAGACTTTGAACTAGTTAACTTCTAGAAGTTATGGCGGAGCATAGTTATTTTACAAGGTACGTAAGTACTAAAGACAAACAGAATAGTTAGAATGCATGCTTGAGTTATTCTTGATTACATGAAATCTTGTATGCTTGTTTGAACCATGAATTTATGTGCGTGGCAAGTTTGTTAATAGCATGTTCTTAAAGTATGATGGCATTCCATGTTAAATAGAAAGTTAAATTTTTTATAAGCATGAATTGGAATGTTATGATCGGTTTAATTTCGCAATAGTTTATTGATCAAGGAAGAAAGTTATTTTTAAGTTGGTTAGTTACTTAATCAACAAGAAAGATAGTATTGAATTTTATTCGCATAATTAAAAAAAGTTATGAGCAATTATTCTTAAGTTTAATGTGTGGTCAAGAATAAAGCAAGTTATTAGCCACTCACAGATAATGTGTGGTACAGGAGGTTCAGTTTAATTAAAGGACACACATAAATTTAATTTGGAATCACCTTAAGTTGAAGATAATTAAATTGACTTACTTGATTGGATGCATGTTTTTATGTCTTGTTGCATGAGAGTCATAACATTGTTAAACCTGTTAAATCACATAAAGTATAAGAGGACTTGCATCAAAACTCTTGGAACGTATTGATACAAGTGTGAATAGCAATAAATTTATACTTGGTCTACAATGATGGAGGATCACGTTCTTGATGTTTTTTGATTAACAGATTCAATCTAGGACGTTTCTTGGAGCATCTAAAGATAAAATTTAAATTTCGGAGCAGTGCAGTATGTCTGACTTTAAAGATTTTTCGCTGTCAATTGGCTTTGGGTTAGAAGGCGTGTGAATATACGTTGGAAAGCTTCTTGAATCTACATTAAGGGAAAAATATTTCCAAAATTCAGAAAAATACGTAAGATAATGTTTTATTCATTTTTCTGCTCGCATGTCAAACTGGAAATCAGTTTTTAGTTAGATTTCTTTTATCTGGAGTCCAAGTCTATTTAGGATTTGTTTTATGAAGTGTTTAGTATTTTGTTTTGTGATTTTTATTTTCATAATTATGTTTTTTAAATTTTTTAGGCAAGGTTTTAGAATAAAATCTTGTTAGTTAGAGTTAGTTAAAGTTTGTTAGCAAGATAAGATCAAGATGGAGTGATGACGTGGCAATCTTATCTTGTGAGTCATTAGGGACGATTTTTATATTGTTTTGTGCGTGTGTTTTATTGTTTTTAGTTAGAATTTTGTTCATGATTATTGCTATAAATGATCTCAACATTAGTTTGTAAATTAGTAAGTTTGAGTTGAATAAAAGTTTATTTGTTTACTTGAAAACTAAAATTCAAAAAATTAAGAGTTGGTGATTAATTTCTTTATACTGTTGTGTAGTTTAATTAGTAGCTTTGAGGGTTCTTAGGATTTAATCAAAGGACTAATTGATCAACCTAAATTTGAGAATCTTGGTGACTTGGTCTTTATGGGTTCGACAATTTAGTCTATTCCCTTGTGAGTTTTTGTTTACACAAAAATTCACATCAAATTTGGTGCTCTCGTTGAGAGGGGTCGTTAGACCTCAAGAATTGTTATTATTTTAAGTTTTTCATTGAAGATTTGTGCAAGTTTTGGTGTAAAAAGTAATCAAAAATGGGTAGTACACAAAATTGGAAAATCAGTTGAGAAAAGTCAGTTTCGAGGGTAAGATTGAAATTGCAAGTTTTCCTTTGTTACAAAAGCTTTTTGAGCAATTCTTTTTTCAAACTGGTTATTTTGCTGTCTAATTTCCTCATAAAAAATTTCAGAATATTTCAAGATTGTTTGATATCTGATCAAAGTGATTATTTGTGAAGTGGTACAAATCGGTACAGTTTTGAGTAGCTTGCGTAAAAATTCAACTGCGATCAATTGTCTTCGAATATATGCATAAAATTTTGGTCGAGTGTTAACAACATATTGAGTAACAACTCTACAAAAGTTCAGCCTTATACGAGTTGTTTACATCGGGTTTTGGTCTTCGTACTTTCATCCCAAATTCTAGACAATTTTAGATAATGGATTGGCATAACTAAGTAGTGTCTGCTCACGACTTGCTCTCATATTTTCTCCTTGGGAATAAACCAGATTGTTCTAAGTGTCAAGGATTTGGCCATGTAAGGAGTCAATGTGTTAATGATGTAGAAGTTTCTTCGGAGCTATATTTAAAACTATTATTGGAAGAGTTGCAAGAAGAGGAGCCGAAACCTTTTATCATCGACAAACCTAAAGTTCTACATCATATTCATGAGTTTGACTTAATGTTATCAATGGAAGATGTTGTAGTGACTAAAGAAATTCAGGTTCATGCCAATAATGCCTTGCAAGACGTTGAAGTATGTAACGATTTAGGGCATAACGACAAGATTGTAGTGAACAAGCCATCACAACAATCAAGATCAATGGGTTTTTCTGTACTTTGTGATATGCTAGAGCATGAAACAAAAATAATTACAGATGCTGAATAATGCAGCACAAAAACCGACGTAGATAATCAATCAATGTTGATCACAATCAATGAGGAAAGGATTGAATCCATGGAAAATGTGACCAATGATGAATCAAAGATTGATAGTGATATTATTTTTGATGCAATGGAAGAACTTATGGTTGAAGATCAAGTTATCCTCAATCAAGTCGAAGAGATGGTTGATACAAAGCCTACAAGTTTTGATCTTTTGATGATTTATGTTGGTGTCCAACCTTTTTGAGTCTACAAGCCTAAAACATGATGTTATTCTTGGTTTTCAAGGGATTTTGAAAGATGGATTTTTTATTGATTTCCGTGAGACATTGAAGAATCATAAACGAGTCTCAAGGATTTCGTTGCAGTCAAACAAATTTTCACTTGATGATATCATGTTATCGTTGTTTCTTATTATGTGCTTACTATGTGACTTTAGATTTGGCATCAAACATGGATCACTCGTTCGTCGAATATGGATGGTTGCGTGGAAGCTAAAACTTGAGGCAAGTTTCTTTTGAAGAAGGGGAGGATGATACAATTGTGAATAGCAATAAATTTATACTTGGTCTACAAGGATGGAGGATAACGTTCTTGAAAGTTTCTTGATTAAAAGATTTAATGTAGGAGGTTTCTTGGAGCTTCTAAAGATAAAATTTCAGTTTCGGAGCAGTGTAGTACGTCTGACTTTGAAGATTTTTCGCTGACAAATTGCTTTGAGTTAGAAGGCATGTGAATATGCGTTGGAAAGCTTGTTGAATTTATTTTCCGCGAAAAATATTTCCAAAATTCACAAAAATAGGCAAGATAATGTTTTATTCATTTTCTGCTTGCCTGTCAAATTGGAAATCAGTTTTTAGTTAGATTTCTTTTATCTGGAGTCCAAGTATATTTATGATTTGTTTTAGGACGTGTTTAGTATTTTGTTTTATGATTTTTGTTTTCATAATTATGTTTTTTAAATTTGTTAGGAAAGGTTTTAGAATAAAATCTTGTTAGTTAGAGTTTGTTAGCAAGATCAGATCATGATGCAGTGATGATGTGATAATCTTATATTGTGAGTCATGTGTGAGTCATTAGGGACGTTTTTTAGATTATTTTGTGCGAGTGTTTTATTGTTTTAATTTAGGATTTTGTTCATGATTATTGCTATGAATAATCTCAACATTAGTTTGTAAATTAGTTAAGTTTGAGCTGAATAAAAGTTTATTTGTTTACTTGAAAACAAAAATCCGAAAAATTAAGTGTTGGTGATTAATTTCTTTATACTCTTGTGTAGATTAATTAGTAGCTTGGAGGGTGCTTAAGATTTAATCAAAGGACTAATTGATCAACCTAAATTTGAGAATCTTGGAGACTTGGTCTTTATAGGTTCGAAAATTTAGTCTATTCCCTTGTGAGTATTTGTTTACACGAAAATTCACATCAAATTTTGTATTCTCGTCGAGAGGGGTCGTTAAACCTCAAGAATTGTTATTGTTTTCAGTTTTTTCATTGAAGGTACGTGCAAGTTTTTGTGTAAAAAGTGATCGAAAAAGGGCAGTACGCAAAATCGGAAAATCGGTAGAGATAAGTCAGTTTCGAGGGTCAGATTGAAATTGCAATTTCTCCATCGTTACAAAAGGTTTTTGAGCGATTATTTTTTTCAAACTGGTTATTTTTGTGTTTACTTTATTCTTAAAAAATTTCAGAACTTTTCCAGATTGTTTGATATCTGATCGAAGTGATTATTTCTGAAGTGGTACAAATAGGAACAGTTTTGAGTAGCTTGGGTAGAAGTTCAACTACGATCAATTGGCTTGGAATATATGCATGAAATTTTGGTCAAGTGTTAGCAACATATTGAGTAACAACTCCAAAAAAGTTCAGCCATATACGAGTTGTTTACGTGGGGTTTTGGTCTTCGTACTTTCATCCAAAATTGTAGACAATTTTAGGTGATGGATTGCCATAACAAAGTAGTGTCTGCTCACGACTTGCTCTCATATTTTCTCCTTGGGAGTAAACAAGATTTTTCTAAGTTTCGAGGATTTGGCCATGTAAGAAGTCAATGTGTTAATGATGTAGAAATTTCTTCGGAGCTATATTTAGAACTATTATTGGAAGAGTTGCAAGAAGAGGAGCCGAAACCTTTTATCATCGACAAACCTAGAGTTCTACATCATATTCATGAGTTTGACTTAATGTTATCAATGGAAGATGTTGTAGTGACTAAAGAAATTCTGGTTCATGTCAATAATGTTTTGCAAGACGTTGAAGTACGTAACGATTTAAGGCATAACGACAAGATTGTAGTGAACAAGCCATCACAACAATCAAGATCAATGGGTTTTTCTGTACTTTGTGATATGCTAGAGCATGAAACAAAAATAATTACAGATGCTGAATAATGCAGCACAAAAACCGATGTAGATAATCAATCAATGTTGATCACAATCAATGAGGAAAGGATTGAATCCATGGAGAATGTGACCAATGATGAATCAAAGATTGATAGTGATATTATTTCTGATGCAATGGAAGTGCTTATGGTTGAAGATCAAGTTATCCTAAATCAAGTTGAAGAGATGGTTGATACAAAACCTACAAGTTTTGATCTTTCGATGATTGATGTTGATGTCCAACCTTTTGAGTCTACAAGCCTAAAACATGATGTTATTCTTGGTTTTCAAGGGATTTTGAAAGATGGATTTATTATTGACTTCCGTGACACATTGAAGAATCATAAACGAGTCTCAAGGATTTCATTACAGTCAAACAAATTTCACTTGATGATATCGTGTTGTGGTTGTTTCAAATTATGTGCTTACTATGTGACTTTAGATTTGGCATCAAACATGGATCACTCGTTCGTCGAATATGGATGGTTGCGTTGAAGCTAAAACTTGGGGCAAGTTTCTTCTGAAGAAGGGGAGGATGATACAAGTGTGAATAGCAATAAATTTAAACTTGGTGTACAATGATGGAGGATCACGTTCTTGAAAGTTTCTTGATTAAAAGATTCAATCTAGGACGTTTCTTGGAGCTTCTAAAGATAAAATTTCAGTTTCGTAGCAGTGCAGTATGTCTGACTTTGAAGATTTTTCACTGACAATTGGATTTTAGTTAGAAGGCGTGTGAATATGCGTTGGAAAGCTTGCTGAATCTACTTTCAGGAAAAAATATTTCTAAAATTGAGAAAAATATGCAAGATAATGTTTTATTCATTTTTCTGCTCGCCTATCAAACTGGAAATCAGTTTTTAGTTAGATTTCTTTTATCTAGAGTCCAAGTATATTTACGATTTTTTTAAGACGTGTTTAGCATTTTGTTTTGTGATTTTTATTTTAATAATTATGTTTTTAAAATTTGTTAGGCAAGTTGTTAGAATAAAATCTGTTTAGTTAGAGTTATTTAGAGTTTGTTAGCAAGATAAGTTCAAGATGCAGTGATGATTTGGAAATCTTATCTTGTAAGTCATGTGTGAGTCATTAGGGACGATTTCTAGATTGTTTTGTGCGTGTGTTTTATTGTTTTTTGTTAGGATTTTGTTCATGATTATTGCTATAAATAATCTCAACATTAGTTTGTAAATTAGTTAAGTTTGAGTTGAATAAAAGTTTATTTGTTTACTTGAAAACAAAAATCCGAAAAATTAAGAGTTGGTGAATAATTTCTTTATACTGTTGTGTAGATTAATTAGTAGCTTTGAGGGTGCTTAGACTTTAATCAAAGGACTAATTGATCAACCTAAATTTGAGAATCTTGGTGACTTGGTCTTTATAGGTTCGAATATTTAGTCTATTCCCTTGTGAGTTTTTGTTTACACGAAAATTCACATCACGTATATACCTTGAGTATGAACAATGGGGGGGAGTCATATGGGACATTGATCTATGACTTCTAATTGGGGTACCAGACGTTGTACTCTTTTCTATTTTTAATGCGCTGGATATTCGTCGCTTTATGTGACATAGTAATACCTTCTTGGAGTTGCTCCCAAGTTGGTCCCCAATAGGGCGATCATTTTTAAGGAGGAAACCCGTTCGATGCAGGATCCATAATTTTAAATATAGTAATTAATTTAATGAGTCCATGTACAGGAAAAAGGTTGTCAAGGTAAGTTGAGTACATGTTTTTCTTCTTATTGTTGTTGCATAGTCTTTAGTAACTATATACTTAGCTTTGCTGACTATTTGTTTTGTGTGCATGACTTTGTCTTGGACTTGGCCCTACGATGACCCACTTGTGGTGAGTAGTTGTCTAGTAAAAGAAAAGCTGCAGGTACAAGTGGGAATAAGTCATTTCATGATGGGATGGAGTGAGAGCGCTTGTTGTGTTTTGTAGCTTTGCTTTATTTTAATTGCTTATGAAGACTAACAATTATTTTGAATGTCATTGGATTTATGAAGACTTTTAATATTAGTTTTGATTTGGTTTTTAAAAGCCATTAATATGGTTCCGAAGTGTAACAAGTTTATAGTTAATTTTTAATTTGAAATTGTTTTGAAGTTAGTTTTAAATTGTTTTGGTTTTAAGACTTCCGTTGTAGTACTTTGATAAATGCCTTAGCTGTTATCACGGTGGCGGTAATACTTTGGTTTTTCCATATTTAGTAGTTTTAATAAATATAATTCTTATTAATTTAATATGTTTTCCGAAAAAATGAGAAGTAGGAAGTTAGGAAAATCCAGGGTGTTACATAATTAGAACATGTCAATTATATAAGAAGGCAAATTACATCACATAAACCCATAAAACTAACTCTTTTGAAGAATTCAAGATGATGATTTTGATGATGTTGGTCTCAGTCGAAGTACCTTTCATGTAATCGTCATAACAACTGCTTAGATTGAGATCTTGAAGAACTTGATTAATAATAATAATAATAATAATAATAATAATAATAATAGTAATAATAATAATAATAATAATAATAATAATAATAATAATAATAATAATAATAATAATAATAATAATAATAATAATAACGTGTTTAGGGTGTATAATAATGCGTTAATGTGACTTACGGTTGGCTAGAAAGTGTTTGTGGGAGAAAGAAGGAGAAAAGCACAATTTTCAAGGTAAGACACGAAAATCGAAAGAGAGAAGGTTTGAATGTCGATTTGCGAATTGCTTTGAAATATCAGAATAAGGTTGGGTATTTATATGGGAGTAGAGCGCCATAGCGCCGGTTGAGCACTAGATCGACCATGGGCGAGTGCCACGGCCCTCAGTCAGCGCCTGGTCGCTTGAGCCACTAGTATAAAACTGATCATTAGTATTGCCCCTTTACTATCATTTTCACAGAAAATCATACAGATAATTACTATTACTATCATTTCTTAGCAAAAATGATACAGTTAGTTTTCCATTCGTATCATTTTTGTAAACAAACGATACTAATAGAAATATATTAGTATTATTTTGGAAACAAGGGATACTAATGCTTACCGCCTCATTTAAAAAAATGACACTTACTTATTATTATCGTTTATTACAAAAAAGGACACCAATTGATAAATTTATATGTTTTAAAAAAGATATAGATACGTACAAGCAACTCTTCACCCCTCTCTATTCCTGTTATCTTATCCCTAAACTCTCAACCTCTCATCTCTCTTTCTTTGTCAAACAAAAAAACCTTTTATCTCATTCTCCACTATCACTTCGCCTGCAACAACGCTTGCAACATCGCCACGAAACCATGTTATGGCTAAATTTTCTACCTATAATCTAGCTTCATTGCCAACTATATAGGTACTCAGCTAGCAGCTACAGCTTAGAATTGGTCAAGATAGTGGGTCCGTGAATCAAGGAGTCAGAAGAAGAATAATTCAAGATGCTTCTAGAAGAAGTAGAACGTGGAAGTTAGAGTCAGAGATATTGAGGAGATCATGCCAAGAAAATAGGAACCGCATTTCAAATCAACTTGAATCTAGCCCGAAATCCGAGCTAGATACATTCGAGAAGTAGCAACCAAATCCATGAAGGGAAAACGACTATGAGGAGCAGTTATTCTATAAATAGGATGAAAAAAAAAGATATAACACACAATACAATCATAATGAAATCAATACTTTATTATTATTATTCAACTGTACGTACAACATATATTCTATTTACATTTTCTATGCTTGATACTTAGCCGCAGTAGATTAGAGCTAGCTAGCATCATACATTGTAATTGTAAACAATCTTATTAACTAGTGGACTGGTGGAATCAAAGCCACCCGCGGTTTTTTTACCCTAATTTAGGGGGGTTTTCCGCGTCACCACATCTGGTGTCTCCCCCACTCCCGTCTTTGCATTACCTTATTTCTGCATCAAAGTAAACAAGACCAATAATTATTTAGCTATAGCGGAACAAGCTAAGATTTCCTAGCTAGAGCAGATTTTAGCATAAACAATTTGGCGCCCAACGTGGGGCCATAGCTAGATAATACATTCACTCAAACGCACTCCGTTACCTCGAGATAACAAAAATATCCCTCCTTATGGCATCTGAAGCATCTCAAAAGGCTATGGAAGAGATGAGGCAGGCGTTGGAGAGGAACTGAGCCGAGCTGGAAAAAGTCAAGGAGGATAGCAAGAAAACAGCTGTGGTGTCACAGTCAACTATGGACAGCCTCAAGAAGGAGCTAGAATCTGTGAAGAGTAACAAATCCAGGAAGAGGTACATAAGCGAAATCTCCAGCATGGCGAACCTGGATCAAAACGACATCGAGTACAGCACGTCAGACGAAGAAGAGGAAGAGGAACTTGGAGAGGAGCAGGATGATCAGCCCAAGAAGAAACTTGCTAAGGAGATGGCACTCCCACGGCAGCAAAACCGGAAGCTGTAGCAGCTCCTATCCAAGCTACCAGGAGCCCCAATCCCCGTAGCTACTGAAGCCAAGCGTAGCTACGCCTTGTCACCTTTCATCGAGGAGGTGGCCAGAGTAAAAGTGCCAAAGAAGCTAAACATCCCGACGTTCACCAAGGTGTATGACGGGACAACATATCTAGTGGATCATGTCTCCCAATAAAAGCAGAAGATGATGCCACTACCTATCCTTGATGAAGCAATGGAGGCCACCTTGTGCAAATCGTTTGGAGCAACCCTCACGGGTCCTGTGCTACAATGGCTGATGAATCTGAAGCCGGGGACCACAAAAGATTTCTTCAGCTTGGCTAACAGGTTTTACTAGCAGTTCACAAGTAGTCGTGCCGTATAAACAAGGAAAAACTGAGAAAAAGGGAGAGAAAACTAGCTAAACTAACTAAGATAACTACGGGAAAACTAAACAAATAAACACTATATCAAGCAATGCGAAGATCCAACTTTGTCCTATGAAGCTCATCCTTAAGTTTTGAAATCAATTCAGGATCTGGTTCAGAAGTGGTATGAGTATTCTTGCCTTTCTTTAGTTGGAATATTTCAGCTTGATGATCACAGATTTTAGATTTATATTCTAAATGTAAGAAATCAATATCAACACCTTGATTGTTTGAAGAAAATTTAGGGTTGATATCTTTCTTTAACTCAGATATTTCAGCTTATAAATCACAGATCTTACCCTCATATTACTAACATATGTTATTGAAATTAATACTAGAACTACTTGTACTAGGAAGAGAAATTTTAAGATCCACATGCTCTTTGAACAGTTCTTGCACATCATTAATCATATAATTATAAGCTAAAATCAAGTCAGAATGTTCTAGAGTGAGGGACTTCTGTTTAAGTAATTCGAAGTTAATACCATCAACTTCTACCTCCTTAAGCTTACTAAAACCTCTTTCATTATTTTGATAAAAATCTGCTTTTGAAAAAACTGATTGAGGTTTTAGCATCTCAAGTTCTATATTCTTCTAATCAAGACTTATTTCAAGCTCTGAAATTTTTTCTTTCAGCTCTGTACAAATAAGTTCAAGCTCAGCAGAACGGCAGTCACTAAGACCAAGATTTCGAGTTTCATGTCTTAGTTTCTTTTTGTTAGCCTTATAAGAACCATTGCCTTTAACATTTTGTTCAATAGCAGCATCTATAAAATTTAGTAACTCATCTCTATCACAATATCTCATTTGTTCTTACATATCAGAAATAGTTACCTATTCTTCATCAGAAGAGATGCTTCCAGCCCTGAGACACATGTGTCCCTTCTTTCCTGAACTGGTTTGTCTCTGGTCCACTTCTCCAATCAGTGTAGTCACACAAATTAGAGCTTCATCTTCCTTTGTTTCATGACCTGAGTCAGAATCTCCCCAGGCAGCAAGGATGGCTCTCTTTGCCATTTTGTTCTCCATTGGTCCACCCTTGTCAGTTTTCCCCATGCCGGTCAATCCTTGACCATATGTCCAGTTTCCCTACATTTGAAGCAACCTGTGCTGGTACTGGTCTTCTTCGTGCTGCCTTTGTTCTTCCAAGATTTTCCCTTATATTGAGATCTGAGGCTTCTTTCAAACCTTCTTGCCATGAGAGCTATCTCATCCACATCTTCTTCATTTTCTTCTCCCTTCAAGGCCAGCCCTCTGCTTTTGGTTGTGCCTTCCTCCTTTGTGCTTACTAACATCTCATGAGTCATTAATGAGCCAATAAGTTGTTCCAAAGTCAAAGTTGATAGAACATTGGCTTCTTGGATTGCAGTCACCTTACGTAGCCATTTACCTGTTAAGCTTCTCAAAACTTTCCTAACCAAGTCTTTACTGGTGAAACTTTTTCCAAGAGATTTTAGTTCGTTACTAATTGACACGAAACTAGTATACATATCTTTTATATTTTCATCTTGATTCATTTCAAAAGTTTCATATTTAGACATAAGCATATCAACTTTAGATCTCCCGACCTCACTAGTTCCTTCATAAGTTAAATCCAGAGTTTCCCATATTTCATTAGCAGTAGAACATGCTAAAATACAGCTTACCTCATTGTCACCAATACCTTGTTGAAGAAGCGACATAGCCTTCGCGTTCTTCTCAAGTGTCTTAAGATCTGTGCTAGTGTATTCACTCTCCTTCTTCTCTGTTCCATCAGTGTTGTTGGCCATCTTCTTTGGTCCATTTTTTATTATCATCCAACGCTCACAGTCAGTAAAAATTATGCAGTTTTGCATGCAATTTTTCCACCAGGGATAGTTTGTTTCATTAAATTTGGGCAGCCTTGATCTAGAATTTCCATTCATCATCTCTTGAGTATTCATATTTTCTTCCTTCTCTAGGTGCTACACTTTCAAGAAGTTAAGCTCTAATACCAATCGAAAGTGTAAGTGACACTCAAGAGGGGGAGTGAATTGAGTGTTGTAAGGTTGTTGTAAATTTGTCGATTAATAATGAGAACAGTTTGGAACCAGTTCTCAAGCAGCGGAAACCATAATGCAATAAAATAAACAACACCAAGATTTAACGTGGTTTGACCTTTAATAAGTATACGTCTTCCACTCACTCACTCTTTTATTAATAAACTCAGAATAACAAAAGAATTACACTCAATCAATCATGCACCTATGCACAATATGATTCCCCAACTTCAACCTATGGAAGTTCGACTCAACCTTAAACTATGAAGATTCTAATGAAGATTATCATAGATCAACTTCCCTAGCAAATTGAACTCACAGAATGCTCAAATTACAACATTTTGTCTCTGAATAACAATTAGCCTAAACGCTTACAAAAGAGAGAATATTACGACCTTAATGTGGTGATGAGGTTTATGCTAGGTTAAGACTTAGAGAGTACTTTTGCAATTCGTGTTCTTCAATTTTTGTTTGTACAAAAGTTATGTTCGTTGTGTGCTGGCAGATATCCTTAAATAAGCCTTTGTTTAGTATGTTATGTGATATTGTAACACAATATTTTCCTTAGAATTATGGAGATAATTCCGGAAAAATATTCTCACTGATTTTATTTGAAATCAAGTAAAATCAGCACAATATTATATAACATACTTCCCATACTTATGAATATTCACCTTGCATAACAATCCAAGCATCCGCAGAGTTTTTGAAAACAATTTTGCGCGGAAAGAAAATTTCCTAAAATACGAATGTATGAAGTAAACTTGAGAGGACTGGTTCAGCGCTAGTCCTAGACTGTTCCAGTAAGCTAAGTTTACTTATAATTATGTATGACAAGTAACTTAAGTTCCTTGTCATCCATAATTAGTACATCCCTATAATCTCAACCTTTATAGTGCATCTGTAAACCTTCATACCACTTACATTGCATCTATGACTTAAGAGTTAGACTCTATGAGCTTGGTCTTCATGCAAACTTCAAGACTTGGCTTCATGAGCTTTATCTTGTCATCATTGAACTTGTTTTTTTAGTACCTCCACATGGAAACATAAACTTGCATACAATGTAATAGTTCAATGTAGTTTGTCATCATCCAAAACAAAGGCTAGGAACTCAACACTTATGAACAATCGTAGAGTTCCTAGGACTAGATATCTTAGTAGTGCTACACTCAGGCTCAGAATCAAACTGAGATTGAGAGTCATCGAACATTAGGCCTTATCCAATGGTGAAATCCATTACTTCCCTTCGGGCATGGTGATCTTCTGAGTCTTGTGCTATCCGCTAACCACTTGGGTTTACAGGAGTGGCAAGTTCAATTGGATCAAAGGATTAAGCATTCATAGCCATGAAAAGTTCTTGTTCGGTAGGTGGAGCACATTCTAATCCAAAGAGCAATCCAAGTCCTTGCGCATTAAGGTCATCCAATTTGGATTTCCCTTTTTGTAATTGGAATGGTTTCTTCCTGCATGAAGTGGAAGTCGACAAAGATCTCAAACTCTGGTACCTCATTCCATTAGTGCCATAGAATGGTTTAGGAAATTCATAATATGGGAAGTTCTCCCCTTCTTGTAAGAACTTTCGATTTAGGTTGAGAAAGTGGGGGCGAATTTCAATATCCCCATCTGTTTTTAGCCATTTTCTGCTTTTGAAGCTCGTTCTAGTGCTTTTGAGTTGGGAAGTATCCCAATCCAAACCTATTATTTTTGGGTTGAAGATTGAAAAGGGTGGCAGGTAAGAGCCCTTCTTGCTTCCATACTTAGTCCTGGAAGGTAGCCTTGATTGCGAAGAAGATCATTGAGCATGAAACATGAATGAGGATCAAAGTCGAAAGGAGCCTTGTCTCTCTCTTCAATGGTAGCAATGGAGAATCCCCATGAATCTTCATCATTAACATTATGTTCCATGTTGATGATGGGTTGGTCGGTGGCTTGGATCTTCATAGGAGAGGCATCAATGGTGACTACAATCCCCTCTAGCATGAACTTGAATTTTGGATGAAGAGTGGAGGGAACTGCCCCTAATTCATGGAGCCAAGGCCTTCCCAAGAAAATGTTGAAGCTAGTTTTATTGTCCATGACATGGAACTTGACCTTCTTCTCAATCGACCCTATAACTAAGTTAAGCCATATGACTCCCATGGTGTCTCTAGTTGTGTTGTTATAGGCTCGAATAACTTCATTTCTTGCATGGAACTCCGCTTGTAATACCCCAAGTTTTGGAGCGGTGCTTAAGGGACACACATTGATGGCTGAACCATTGTTGATCGAATTTATAAGTATGTTGAGTTTTCTACTTAGAACGGTGATGTATAGAGCTTTGTTATGACTTGGACCTTCAGTTGGAAGGTGTTCATTGGAAAAAGTGATGGACGGCTTGTGTTGCTCGTGCATCATAAGGTTAACTAAGCCGTCTGGTAGTGTCATTTTCCACATTTCAATCAAAAAGGGCCTTGATTATACCTTATCTATGGTTTTCTGAAGATACAAGGAGTTGGCATAAGTTTACATCGGCCTTAGTTCTTTTGGGTTTCGTAATGACTACATTCTCCTGTTGTGGTGGAGGAGTCGGTGGAGTGGCTTAAGTGTTGATTTGGTCTTGAGTAGCATTAAGGCATCCTGTTCGAGTGAGGAATTGAACTTTGTTGTCTTTGATAGGTTACAATGGCCTTAGAATTTTGGCGATATTATCGTCTTCTTCAACAAGGGTATGATAGGCAGGTTGTACCCCATTTCCAGCATAGACATCTTCGTCATCACTGTCACATATTCCCTTGACTTCTAGAAAAGATGGTGAGATGATTACTTATGGGACACACTTCCCTACAGGAGTAATCAAGTAAAGAGGATCATAAGATAGTTCATCTTGTTCGACATAATTGATAAAGAAGGCCATGTTTTTAGAAAACTTACGATATAACCTTTAAAAATCTTCCCATAATTATCGATGAAACCCTTTAGGCATCCTATAGGTAGGAAGATATTGTGGGAGAGGGGGAACCAAAGGAAGAGGTTTCTCAATGAGCCAACGGTATTTGATACGCCTTTCTCAAGTGAAATGGTTGTGTACCATTTCGTTGATGTATATAATCCAGTACCTATTGACCATTAGGCTCATGCCAAAGCTTTTGAGATCATGTCTTTACCAAATGTCCTCCATCATTTCTATGGGGAGTTCGATAAAGGGACTTGGCGATTTAGCATTTTCAGGTTCATTGAAATGTCATTTACAAAGGTGAAAATAACATTTTAGGTTGTTGATGGGTTCGTCCCATCTAGTTTTCATTTTTTCTATTCGAACACCCTTCCAACAGTCACATACAAATGGATATTTAGAGGGAGGAAATTCATTAAAAGTCTTCTCTACTGCTCCAAAGATCTTTGGAGCCGCTTCATCCTCTTGAAGAGCATTTCGAAAGACAATTCGTCCCGAAGAAGTGATTTGATCGAAGTAGAAGTTTTCTTCTTCGATCATGAAGATGGTAAGAGGATTAGTTTGGATGTTGAGCTTCTTTCCTCTGGGCGGAATGGGGAGCTGTCCATCTTAATCCATGTCTTGTAAGAGATTCTTTAGGGTCCCACATTCTTCGATAGTGTGACCTCTACCTTGATGATATTTGCAATATTTATTAGCACCCCATCTTAGTGATCTCTTTTCAAGAGTATGATCTGCAATGGTCCCAACTGGATTGATTTTTCCTTTCGATTGAAGTCTCTCAAATGCTTGACTATAGGTCATACCCAAGGGAGTGTACTCGCGTTAATGGCGGAAGGGAGTCCTTGCTTCTTCAATAGCATTGATGTTATTTTAAGGGACGCTCCTTTTGGATGACTGGTCTTTTGGTTGTTGGTACATCTTCCTTTCCCACTTTTCTTATGGAGGTCATCTTCAATTTCAATCCCAATATGATAGATCTTTTAGAAGGTTTTAAGGCCCAAATATTTGAGATGTTTCTTGTATTTCGGAAGCAACATAGCGATTAAGATTTTAACTTAGTCTTTTTGAAGTGGTGTAGTCACGATTTGGGTAGTAGCATCCCTCCAACGAGAGAGATAGGAGTTGAATCCCTCCTTTTCCTCTTTTTTGAGGACCTCGATCTCTGTTTCAGAGGTGGTAGCTTGAGTATTCCCGTTGAAACGAGTCATGAAAGCATGTAGTATGTCTTACCAAGTCGCAGTATCTTTGTCGGGGAGTGAAAAGAACCATTTCTGACACACGGGTTCAAGAGTCATGGGGAAAATCCTTGGATAAAATCTTGGATTGATCTTCTTCACTTCCATGTAGAAATTGAAGCCTCTCAAGAAATACTTTTGATTATCAGTACTGATAGCTTGTCGAAGTGGCAACCAAAGATAAACCATACAAGGCTTACTAGGCTACTAGTAAGGGTAAGTAAGGATCAAATCCCACGAGATAAAGGTCTTTACACTAAGGCGGCCTAAGCAGTAAGTTTAAGTCGGTTTTGCTTTTGAAGTAAGATTGTCACTAATGTTGATTTATTTTAACTTGATACTAAGATTAATGACAACTAAGGTAAGGGATACACCGCTCAGTTCCTACCTGAAGGCGCAGATTCTTAGGTCAAACCGAACGTAGAGGGAAATGTCAAGGGAAAGTCGTTCTAAAAGTCATGTCTATTCTCTCAAGCTATCATGACGAGCGGAACTATGAACACGGCCTATTCACATGGCGTGAGCATAAAACAGCTCCCAAGCACTTTTTCATGAAGACTAGTAACGTCCCTTTACTTGAACACCTATTCTCATGGTTTTCAAACTAATCAAACATGGGGAGTCTTCACTCAACACCATCTCTTGATCCTTCATTGAGGAACCTAAGATGACATCTATGGAAACAAGTCATACACTACATGATTTATAACCCCATGTAATGACTTTAGTCACCCCCAAGCTCAGTTTTTACTAAGAACCTACTTAAGTCCTGAAGGTAGTGAGGGTTTCACCCACACCCCTAGCACTAAAACTACTCACTACACATTTTCCTATTTAAACACATATTTTTATTCATGATTACAAATTATAGCAAAGAAATAAGTTATGACAGTGGATTAGAAACTAAACTAAACAAACTTATCAAAAAGGAAAATAACTTTGTTCAATTATCAATATTATAACAAAGAAGTAAGTTATGCAAGTGATTTAAATAAACTACAAAAGAAATAGAGAAAAGGAAGGCAAGGACAAGGTTTAATCTTGAGAGGAAGTAAAACAAAAAGCAATATAGAAAATAAGAGCAAGGACAAGATTAACATCAGAAGAAATTAAGAACATAAAACAATGTAAACTAAAAAAAACAACAAGTTTAAATTGAGAAGAAAGCAAGAACGAAATGCAAAGGAAGTTAAGAACAAGGAAAACATTAACTTGAAAAGAACTATGAAATAAAGCTAGAAAAGTAAAGAAAGATAGTTACAAAGTATGAAAATTGAAGTGGAAATTAAAGAAGAGTTTAGAGTTTACTATGAAGCTTGAATTGTATCACTTTGATGTTTGGAACTTGAATTATTTAAGTTTGATGCTCATTCCAATGATGCCCAAGTAACAATGGTAATCAACCAGGAAACAAAACTAAGAACAAACAAAGAAGATGAAACCAAGAACAAACCAAAAGCATGAAACCTATTAACCTTGAATGGATAACGAAACCAAGAACAAGAACCCAAGAACCTTGAATAACAAACTTTGAATTAAATTAAAAGAGATTGAATTACAACTAGTTGAATTGTTAAAGAAATAAGTCACTAATGATGTTTGAATACAAGTTTAATCCAGAGAAAATTTAGATAGTTGTACTTGTCTTGTACTAATGTCTACTGATATCTAACTTTTTAATTTTACAACTGAAAAACTGAAATATATACTAAAGATAAAAACCTAAGCAGTGGCCATGTGGAAGAAGAGAAAATACACTTCGTCAGAACAGAGGGTAGCGGGCACAGGGCAATGGTAGCAGGCGCTAGGCAGGGGTGGTAGCGGGTGCTACTGTAGCCTAGCGGCCGCTATGCCCAAAAATCACATCCTTCTTGTTTTGGGGCAATAGCATTTTTTCGTATTTCTTCACCTTTAGGAGTGCTTAAGTACCTCCTCATGCCTCCCACATTGCTAGGCCAAGCTAGAGATATCGCTAGCCGAGCTAGCGACATTTGATAGGACATCAAACAAAGATGGAAGGACCTTGACAAAAAGTTAATGCTTTGATCAATCTGACCAAAATCACCACAAGAAATATCACTCTTCCAAATTCATGTAATGTCTCGATTTCTGTATCAATCCGGAAAATCCTACAAAATTGAGATATAATATGAAACACAGTAATACAGGGAGTAATAAGCTAAAATATGCAGGAAATAGAACTTAGAAGAATATATAGGAAAATAGGGAAAAATTAAGAAAAATGAATAGAAAACTAGCTAAACTAACCAAAGAAACTAAGGAAAACAAAGACAAATAACTGTTACATTAGACTCCCCCAAGCTAGACCATTGCTTGTCCCCAGGAAATTTGACCTATTAAGAACGGGAGGAGTAAGACGAATCCCTTAGGAAAATGATTAGAAAAAGACTACACTAGTGTTCAACCATATGCATTCATCATGTTACATATATTATCACATGCACATATGAGTCAATGTAATGTTACTTAAAGTCGATATTCAAACACATGCATTCATATAGGATCACCCCAAAAGCAATGCTAGAGCCCATATCTCATGGAACAACACATATGGCAGTTGGGGGTCTGCTTCAATTAGAACTTTCAATCAAATAGCAAAAATATATTATTGAATCAAGAAGCAGCATTATGAATCAATCATAAGTCTCTTGAAGTGCTTTCTCCAACCTAGCGTAATGAAGCAACATGAGTGTGGTATCCATCTAGTACCAAGCATCTACATTAGCAGCATGTGCAAAATCACTAGGCACCCAGCCAAGTAACCAATGTTTGGTTGCACTAGCAAATCTTTATATATCTCCAAGCTCCGCAAATGAACCAAACTCCACAAAAAGCTACCTCCATAAGAATAATCTTCCATTTGCATCCCATTAATTACCAATCAAGTGATATCATGATCTTTGAAGTCCAATTTCCCCACTGAAGTCAAAGTGAAAGCTTGCTTTCGAAATATCAATTTACTTATAAGTGCGCTATTAATGGTAAATCTATGACATTACTCCGTTAATATCTCCCTAGTAAGGTTATCTTATAATTTCTAAAAAAAAACAATCCCCACTGTGATGACTTTGTGGGTTTTAAAGTCAAAGTTACAAAAGTACCCCCACAGGTAAAATTGGGTCAAATTTAACTTCTAACTATCTCCAATTCTCATAATGAAGTCATTATGATTGAAAAAAAACCTTTGTCCCTAGGAAGTACCATTTATGAGATTCTTCCCCGATGAATTTGTAGCATTAAGGAATGAAGGGAATGGGCTTACATAAGCAAAACACGCATTCTTAGGCCCAATACGCCAGGAATATCAATGAAATGTCCGGAAAGAGTTGATGTACAGTGCTCAGGGGCGGACACGAATGCGCCATAGTGCACATCTTGCGGCCTAACGCATAGGAACCGCCTCATTTTCTCAAAATTTATCCTATAAGTATCTCCCTTATTTCCTCATTTTTCAGTATCTTGCATGTTGAGTATTCGTCATCTTGGCTTTTTTATGAGAGTCAAGAGAGAATTGGCGTATTATACTTCATTCATCCTCAAAAGTCTTTTCATTTTTATTTTAACTCTTCATCTTCTTCATCTTCCACAATCATAAAAATCGCAAAAAAAAAACATTTTTATTTTCTTTACTTGTACATCATTTTCCATTTTCGTGTACGTTATTAGTTTTAGTCTTAATATTGTCATTGTCATATTCCCCAGCATTATCATCTTCATACTTTCGGATCTATCTGTGTTTTTAGATTGTTGAAGGTTATCTCAACGTCGTTTCATCACTAGCACGAAAGGTATTTAATTTGAGGCCGCCATAAATCATCATCTTCCAGCTTCTTTATGTTTATCCTCAAGTTTTCTTTTCTTTTTATTCTTCTTCTTATTATTGTGGGTTACATCCAAGTTAGCTTTCTAAACCTCCTCATCACTTTTTATATTTTCAATCCATGAAATATTGACTAAATATTGGTTTTAGATGTAGTAAAACAAGGGAAAATAGAAAGAATCATGCCAAGGCTTTTATAGTTTTTATAAGCATGGTTACATGATAATGTAGTTTGTTTAAAGTTTACTTGTATAAGCATGATAACATATTTAAAATCTGTATAAGCATGATGACAAGAAATTAAATATTTCTTGCAAATGGCATGATTATATGTGCTTTTAAGCTTTTGTAGCATGTTTTATCGCTTTCACTATTTACGTGGTTGCGCTTGTGTGTAAGCCATGATGAAGGATTTCACATTAGGATAATAATAAAGACAGGATTGATTAATCACATAAAGTCACATGAGTCTTAAAGACTCGAACCTTGAATAGGTAATAAATATGACATAAATAAAGTGATCACCACTTCTAGTCGATAATAAGTGCATTAAGTATAACTTTCCTAGTTAAGCACTCTTGGGGCAGTGCGCCAATATGGACTAAAAACTTGTAATGTTACTTGATATTATATGATTAGACTACAAGAAGATATCTTATATGGGATCACATGATGTGGCAGAGCTCTGAACCTCATCCTTCAACCAAAGACTCTAGTGCTTTACCTAACCTTGGAAACTGACGTACCTCATCGTCGGTGATAACGCATCTATTTGGGTCCGTCAGACTCTACGAAGTGCGGTTGTTGGCCATTAATGGAGTTTCATTTCAACCCATGCGTACTTACTCTATGCGATGACCATTCCTATGGTCTGAAGAAGATAATTTAGCTTGTGGACTCATTTTTAGACGTCCACACCTATGTCCAATTTTAGTTGTTTCATTTTCTGTTTTATATTTATAAGATGTAACTTGAGGTGTTGGCTTATAAAAATTATATATTGTAAACCTATACATTGGGACAAATGAAACAATACACAAGACTCTTTCAAGATGAACGAAAATAAAACAAAGAGAAAATATACACACCGTAATAGGCTCTTTTAAGATGCGAAGAGTTTCGCACTAAAAATAATGTTAGGAAATAAACTAAAGTAACCAAAACACAAATGATGTAATTTTGGAAATTTTTGGTTATAATTTATTTCCTAATTAGATGTGGTTTGTAAGTAGTAAACTTTAGGATTTGGGAGCTAGTAAAATCAATATTGATGTGGGTTTTTAAAATTAAATATGGGTTTAAGCTTACTATACAATTATGATGTCTTGGTCAAAATCATTTTCAGTGTTATATTGTTATTTTGTAGGAACATAATAATACAATATTTATTTTGAAGGGAGAAATTTTCTTCATAAACACTTGTCTCTTTTATTACCATATTTTGCTATTTCCTCTATATTATTGTATTTTTTGGGTGTGTTCCCTAATTCTTTGTGGCACATGAATTATACAAAACTCGGTATCAAGAGGTAGGTTAAGCCATAGAGGATTTCAGGAACAAATGCAGAATATTCTTGTTGTGGTAGATTACAATTAATAATATTCTTACACATCAAGGTCTCCATATGAATTTAGAAGATAAGAAACTTGAATCTCTCGAAATGGAGGATGGTGATTCACTAAAAGATCAAATAAATAAGTTTAATAGATTGATCACCTAATTGGAGAGTATAGAACTGTAGATCTAGAATGAAGATAAGAAAATAATTTTGTTGGCATTACTCCCTAAGAGGTACAAGTTTATTTGAAGCGAAGACCACTATTTCTTTGGACAATACCTCGGTGGCCTTAATCAAGGAGGAAAATTGAGTGAATTAAGGGGGATCGTCAATCAATGCCGAGGGACAGGTAGTTAAACCAAGTGGTGGAAATGAAGGCAAAAGCAAGAAGAAGGTGGGTGTTGCTAATCATAACATTAAATGTTGTAGTTCTTACTATTGCTTTTGATGATGATGATGATGGCATGGCTCTCATAGTGGAGGAATATAAGAACACAACAGAGGAGTGGATCTAAGATTCAAGTTGTTCCCAACATATTTGTTGTACGAAGGAGTGATTTACTTCTTGTAAACAAATTGTGGGCTTGAATGTTACCTTATTTAATGGGGAAGAGACAAAGGTCAAGGGTGTAGGAGAGGTTGAGATCAAGACACATGATTTGAGGACTCAAAATTTACAAGAGGTAGGGTATATTTTGGGACTATGTCATAATCTTATTTCCGTGAGGCGTTTGGATGGCTTGGGTTGTGTAGTTCATATCAAGAGAGGATGCATGTTGGTTACTCAAGAAAAGAATATGATAATAAACAAAACATTTTCACACTTATAAGAGGTAGTGGGAGACTAATGTGTATTGTGAGGGGTTCGAGCTCTTTAGTGCAATAAAAATTAATTGAGAATCAAATGATCTTCACTCACTCATAATTCGCTAAGGATCTTAATTCAAAATTATGGTTTCACTCATTTACATCACCAATTAATGGGGTTTTAAGAACAATTATGTTGCTTCACTCACCAACCTAATAACCTCACTGAATCCAAGGCTTTACTAACCTAAAACTAGCAGTTTTATGAATTGATTCACTCTTGGTTCACTCTTAGCAGTTTTATGAACATACAAAAATCCAAAATTAGTTTCTATGCACACGCATAATATTGACACAAAATAACTTTTGAGTTTATTATTGTAAACCAAGAAATATTTATATGCAAATATCTCTTTCCTTTAAGACCAATTTAAGAAGATAATAATCGGGAAATAAAACACTAAGTACCGTCGTAATAAAATTCGAACATACTTGGAGTCCAAGTAAAACAAAACTAACTAAAAACTGAATTCTAGTTTGATATGCGAATAAAAAAAGAAAATAAAACAATATCTTACCTCTTTGTATAGAGTTTTTAAATATTTTTACTTGAAAGTAAATTCAATAAGCCTTCCAACAAGTACTGACACTTCTCTTATCTCAATGTGAGATGTACGTGAAAAATTGCATAAGTTAAACAGTTTCTAAAATCTGAAAACTTGAATTGTTTAAGAAAATGACCAAGATTGAATCTTGTAAGCAAGAAACCTTCAGGAACATAATTCTCAAATCTTCTAAACCATGTGTGCTCGAAAATTCAGGAACATAGTTTCATCGTCCCCATTCTAATCACGAGTTTTGGCGCAGTGAAAGGCCTTTGTGACATTGGTTTGGGAGTGAGCATAATGTCCCTCTCCCTAGCCAAGAAAATAGGCTTAGATGAATGAAACCATCCAGCATGAAAATTAAGTTGGCTGATAACAGTATGAAATAAACTATTGGCATCTTAGTTAACATACCTACGCAAATTGATGATATTTTCATCCCATGCGACTTCTTGATAGTAGATATGGATGAAGATACTTCAATCCCTCTCATATCGGTAACATACCTTTTACGCACGGCGGGTGCACTTTTTAACGTAAAGACTGGAATAATGACTTTCCGAACTGGAAATAAAACTTTTAGCTTTACAGTTGTTGGTCATCACATGACCAACGAAAAGGTTGATACTCCTATGGTATCTAAGCTCGAGGCTTGCATTATCACTCATCATGCACTGTCTAGCTTTCATAGGCCCATAAAAAGGGGTATGGAGAGAAGAACTTGACCTTTACATGAGGGAGTAGAAGGCAAGGGTCATTTTCACACCCCTAGCTCTCATTTTTTTTTTACGCTACTTTCGAAGATTCAAAACTTGAATCATTGAAAGCCTGGCTCAACACTTCCTCTCCATTTAAGGAAGTGGAAGATGAGAAGGGAAATCCATTGAAAACTAATGGTTGAATCCTTAACGAATTATTTAAAAAACCTTCTCTTCTTAAAAATCTAGTTTTCCTCCTAGATGACTTTGATGTGACTACATAACATTTTAGTTCCTATTTCTATAACTTGCGTTAGGCTCGAGACGTTAAACAAGCGCTCACGGGAGGCACCCCGCATCACTTGTACATAATTTCATAAATTTCTAGCTCATTTAGAGAATTTTAGGGTTCTCATGAGCATTTTTTTTTGTGTGAGTTTTGGGGATTTTATCACGCCATTACCTTTGATGAGCTTATTCAGCCAAGGAAACCCTTTGGGCATATTCTTCAAGATTTTTGTGAAGTTTTAATTGAGAAATTGAAGCCAAATAAGTATCATGCTTCATATGAGGCAAGAGTTGGTAACTTTTCGGGCTTTTTCGAGGATTTTATCACCCCGAGTAACCCCTTAAGTGGTTTTATCAAAAATCGACTCCTCCACTATCTCACTTAGCTTCTTCTTAAACTTATGAAGCCTTCCTATCGCTTATTTTCGCTCATAAGTACAATCGGGGTTCGTTTTTACTCATTTCATGCTATTTGGGAAAACACCATCCCGAAAAGCGTGTGAGGCGCCTTCAAACCTCATAAGTCATTTGGACATGTCATTTTGCCTCTATATGACCATATCATGAAGCTCTTTTGGGTTGATAAGGCCTTTACAATGTTTTAGGCATTTTAAAACTTGAATTAGTGCAAAAATTGCTGCTATAAAAAACAATTTCAGTTCAGAGATCTAGCAGACCTAGGGGCCGCTGGAACCCCCTAGCGGGCACTAGGCCAGAAATATTTTTTTCCCAAGGCTTCTGTCTCAATTTGAACATATAATGAGAAAAGGGAGGTAGCGCCCGATCCTGTAGACTGGCGCCCGCTACGGCTAGCGCCCGCTACCCATTTTGTGTTTCTAGAAGCTACTGATTCTATTTGAGTAAAATGATTGAGGGGGGTAGCGCCCGCTCCTGCATTGTAGCGTTCGCTACAGGTAGCTCCCGCTACCCCTCTACAGCGCCGGCTACGCCTCCGTTTTTACCAGAATAGATCACAGTTTAAGCATTTTTTCCCCATAACCTTATCTCTTTTACATCTCACGTTTGCTTCTCTCACCAAACCCCATTCTCCTCCCACTTTCTCTCATCAAAACTTCATCAATCTTTCTTAAATCTTCATCCAAAATACACTTAAAACTTCCAATTGTTTACTTTTTTTTCAAGATCTCAAAATAAAACTCACAAATTTCTGCATTTTTTTTCATGAACATCATAAAAATCAATTTGGGGAAAGGTTAGGGTTTCATACAACATTTGATTTTTGACTTTCTAGTCCACAAATTGGTGTTTATAGAGTGTTTTCACACTCTATTTGGTATTATTTCTTCTTCTCCCAACTTGATTTTTGATTATTTTCACTTAACTAATGTTGTTCACCATTTGATTGAATGCATGTCTCGTTTTTTTGTCTATTAACTTCTTACAACTTTTGTTTTTGAGTTATTATTGCTAATTTGTGGGTTTGTTTTGTTTATGTTTGCTTTTACTAACTTTTGGTTGAGTTTTTGAGTGTGTCTTTATCATAAGCATTATTTTTTGTTTTCTTGGTTTGGTATGAGGATCTTTGGCTTTTTGAGGTCGCCATTGATTCCTGAACTGGGTTGTTTAGTTGATTAAGGATCTTTTCTCTGATTTCTTTTCACTTCCATTTAGATCATTCTCTTGATTAGGGTCTTTTTACAACCTTGTTACTATAATCATGAGGAATATCTTCTCTTTAAGTAAAAAGAAATGTAAGACTGTTGACTTAGATCCCGAACCAACTATCCCTCGTGATGCGGTTGAACCACCGCCAATTAGAGTGCCTAACCAGGAGCGCCAAAAATGGGATGATTTAAATGAGCGTATGTTAAGAGGTACGCAGTTCTATGATCCAAAACTTGCACAAGCCTTAAACTTCGATACCGAAATGCATGTTTTGTTTGAGAACTTAGGTTGGACGAACTTTGTTCATCCAGACAACGTTAACCCAACCTACCTCCATTTAACGTACGAATTCTTAAGTACTTTTAAACGTAGATAGACTTCGGATTCCGATGATTTTCCTGAATATTATCTTAGTTTCCGAATGTTTAACAATAATCATACCATCACCCTATCGCAGCTAAACACATATTTTGGTTGTGATCCGGCCAACCCCATCTTTGAACCATCTAGGGTCATTGTTCCAGGATTCCACCTCCATGAATTGTGGAGGGAAATTAGTGGCTTCGATAGGTTCCATTCTACCACATCGTTGGCCAGTCACATCCACCAACCAAGTTTAAGGCTTTTTCACCGGTTGTTTGGTAACTCTATCTTCTCCAAACAAGATTTGGGGAAGATAAACCAAAATGAGCTCTACTACCTTTACATGGCAGCTAAGCTAAACTCAACCGGACGCCTTAATACCGGTTGGATGTTTGTTAAGAGTTGTAGAGAAATTGTCTCCAAACCCCACATGAAGGGAGAAATACGTTTGGGTGGGTATATTACCCTTCTAGCTAGGAAATTAGGATACTCCCACTACTTCCATGCACTACAAATGGCGAATGATGATCTTTTGTTTGACTTAGACTCGTTCACTTCTGCTTGGTTTGTGCATGAGACTTCTAGGCCAGATCGAGTGAGTTGGTTAGTAAATAGGCGACACCACTGCTATTTGCCTAACCCATCACTCACCACATTCGAAAAGGAATCCCCTTTCCTTATTCCCTTCGAACCTCTGAGTCCGGAAGACCACTCCTTATTTTCTGGACGCTATTCTAACCTTCTCCCCTTAGCCACCCCTCAGCGTCCTCGATCCCCTCCCCATGGTTATAGGACGAGGCACCCTCCTTCCTAAGTACCACCGGAGACGAGCCAACAAGACTCCTCTTCCTCTCAAACTCCTCCTTATTCTGAACTTCTAAATGCTTTCAACTCTCTCTCCCTCCAAGAAACAGATATGTTTAGCAACATCCAATCCCAACAACAACAAGAGCGTGAGCTGGCATCGATTCAAACCAATGCCATGTATTATTATCACGTTTCCTCAGGACATTTTGACCCTTATCTCAACTACCTATACTGTCGACCTCAGGAAGGACCGGTCTCGGGTTGGAATAATGGTCAACCCACTTGACCCTACTTCCGCACTCGATCAGAGCCAGGTTAACACTTCCAAGTTTCTAGAGTTTGTGATCCCCGAGTTGATCCTAGTGTGTCTGGAGATTCTTGGCCACAAGGATATACGGGGGGTTGGGATCCGTACCCTTCTTGCCCCTTTGAAATTGGCAACTACCCTGACCAACCACGCTATGATTGGCCACCATATACAGACGCTAGTGGTCTTGAAGTTAATCCCACCTATAATTTTAGGCGGGACCCTCCTTCTTCTTGAGCATCGAGTCGATGCTCATCTCCTAGCTTGGGGGAGGAGTCCACTAGTGTCGTATGCTTTTAGAGGGTATACACGAAGGGTATGTAGTTGAGTCATTTTTGTTTCATTTGTTGTTGGTTGTTTTGCGTTGTTTGTTGTTCGTTATTTGAAGAGAGAGAGTTGGTTTCTATTTGGAGGTTTTTTGATTGTGGTACTAGGAGGGAACACTAGCTTTGGGTTTGTTGATAATTATTCCTACATGATGACGATGGTATGATTATGAGCGCTTTTTTAGTACTTTTTTGAGCCCTTCATTTGTATGATGATGGTGATTATTTTGTTTGAATTAAGATTTTGATGATTCATAGTCGATGGTACTTCACTCTCATTTTGGAAAATCCAAATTATTCTTTCCTCACCCCTCTTCTGATGTGGATTTTGGGTAGTACTCACAAATACAACTCAAAATTCACGGTTTTTTTTTTTTTTTTTTGTCAATTAAACTCTCCATTCCTTGATTGATTTACTTGAAGACTAATTAATTAAAACACTCCTGTAATTAGTTAACTAGGTTTTAAATTTGTTAATCACTCCTGAATCACAAATTTATGATGGAAATTTCGAACAAATTGATATCCACAATTTGAGCAAATTTTCGGAAATTTGTATTGAAAATTTCAATTCATAAAACTCAATTAATTTACATCCTAATGTTGAGATTATTTATAGGTATAATCATCAACAAAATCCTAACTAAAATCAGCTAATAAACACGTGAAAAATAGGAAATAAGCCCCACTTGTGCAAGTTGCACAAGTTGATCAACAAACTAAAGATAAGATTGCCACATCATCATGCAACTTGCAACTTGATCTTATCTTGCCTAACAAACTCTAACTAACTAACTAATCAAGAAATTACCCTAACAACTTGACTAAAAAATTAATAAACAAGATAATCATCAGAAATTAGCTTAAAAATCACGAAATGTCTTGCTGCCCAAGAACTTTAAAAATCGTCAAAATTTCCACCAATGTTGCTTCGTCAGTTTTGCGCCACTTTTCAAGATTTCTAATAAACTTCAAGAAATACTTCAAGATTCAATCTTTTAATAAAGAAACTATTCTTCATGTCTTTTAGCATATTTATGATGATCAAGAAACCACAAGAACTAATAATAATAGTGTCCAAAATGAGAAAAACCTATCAAGTGAAATGGGAAAAAACTCATGGACCAAACCAACTTGTTCCATGTAACCACCACTGTGATCCATCCTGTGAGTGCATTAATTAAAGTTACTATCGCTTAACTTAACAAATGGCTCACTCCACCGGTGACAAAATATTAATGATCACCATCTATAGTGTTGGTTAGGAAGCCACCACCATCACATGTCTCCACAGCGTTAGTGTTACCATCACCACTACATGTCTCCACAGCGTTAGTGTTACCATCACCACTACATGTCTCCACAGTTTTAGTCTTAAACATTATCATTGTCACCCAAACCTATGGTTTATCCTTATCAAACCCAATAGGATTTATTAATAGATTGATTGGCTCATCCACTATTAGTGTATCTTAGGATATGTCACTTATAATCAAATTCACGTCATCTTCCCCTACAAATCCAAATGCATTTTAACTTTTAGTGTACAACATGTAGTTTATTTTTGTAGTTTATTTTCTTTTATTGTTTTCCCTTAGTTTACTTTTAGAGCATTTTTTTGCCGCATGCATTCAAAATGAAAAGTCCAAAAATATTTTTTTTAGGTCTTTTTGGTTATTATAGGATTAGATCCCTATGATGTGAAAAGAGACTATTAGCTTAGATTTTCCCTTTCTCATGAGCTTTAAATCCTAAAAATAATTTATAAAGTTAGTTCTCGAGTTTTGACTTCTTTAGTAATTACACCATGTTAGATAGTTGTTCGAACTTTTGTAGTGAATATTTGTTTCTCAACTCCTTTGACTCTGTCAAAACACCGCATGAATGATCGTCTTTGAACCTTGGTGAGATTTTTGGCCTTCATGCATATATAAACCATCACCTTGTTCTCATTTTCTTTCTAGAGCGATTGATAATTTCCTTGTTGTGGATACCTAGATCGAGAATTTGCCGTGTGACTTTGAAAATCGTTCCTACTTTGCTCTCGGTTATATGAACATGGCCCTCATTTTGTATATTTTTTTTTAGAATTCAACTCTTACTAGATTTGCTTCTTTTCTTTTATTTCCACATATGTACATATTCTTTGTTCCCCTTCTTTGTGCTTTGATCCTTGTTCACCAAGCCACATATGAACCTCGGCCTAAAACCGCTGTCACCCTATGTAGTTAGTGAAGCATGTGGTCATTCTTTTCCTCTTGTATAAATTCGTTCTAATGAAAAAAAAAAGAAAAGAGAAAAATAAAAGAAAGAAAATATGTGTACTGAATTGAAAAAAAAAATTAAAATAAATAAAATAAAATTCCAAAGCTGTTGTAAATAAGCTTAGTTAGCAATAAAAAGTTGGTTCTTGTTGAATTCATTTGAAGTGAGTAAATGGCTTTACGTCATCATTTCTTTAAAGATTATCTTTTAAAATGATGAAAAGTCATATGTCTATGTTGTCCTATTCCTTTTAGCACGGTGATTTGGGTTACAAAATGGGTCTTTAAGTCAATATTTTCACTTCTATTCTTCATGATCATTAGATTATAGTGGAAGGTAGAGTTTTGTTGTGTTCTTATCTTCATTCATTGTCAAAAGTTTGCAAAAGTTCGTTATTGAGTTGTAAATGCTTCACTTAGGTTTACCTCCTCAAAATTGCCAAACTTTCCAGCTTTCACCTTACCTCAACCCCATTACAATCCTCAAAGTCCATTTGAGACCGAGATGCAAAGTTCAGAGGTTACTTGATCAATAAAGTCACTTGGCAAGCTTATTTAGAGGGTATTTTACGCAAGATGTGAGTGATTAAACCACTTCTTATCTCATATATGCTCTTGTTTCTTTTATAAACTCACAAGTTCACTTTAATCTACTTAAGTCAGTATTCGAAGTACTTCTTGAGAACTGTACTTCCCTTACTTTCCTTGGTGTTAAGGATTTAGTCCATTTTTGAGAAATTGTTTAAATCTGTGTTAATCGTTTCCCTGAGGGATTCATCTTTCTCTTCTCGTTTTTCAAGGTTAAGATTGCTTAGGGATAGGCAATGGTCTAGCTTGGGGAAGTTTGATGTAGTGTTTATTTGTTTACTTTTTCCGTAGTTTTCTTAGTTAATTTAGCTAGTTTTCTCTCCCTTCTTTCTCAGTTTTTCCTTGTTTATATAGGTTTTTTTTTTTTTTTTTCTCTTTTCCCTTTCCCACATATTTTAGCTTATTATTCCTTGTATTTCTATATTTTGCGTTTTATCTCATTTTTGTAAGAATTCTCGATTAATTCGAAAATCAAGACATTACATGAAATGAGAGGAGTAGTATGCTTTGTGAAGATTTGGGTCGTTTCGATCGAAGTTTAATGTCTTTGTCAAGATCCTTTCGACTTTCGCTCAAGGTTCTAACGATATCACAAGTTTTACTAGCGATATCACTAGCTTGGTCCAGCGACGTGGGAAGACTGAGAGGTGCTTGGCAATTCACTTTCACAACTAAAGCCACTGCCTCAAACAAAGATATAAAGTAAAACAGGGGGGTAGCCCCTGCTAGGCTAAAGGAGCGCCCGCTACCCCCTGCTCTGGCTGTAACACCCCCAAATTCCTCACTTTCTAACTTACCTCAAACCTATAAACACAAGAGGAACTTGAGCATGTTACCGCCACGTCACAACTAATTATGAAAACTAATTGCAACGCTAAGGCTAAGGTAAAACAACACACTTTACTAAAACCATTTTATAAAAGTCAAACAACTCACAGCGGAAGTCTTTACAACTAAGTCAAACATTGAATTAACAACTTGGAACCATCACGACCCTTATTCCAAACCTCTAGAAAAATCTAAAGTCAAAACAACTACCAAATAATAACCACTCCTCTCGAAGAAAAATCCCTTCACCATGCATATGCTCAACAACCTGCACTTATTCTGCTTAACAAGCAAACAGAACAAGAAAAACATGGAAATATATATGTGTCAGCAACCACTGCTGAGTATGCACAACCTTAGCAGAAACATCAACACGAAGACACACACATAGCACACAAAATACACAAAAAACTCTCACTCCAAATAAGACTCATGACCCGTAAGTTCAAAATTCTTCATCTTGATTATAACTTCTTGCTTCGAAAAGGATATAGGAACACTGAACGGGCTCTTTGGAAAGACGGTCGTCAACCAAGTAGGTAGCGCTCCCCGTACAATCCGAACTCTAACAGAAAGATAGCTAGTCTTTCAAAAACAGTGGTACATGGTCTCCATCCACCCCATGTCCAAACTTAACTCTTTAACTCTTTTGGAATTCCAAACTAAACAGTGAAGCATCGTCACACTCCACTATGGAAGTACAGCGTTAAGGCAATACATACCTCCCCTTATGGTAACCTCATTTGGCCTGAATGAGTACTCACGTTCCATTAAAATAACTTGCTCTAATTGTTTACTTAACTTGCTTTACTCGACTTTATTTAACTTTGACCTATAAGCATTTAACTTTGATTTGTCTTGTAAACATGACTCTTATGTCAAAACTTGCTCAAAACATGCATAGGAGCATTATAACTCATGAACAACACTTCAAAACACTTAAACATGTCATTTTAGACTCTTAACCCTCACATTAAAGCTTCATATAGCTACTGTCCAGAATTCAAACTAACTTAACACACACCGAAAAGTCAAACATTCACCGTCAGACTTCGAAACATACATAAACAACACAGAAACCCTCAACACTTAACTAACACTTGTTAATGACTCTTTCTCTTTTAGTAACCTTCCTTAATAGTAATTGACCTTCGAAAACATTTTTAGAAACTTCTATTCTTAGAAATTTATTTTTTTGAAAAACATTTGTTTTAAAACTAGGCAATAGAAATAGAAATAAATCTGAAAATAATTATTAAAAATTAAATGTTCGAAAACACTTTCCCAAAACCTTTTACTGCCTAAAATACAGTCTCAACCAATCTCGTGCTAGATAAGGTCTATGTGAATTTTAGTAGATTTTAAACTAGAAACCCTAAAACTAGCGATAAAACAATTAAAAATCCAAGCTAATTACCTAATAAATTCTCTAGGTCGTGAAACCCATTTTATAATTCCTTTTATTCTCCTATTAACCATTACAACCTTTAGAAACCTTAGTTCACGTTTAAATATTTTTAAAAGATTTATTTTTGAAAACAGTCCAATCTGTCTAAAACCAATCTAAAATTATTTAAAAATATTGGAAAACCTTTTAATGACGAAACCAACTCTATAAACTCATATTATGCTTCTGGAATACATTAAAAATAATCTCATGTCAATTCGACCTTTAGACCTTCTGAAACAAATTTTTCGGTAAAACCCGCAAAACTCAAAACTGACTAATAAAATTATTTGACCATGCTATACTTCATATTAAGTACGAGAATTTAACAAAACTTCAAATACATCACAATAAGTCTAAATAATTTTTACGAGCATACTTCAACACTTTAACCTAATATAACATTTTACACATAAACCACAGATTTTCGTGTTCAACACTATAAATTCATGGGGCTTGCATGATCGTTTTCTTGCTCCAATATTTAACACGACATACTATAATACTAAAACTAAGTTTTCATGCTATTAGGTCTTTGATATGTCGCACATACCTTGCTCGCTAATTTCCTTCTTAATTAAAACTGCCTTCGGAAAATTCTCCTCCTTGCATTAAAATACAAAAATACCATTAAAATTTGACTAACCTCATATGAACATTATATAACTAATATCCAGCCTCTAAATAATTTTCGTCATAATTTTCGATTATTTATAATTTCTATGATTTGTTTTATTAAAATCCAATTTTTGACATAAACTAATCTATTAAATAAAAATTACCAAACTAATTTTTAAAAATTTTGAAAACATCAAAACACTTTTATTTACTGAAAAACATTAGGGAAACACTTTTTTCGATTTTTAAAAATAATTTGGAAGGAAAATAATTTTTTTTTTTCTCTTTTTCTTATTTTCGAAAACCAGGTGAGTGGGCTACTTTGAGGTGGTTTTTGGCCACCTTGGTGGCTGCATGGTGGCGGATCTTGGTACCTGGTGGTAGAGTGCAGCAAGGGCTGTCACGTGTGGGTGGTTTGTGCGGCAGATGTGAAGTGTGGTGGTTGTGGTGGTGGCTCAAAGTTGGTTCCACAAAGAGGAACTGCAGTTTTTATTTTTTTCTGTTTGTGTACTTTGCTGCGGTTTTTTTGGGCTCGCGTTTTTCTTTCTTTTTTTTCTTTTTCTGATTTTTGGAAAGGGTTTTAAAGAGTAAAATTTGATGAACCAGAGAGCTATATATAGGGTATATGGCCTTAAGGAATTTCGGCCAAATCAAAGTGAAAAGATAAAGTTTTGATTTTTTTTTTTTTTTTTGGATAAGATCTAAATTGTGTAGGATAATTTTGGATATGTTTATCTTTTGTAAAATCTGAAATTTATCCTAACTAAAAGATACAAAATATCTAGGTAGTTAAAATAAATAATTTAGAAAATAATTTTGGCCATAAAAATATTTATGGGCCTTGGAAAACCGAAAATACCCCATTTTGGGCCTAATATGGTCCGAAAATAATTAAAATAAAACCCATAACTATTTTTGCTATTTTTGAAAATTAAATTTAAATACTCAAAACCTCCTTTAAAAATAATTACTATTTCTAATAAAACCTTTTGTAAAATAAATTATTTTAAGCCATAAAATATATAAATAGACTTTATTTTCCGAAATTCATAAAACTATATATTATAATCGTATAAAAATATAATATAAAGTCTTAAAAATGCGGGGGATTACACTGGCGACTTCAATTTTCTCTGCTGCAACTTACCAACTTGCTTTGGGTTTAAACTCTACTTATATACCTGGGTTTTTCAGCAGTTTTAGATAGTTAGATTTTGTTAGAAATAGCTAGTAGTTAGTATAAGACAATTAGAAACTCTAATTTTGCTCTCTACATTAATTGTATTTGATTAAGTGGTTAGTTCTTGATAAATCCAATAGTTGTAGTTCAATCTTTCTTCAATTAATTCAAAGTTGGTTATTCAAAGTTCTTGGTTTCTTGTTCATGTTCTTAGTTTGGTGTTCTTCTTTTGACATTCAAAGCTTCTTGGTTACTTGTTCTTGGTAATCATCATTGTATTGGGGTGTTATTGGAAGTAAAGCTTCAAGGCACTTTAATTACAAATATTCAAGCTTCATGGTACAACTCTTAATTCATCTTCAATTTCCATTTCAATTATAATTCTTGCAGCTATTTTCTTACTTTGAAGTTTTGTTTATTAATGCTTTTATCAACTTAAACTGGTGCTTGCCTTCATTTCCTTCATTATTTCAAGTTCTTAAAAGCTTTCTTTATCAAAATTATCTTGTCCTTGTTCTATTGCTTATATTAATTCAAGTTCATAAGTTTTCTTCACAAAATTAATCTTGTCCTTGCTTTATTGCTTTATGTCTTAAATATTCTCAAGATTAAACCTTGTCCTTTCTCTATTGCTTTTGTAGTTTGATTAAATGACTTACATAGATTATTTCTTTGTAATAACATTGATAATCAAACAAAGCTCTTCCATTTTTAATACTTTAGTTTAATTTTGTTTATAACTCATTGTCATAACTTATTTCTTTGCTATAATTTGTAATCACGAATAAAAATTTTATTTGATTCATAAAATGTGTAGTCAGTAGTTTTTAGTGCTAAGGTATGGGTGAAACCCTCACCTCATTCATGACATAAGTAGCAGGTTCTTAGTAAAAACTGAGCTTGGGGGAAACTAGAGTCGTTACATTGGGTTTTAAATCACGTAATCTACGACTTGCTTCCATAGATGTCGTCTTAGGTTCCTCAATGAAGGGTCCAGAGATGAAGTTGAGTGAAGACTCCCCGTGTTTCATTAATTTGAAAACCATGAGAATAGGTGTTCAAGTTAAGGGACGTTACTAGTCTTCGCGAAAAAGTGCTTAGGAGCCGTTTTATGCTTACGCCATGAGAATAGGTCGTGTTCATACTTCCGCTCGTCATGCTAGCTCGAGAGAGTAGACATGACTCTTACAACAACTTTCCCTTGACATTCCCCTCTACGTTTGGTTTAACCTAGGAATCTGCGCCTTCAGGTAAGAAGTGAGTGGTGTATCCCTTACCTTAGTCGTCTTTAATTTTTAAAATCAAGATAAAATAAATCAACATTAGTGACAATCGTTCTTCTGAAATAAAACCGACTCTTAGACAGCTTTAGTGCAAAGAACTTTATCTCGTCGGATTCGATGCTGATGTGAATTTGAGTACATGTGAGGTATCCTATGATAGACCAATAATGGATGAGCCAATTATCCTAATAATAAATCCCATTGGTTTTGTTAAGGATGAATCACATGTTTGGGTGACAATGGTAAATAATGTGGTAAGCACTGACAATGGTGATGACTTCTTAGCCAAGACTAAGGATATTGATCATTAATACTTTGTCACTGGTGGAGTGAGCCATTAGTTAAATTAAGTGATAATAACTATAACTAGTGAAATCACAGGATGGAAACACATGGTGGTTACATGGAACAAGTTGGTTTGGTCCATGAGTTGTTTCCATTTCACTTGATAGGGTTTTCTCATTTTGGACATTATTATTATTTGTTCTTGTGGAGTCTTGATTATCATAAATATGCTAAAATACATGGTNAATATTCTAAAATACATGGACAATGGTTTCTTGAAGATTTCTTGATTAAAAGATTGAATCTTGAAGCATTTCTTGAAGTTCTTGAAGAATCTTGGAAGTTGCGCAAAAATTGACGGTTCGTTGTGGAGAGAATTTGCGTGAATTTTGGCAATGTTGGGCACCAAGATATTTTTGTGATTTTTAGGATAATTTCTTATGATTATCTTGTTTATTAATTATTTATTCACGTTGTTAGGATAATTTCTTGATTAGTTAATTAGTTAGAGTCTGTTAGGAAAGATAAGGTCAAAGTGCAAGTTCCATGATGATGTGGCAATCTTATCTTTAGTTTGTTGAGCAAGATTAGGATTCATTTCCCTAGTTTGTGCGTGTTTTCCTTGTTGTTTCCAGTTAGGATTTTGTTGTTTATTATACCTATAAATAATCTCAACATTAGGATGTAATTAATTAAGTTTTACACATTGAAATTTCAATTCAATATTTTCGTAAAAATTGCGCAAGTTTAGTGATTAAACTTTGTTCGATTTTCTATCATAAATTTGTCAGTCAAGAGTGATTAAAAAATTTAGATCCTAGTCAATTAATTACAGGAGTGTATTAATTAATTATCCTTCAATTAAATAGTCTAGGAGTGGAGAGTTTGATTGATAAACAACACGTGAATTTGAGGTTGTATTTGCGAATACTACTACAAATCCACTTCAATTTGGTATCAGATTTTAGGGTTTTGAAGAATTTTTCAATTTTCCACAATCCTTGGTTAATTGTTTTCACTTCGTCCGTTTTTCCAGTTTCGAGGGCAAAATTAGTCCATATTGGGATGACGTGAATTTGAGGACAAATTCTATTCAACCAGGGGAGAATGACGTGAACTTGAGTACAAGTGAGATATCCTATGATACACCAACAGTGGATGAGCTAATTATCCTAATAATAAATCCCATTGGTTTTGTTAAGGATGAATCATAGGTTTGCGTGACAATGGTTAATAATGTGGTACGCACTGACAATGGTAATGGCTTTCTAGCTAACGCTATGGATATTGATCATTAAACCTTTGTCACTGGTGGAGTGAGCCATTAGTTAAGTTATGTGATAATAACTATAACTAGTGAAATCATAGGATGGAAACACATGGTGGTTACATGGAACAAGTTGGTTTGGTCCATGAGTTTTTTCCATTTCACTTGATAGGGTTTTCTCATTTTGGACATTATTATTATTTGTTCTTGTGGAGTCTTGATCATCATAAATATTCTAAAATACATGGACAATGGTTTCTTGAAGATTTCTTGATTAAAAGATTGAATCTTGAAGCATTTCTTGAAGAATCTTGGAAGTCGCGCAAAAATTGATGGTTCGTTGTGGCGAGAATTTGCGCNTGGCGAGAATTTGCGTGAATTTTGGCAATGTTGGGCACCAAGATATTTTTGTGATTTTTAGGATAATTTCTTATGATTGTCTTGTTTATTAATTATTTATTCACGTTGTTAGGATAATTTCTTGATTAGTTAATTAGTTAGAGTCTGTTAGGAAAGATAAGGTCAAAGTGCAAGTTCCATGATGATGTGGCAATCTTATCTTTAGTTTGTTGAGCAAGATTGGGATTCATTTCCCTAGTTTTTACGTGTTTTCCTTGTTGTTTCCAGTTAGGATTTTGTTGTTTATTATACCTATAAATAATCTCAACATTAGGATGTAATTAATTAAGTTTTACACATTGAAATTTCAATTCAAAATTTTCGTAAAAATTGCGCAAGTTTAGTGATTAAACTTTGTTCGATTTTCTATCATAAATTTGTCAGTCAGGAGTGATTAACAAATTTAGATCCTAGTCAATTAATTACAGGAGTGTATTAATTAATTATCCTTCAATTAAATAGTCTAGGAGTGGAGAGTTTGATTGATAAACAACACGTGAATTTGAGGTTGTATTTGCGAATACTACTAAAAATCCACTTCAATTTGGTATCAGATTTTAGGGTTTTGAAGAATTTTTTAATTTTCCACCATCCTTGGTTAATTGTTTTCACTTCGTCCGTTTTTCCAGTTTCGAGGGCAAAATTAGTCCATGTTGGGATGATGTGAAATTGAGGACAAATTCTTTTCAACCAGGGGACAATGACGTGAAATTGAGTACAAGTGAGATATCCTATGATACACCAACAGTGGATGAGCTAATTAGCCTAATAATAAATCCCATTGGTTTTGTTAAGGATGAATCATAGGTTTGGGTGACAATGGTAAATAATGTGGTACGCACTGACAATGGTGATGGCTTCCTAACCAACACTATGGATATTGATCATTAATACTTTGTCACTGGTGGAGTGAGCCATTAGTTAAGTTAAGTGAAAATAACTATAACTAGTGAAATCACAGGATGGAAACACATGGTGGTTACATGGAACAAGTTGGTTTGGTCTATGAGTAGTTTCCATTTCACTTGATAANTTCCATTTCACTTGATAGGGTTTTCTCATTTTGGACATTATTATTATTTGTTCTTGTGGAGTCTTGATCATCATAAATATTCTAAAATACCTGGACAATGGTTTCTTGAAGATTTCTTGATTAAAAGATTGAATCTTGAAGCATTTCTTGAAGTTCTTGAAGAATCTTGGAAGTCGCGCAAAAATTGACGGTTAAATGTGGCGAGAATTTANTTGTGGCGAGAATTTGCGTGAATTTTGGCAATGTTGGGCACCAAGATATTTTTGTGATTTTTAGGATAATTTCTTATGATTGTCTTGTTTATTAATTATTTATTCACGTTGTTAGGATAATTTCTTGATTAGTTAATTAGTTAGAGTCTGTTAGGAAAGATAAGGTCAAAGTGCAAGTTCCATGATGATGTGGCAATCTTATCTTTAGTTTGTTGAGCAAGATTAGGATTCATTTTCCTAGTTTGTGCGTGTTTTCCTTGTTGTTTCCAGTTAGGATTTTGTTGTTTATTATACCTATAAATAATCTCAACATTAGGATGTAATTAATAAAGTTTTACACATTGAAATTTCAATTCAAAATTTTCGTAAAAATTGCGCAAGTTTAGTGATTAAACTTTGTTCGATTTTCTATCATAAATTTGTCAGTCAGGAGTGATTAACAAATTTAGATCCTAGTCAATTAATTACAGGAGTGTATTAATTAATTATCCTTCAATTAAATAGTCTAGGAGTGGAGAGTTTGATTGATAAACAACACGTGAATTTGAGGTTGTATTTGCGAATACTACTAAAAATCCACTTCAATTTGGTATCAGATTTTAGGGTTTTGAAGAATTTTTTAATTTTCCACCATCCTTGGTTAATTGTTTTCACTTCGTCCGTTTTTCCAGTTTCGAGGGCAAAATTAGTCCATGTTGGGATTACGTGAATTTGAGGACAAATTCTTTTCAACCAGGGGAGAATGGCGTGAACTTGAGTACAAGTGAGATATCGTATGATACACCAACAGTGGATGAGCTAATTAGCCTAATAATAAATCCCATTGGTTTTGTTAAGGATGAACCATAGGTTTGGGTGACAATGGTAAATAATGTGGTACGCACTGACAATGGTGATGGCTTCCTAGCCAACGCTATGGATATTGATCATTAATACTTTGTCACTGGTTGAGTCAGCCATTAGTTAAGTTAAGTGATAATAACTATAACTAGTGAAATCACAGGATGGAAACACAAGGTGGTTACATGGAACAAGTTTGTTTGGTCCATGAGTTTTTTCCATTTCACTTGATAGGGTTTTCTCATTTTGGACATTATTATTATTTGTTCTTGTGGAGTCTTGATCATCATAAATATTCTAAAATACCTGGACAATGGTTTCTTGAAGATTTCTTGATTAAAAGATTGAATCTTGAAGCATTTGTTGAAGTCCTTGAAGAATCTTGGAAGTCGCGCAAAAAATTACGGTTCGTTGTGGCGAGAATTTGCGTGAATTTTGGCAATGTTGGGCACCAAGATATTTTTGTGATTTTTAGGATAATTTCTTATGATTGTCTTGTTTATTAATTATTTATTCACGTTGTTAGGATAATTTCTTGATTAGTTAATTAGTTAGAGTCTGTTAGGAAAGATAAGGTCAAAGTGCAAGTTCCATGATGATGTGGCAATCTTATCTTTAGTTTGTTGAGCAAGATTAGGATTCATTTCCCTAGTTTGTGCGTGTTTTCCTTGTTGTTTCCAGTTAGGATTTTGTTGTTTATTATACCTATAAATAATCTCAACATTAGGATGTAATTAATAAAGTTTTACACATTGAAATTTCAATTCAAAATTTTCGTAAAAATTGCGCAAGTTTAGTGATTAAACTTTGTTCGATTTTCTATCATAAATTTGTCAGTCAGGAGTGATTAACAAATTTAGATCCTAGTCAATTAATTACAGGAGTGTATTAATTAATTATCCTTCAATTAAATAGTCTAGGAGTGGAGAGTTTTATTGATAAACAACACGTGAATTTGAGGTTGTATTTGCGAATCCTACTAAAAATCCACTTCAATTTGGTATCAGATTTTAGGGTTTTGAAGAATTTTTTAATTTTCCACCATCCTTGGTTAATTGTTTTCACTTCGTCCGTTTTTCCAGTTTCGAGGGCAAAATTAGTCCATGTTGGGATTACGTGAATTTGAGGACAAATTCTTTTCAACCAGGGGAGAATGACGTGAACTTGAGTACAAGTGAGATATCGTATGATACACCAACAGTGGATGAGCTAATTAGCCTAATAATAAATTCCATTGGTTTTGTTAAGGATGAACCATAGGTTTGGGTGACAATGGTAAATAATGTTGTACGCACTGACAATGGTGATGACTTCCTAGCCAACGCTATGGATATTGATCATTAATACTTTGTCACTGGTTGAGTCAACCATTAGTTAAGTTAAGTGATAATAACTATAACTAGTGAAATCACAGGATGGAAACACAAGGTGGTTACATGGAACAAGTTGGTTTGGTCCATGAGTTTTTTCCATTTCACTTGATAGGGTTTTCTCATTTTGGACATTATTATTATTTGTTCTTGTGGAGTCTTGATCATCATAAATATTCTAAAATACATGGACAATGGTTTCTTGAAGATTTCTTGATTAAAAGATTGAATCTTGAAGCATTTGTTGAAGTCCTTGAAGAATCTTGGAAGTCGCGCAAAAAATTACGGTTCGTTGTGGCGAGAATTTGCGTGAATTTTGGCAATGTTGGGCACCAAGATATTTTTGTGATTTTTAGGATAATTTCTTATGATTGTCTTGTTTATTAATTATTTATTCACGTTGTTAGGATAATTTCTTGATTAGTTAATTAGTTAGAGTCTGTTAGGAAAGATAAGGTCAAAGTGCAAGTTCCATGATGATGTGGCAATCTTATCTTTAGTTTGTTGAGCAAGATTAGGATTCATTTCCCTAGTTTGTGCGTGTTTTCCTTGTTGTTTCCAGTTAGGATTTTGTTGTTTATTATACCTATAAATAATCTCAACATTAGGATGTAATTAATTAAGTTTTACACATTGAAATTTCAATTCAATATTTTCGTAAAAATTGCGCAAGTTTAGTGATTAAACTTTGTTCGATTTTCTATCATAAATTTGTCAGTCAGGAGTGATTAACAAATTTAGATCCTAGTCAATTAATTACAGGAGTGTATTAATTAATTATCCTTCAATTAAATAGTCTAGGAGTGGAGAGTTTTATTGATAAACAACACGTGAATTTGAGGTTGTATTTGCGAATACTACTAAAAATCCACTTCAATTTGGTATCAGATTTTAGGGTTTTGAAGAATTTTTTAATTTTCCACCATCCTTGGTTAATTGTTTTCACTTCGTCCGTTTTTCCAGTTTCGAGGGCAAAATTAGTCCATGTTGGGATGACGTGAATTTGAGGACAAATTCTTTTCAACCAGGGGAGAATGACGTGAACTTGAGTACAAGTGAGATATCCTATGATACACCAACAGTGGATGAGCTAATTAGCCTAACAATAAATCCCGTTGGTTTTGTTAAGGATGAACCATAGGTTTGGGTGACAATGGTAAATAATGTGGTACGCACTGACAATGGTGATGGCTTCTTAGGNCGCATTGACAATGGTGATGGCTTCCTAGCCAACGCTTTGGATATTGATCATTAATACTTTGTCACTGGTGGAGTGAGCCATTAGTTAAGTTAAGTGATAATAACTATAACTAGTGAAATCACAGGATGGAAACACATGGTGGTTACATGGAACAAGTTGGTTTGGTCCATGAGTTTTTTCCATTTCACTTGATAGGGTTTTCTCATTTTGGACATTATTATTATTTGTTCTTGTGGAGTCTTGATCATCATAAATATTCTAAAATACATGGACAATGGTTTCTTGAAGATTTCTTGATTAAAAGATTGAATCTTGAAGCATTTCTTGAAGAATCTTGGAAGTCGCGCAAAAATTGACGGTTCGTTGTGGCGAGAATTTGCGTGAATTTTGGCAATGTTGGGCACCAAGATATTTTTGTGATTTTTAGGATAATTTCTTATGATTGTCTTGTTTATTAATTATTTATTCACGTTGTTAGGATAATTTCTTGATTAGTTAATTAGTTAGAGTCTGTTAGGAAAGATAAGGTCAAAGTGCAAGTTCCATGATGATGTGGCAATCTTATCTTTAGTTTGTTGAGCAAGATTAGGATTCATTTCCCTAGTTTGTGCGTGTTTTCCTTGTTGTTTCCAGTTAGGATTTTGTTGTTTATTATACCTATAAATAATCTTAACATTAGGATGTAATTAATTAAGTTTTACACATTGAAATTTCAATTCAATATTTCCGTAAAATTGCGCAAGTTTAGTGATTAAACTTTGTTCGATTTTCTATCATAAATTTGTCAGTCAAGAGTGATTAACAAATTTAGATCCTAGTCAATTAATTACAGGAGTGTATTAATTAATTATCCTTCAATTAAATAGTCTAGGAGTGGAGAGTTTTATTGATAAACAACACGTGAATTTGAGGTTGTATTTGCGAATACTACTAAAAATCCACTTCAATTTGGTATCAGATTTTAGGGTTTTGAAGAATTTTTTAATTTTCCACCATCCTTGGTTAATTGTTTTCACTTCGTCCGTTTTTCCAGTTTCGAGGGCAAAATTAGTCCATGTTGGGATGACGTGAATTTGAGGACAAATTCTTTTCAACCAGGGGAGAATGACGTGAACTTGAGTACAAGTGAGATATCCTATGATACACCAACAGTGGATGAGTTAATTAGCCTAATAATAAATCCCGTTGGTTTTGTTAAGGATGAATCATAGGTTTGGGTGACAATGGTAAATAATGTGGTACGCATTGACAATGGTGATGGCTTCCTAGCCAACGCTTTGGATATTGATCATTAATACTTTGTCACTGGTGGAGTGAGCCATTAGTTAAGTTAAGTGATAATAACTATAACTAGTGAAATCACAGGATGGAAACACATGGTGGTTACATGGAACAAGTTGGTTTGGTCCATGAGTTTTTTCCATTTCACTTGATAGGGTTTTCTCATTTTGGACATTATTATTATTTGTTGTTGTGGAGTCTTGATCATCATAAATATTCTAAAATACATGGACAATGGTTTCTTGAAGATTTCTTGATTAAAAGATTGAATCTTGAAGCATTTCTTGAAGAATCTTGGAAGTCGCGCAAAAATTGACGGTTCGTTGTGGCGAGAATTTGCGTGAATTTTGGCAATGTTGGGCACCAAGATATTTTTGTGATTTTTAGGATAATTTCTTATGATTGTCTTGTTTATTAATTATTTATTCACGTTGTTAGGATAATTTCTTGATTAGTTAATTAGTTAGAGTCTGTTAGGAAAGATAAGGTCAAAGTGCAAGTTCCATGATGATGTGGCAATCTTATCTTTAGTTTGTTGAGCAAGATTAGGACTTATTTCCTTAGTTTGTGCGTGTTTTCCTTGTTGTTTCTAGTTAGGATTTTGTTGTTTATTATACCTATAAATAATCTCAACATTAGGATGTAATTAATTAAGTATTACACAATGAAATTTCAATTCAATATTTCCGTAAAAATTGCGCAAGCTTAGTGATTAAACTTTGTTCTTTCTATTATAAATTTGTGAGTCAAGAGTGATTAACAAATTTAGATCCTAGTTAATTAATTACAGGAGCTTATTAATTAAGTAGCCTTCAATTAAATAATCCAGGAGTGGAGAGTTTGATTGATAAACAACACGTGAATTTGAGGTTGTATTTGGAAATACTACTAAAAATCCACATCAGATGCTTACTTGCCCTTACTAGTAGATAGCCTCGTATGGTTTATCTTTGGTAGCCACTTCGACAGGCTATCATTAAGAAACATTTAAATTCCGTTAACAAATATCAAAATGCAATGCAATATCTTATAAATATAATAAATCCTCAACATAAATAATTGCACTCTTTAATTAATTAAATTATTCAATTAATTTATTAATAAATGATAATCATAACCTATGATTTCTTGCTCTAATGTAGCTCTTTAGAGTCAATTCTATTGGTATTTTACTTGCTTAGTGCCATGTGTGTTGCTTTGTTATTATTCGCATGAATTGTTACTATGTAGTGGTTTTTGTGTTATTTCATAGCTTAGCGAGGTTGTTGGAGTCAAGATCATATTTATGGAATTTACAGGAAGCAACGACATGGTTAGGAAGCCTTTGGATGATGTAAAAGTGAAGTTTTGAAGCTTAAGAGAAAATAGTTTAGCGACGGGGAAGGATGCTTCAATAGCCTCGGGTACTAAGTCTGTGGCCCCAGATTATGTACTTTGGCCCCAACCTACCCGACACTATAAGAAAAAGCGTGATTCCGTCGCAAAAGGTCTCTGATTTGTCGTGAATAACGTTTGCGATGGAATTCCATCGCAATTTGTCCATCAGAAAAGTAGTCGTCGAAAATAGGAAACTTGAGAAGGAATTCCGCTGGAAATTATTTCCACGAAATTTTCGACGGAATCTGTGCTGATTTAAAAAAAAATAAATTAATTTGCGACGGAAATTTCGTTGCAAGTTTCCGAGAAACTATATCCGCTGGAAATTTGCGACGGAATTTCAATCACAAATTTTTCCCCAGAATGCTAAAAATAAGTGGTGGTGAGGTAGCAATAGCCACCCCACCACCACCAAAGACCACCAAGATACCTAAACTATAACAACACTAACCACCAACTAAACCACAACAGACCCTAACCCAATCAGAATCACTATACCAGAACCACCACAACCCACTACACTTAACCTAGAAAACCACCAACCTAACCACTAACGGACCCTAACCTAACTCAGAAGTCCGCAACTAAAACACTAACCACCACCCATAGCCACACTCACCACCCCAAAACAACGAAACACTAACCATCACTTTTTAGTTAGATTTCTTTTATCTAGATTCCAAGTATAGTTCAGATATGTTTTTAGGACGTGTTTAGTGTTTTGTTTTGTGATTTTTATTTTCATAATTTCGTTTGTTAGTTTTTTAAAAAGTTTGTTAGGATATTTTCTTGATTACATAAAGTTTGTTAGAGTTTCTCAGAAACATAAGATCAAGATGCAGTGATGATGTGGCAATCTTATCTTGTGAGTCATTAGGGGTGTGTTTATCTTGTTTTGTGTGTTTATTTTTGTTGATTTTAGCTAGGATTTTGTTGTTAATTATACCTATAAATAATCTCAACATTAGGTTGTAATTAATTAAGTTGGAGTTAAATAAAAAAAAAAGCTTGTTAGTTTACTTGAAAACAAAATCCGAAAAAAAATTAAGAGTTGGTGATTAATTTCATTATACTCTTGTGATTTAATTAGTAGATTTGAGGGTGCTTAGGCTTTAATATAAGGACTAATTGATCAACCTAAAATTGAGAATCTTGGTGACTTGGTCTTTATAGGTTCGAAATTTTAGCCTATTCCCTTGTGAATCTTCGTTTACACGAAAATTCACATCAAATTTGGTGATTTCGTTGAGAGGGGTCCTTAAACCTCAAGACTAGTTATTTTTTTGAGTTGTTCATTGAAGACTCGTGCAAGTTTTGGTGTAAAAAGTGATCGAAAAAGGGCAGTAAGAAAAATCGGAAAATCGTGTGAGAAAAACCAGTTTCAAGGGTCAGGTTGAAGTTGCAATATCTCCTTCGTTACAAAAGGTTTTTGAGCAATTCCTGTTTTAAAACTGGTTATTTTTCTGTCTACTTTCCTCATAAAAGAGTTCAAAACTTTTACAGATTGTTTGATATATAATACAAGTCATTATTTGTGAAGTGGTACAAATCGGAACAGTTTTGTGTACCTGGCATAGAAATTCAACTGCGAACAATTGGCTTGGAATATATGCGTTAAATTTTGGTCGAGTGATAACAACATATTGAGTAACAACTCTAAAAAAATTCAGACTTATACAAGTTGTTTACATGGGGTTTTGGTCTTCTTACTTTCATCCTAAATTCTGCACAGTTTTAGAAGATGGAAAGGGATATAAAACATGAAACCATGAAAGTTTCTTGGGATGATCTTCGACGTGCACATATAAAACAATGCAATACTATAAATAAGTTGAAGGACGATCTTAAAGAGTTCAAGCTTATACTCCAACGAATTAAATATGCTGAAGAACATAACAACACAGTAATGGACGTTGATAATCAACCATTGTTGATCACAATCAATGAGGAAAAGATTGAATCCATGGAGAATGTGACCAATGATGAATCAAAGATTAAGATTGATATTATTTTTGAAGCAATGGAAGAACTTATGGTTGAAGATCAAGTGATCCTAAATCAAGCTGAAGAGATGGTTGATACAAAAGCTACAAGTTTGGATCTTTGGATGATTTATGCTGGTGTCAAACCTTTTGAGTTAGAAAGCCTAAAACATGATTCTATTCTTGGTTTTTAATGGATTTTGAAAGATGGATTTTTTATTGATTTCCGTAATACATTGAAGAATGATAAACGAGTCTCAAGGATTTCATTGTAGTCAAACAAATTTTCACTTGATGATATCGTGTTATGGTTGTTTCTAATTATGTGCTTGCTAGGTGACTTTAGATTTGGCATCAAACATACATCACTCGTTCGTCTAATATGGATGGTTGCGTGGAAGCTAAAACTTGGGGCTAGTTTTTTTTAAAGAAGGGGAGGATGATACAAGTGTTAATAGCAATAAATTTATACTTGGTCTACAATGATGGAAGATCACGTTCTTGAAACTTTCTTGATTAAAAGATTCAATCTAGGACGTTTCTTGGAGCTTCTAAAGATAAAATTTCAGTTTCGGAGCAGTGCAATATGTTTGAATTTGAAGATTTTTCATTGACAATTGGCTTTGAGTTAAAAGGATTGTGAATATGCGTTGGAAAGCCTATTGAATCTACTTTCTAGGAAAAATACTTTCAAAATTCAGAAAAATATTCAAGATAATTTTTTATTCATTTTTCTGCTCGGTTGTCAAACTGGAAATCAGTTTTTAGTTAGATTTCTTTTATCTAGATTCCAAGTATAGTTAGGATATGTATTAAGGACGTGTTTAGTGTTTTGTTTTGTGATATTTATTTTCATAATTTTGTTTGTTCGTTTTTTCAGAAAGTTTGTTAGAGTTTGTTAGCAAGATAAGATCAAGATGCAGTGATGATGTGGCAATCTTATCTTGTGAGTCATTACGGGTGTATTTATCTTGTTTGGTTTGTGTATTTTTGTCGATTTTAGCTAGGATTTTGTTGTTGATTATACCTATAAATAATCTCAATATCAGGTTGTAATTAATTAAGTTGGAGTTGAATAAAAAAAACGTTTTTTTGTTTACTTGAAAACAAAATCCGAAAAAAAATTAAGAGTTGGTGATTAATTTCTTTATACTCTTGTTAGTTAATTAGTAGCTTTGAGGGTGCTTATGCATTAATCAAAGGACTAATTGATCAACCTTATATTGAGAATGTTGGTCACTTGGTCTTTATAGGTTCTAAATTCTAGTCTATTCCCTTGTTTACACGAAAATTCACATCAAATTTGGTGCGTTCGTTGAAAGGGGTCGTTAAACCTCAAGTCTAGTTATTTTTTTGAGTTGTTAGTGAAGACTCGTGCAAGTTTTGGTGTAAAAAGAGATCAAAAAAGGGCAGTAAGCAAAATTGGAAATTGTGTGACAAAAATCAGTTTCGAGGGTCAGATTGAAGTTGCGTTATCTCCTTCGTTACAAAAGGTTTTTTGAGCGATTCTTTTTTAAAACTGGTTATTTCTCTGTCTTATTTGCTCAAAATTAGTTAAGAACATTTCCAGATATTTTCATATCTGATCCAAGTGATTATTTGTGATGTGGTACAAATCGGAACAGTTTTGAGCAGCTGGTGTAGAAATTCAACTGCGATCAATTGGCTTGGAATATATGCTTGAAATTTTGGTCGAGTGTTTACAACATACTGAGTAACAACTATACAAAAAGTCAGACTTATACGAGTTGTTTACGTGGGGTTTTGGTCTTCGTACTTTCATCCTAAATTCTGCAAAGTTTTAGAAGATGGAAAGGGATATAAAACATTAAACTATGAAAGTTTCTTGGGATGATCTTCGACGTGCACGTATAAAACATTGAAATACTATAAATAATTTGAAGGAGGATCTTAAAGATTTCAAGCTTATACTCTAACGAATTAAATATGCCGAAGAACATAACAACACAGTAACGGACGTTGATAATCAACCATTGTTGATTACAATCGGTGAGGTAAAGATTAAATCCATGGAGAATGTGACCAATGATGAATCAAAGATTGATAGTGATATTATTTTTGATGAAATGGAAGAACTTATGGTTGAAGATCAAGTAATCCTAAATCAAGTTGAAGAGATGGTTGATACAAAACCTAAAAGTTTGGATCTTTCGATGATTTATGTTGGTGTCAAACATTTTGAGTCTGCAAGCCTAAAACATGATTCTATTCTTGGTTTTCAAGGGATTTTGATAGATGGATTTTTTTTATTGATTTCCGTAATACATTAAAGAATCATAAACGAGTCTCAAGGATTTCGTTGCAGTCAAACAAATTTTCACTTGATGATATCGTGTTATGGTTGTTTATAATTATGTGCTTGCTAGGTGACTTTAAATTTGGCATTAAGTATACATCACTCGTGCGTCGAATAAGCATGGTTGCGTGGATGCTAAGACTTTGGAAAATTTTTTTCTGAAGAAGGGGAGGATGATACAAGTGTCAATATCAATCAACTTATAATTTTTCTACAATTATGGAGGATCACGTTCTTGAAAGTTTCTTGATTAAAAGATTCAATCTAGGACGTTTCTTGGAGCTTCTAAAGATAAAATTTCAGTTTCGAAGCAGTGCAGTATGTCTGACTTTGAAGATTTTTTATTGACAATTAGCTTTGTGTTAGAAGGCGTGTGAATATGCGTTGGATAGCTTATTGAATCTTTTCAGGGAAAATTATTTTCAAAATTCAGAAAAATATGGAACATAATGTTTTATTCATTTTTCTGCTCGGTTGTCAAACTGGAAATCAGTTTTTAGTCAGATTTCTTTTATCTAAAAACCAAGTATAGTTAGGATATGCTTTTAGGAGGTGTTTAGTGTTTTGTTTTGTGATTTTTATTTTCATAATTTTGTTTTTTAGTTTGTTTAGAAGTTTGTTAGGATATTTTCTTAATTAGATAAAGTTTGTTAGCAAGATAAGATCAAGATGCAAGGATGATGTCGCAATCTTATCTTGTGAGTCATTAGGGGTGTGTTTATCTTGTTTTGTGTGTGTATTTTTGTTGATTTTAGCTAGGATTTTGTTTGTGATTATACCTATAAATAATCTCAACATTAGGTTGTAATTAATTAAGTTGGAGTGGAATAAAAAAAAGTTTGTTTGTTTACTTGAAAACAAAATCCGTAAAAATATTAAGAGTTGGTGATTAATTTCTGTATACTCTTGTGATTTAATTAGTAGCTTTAAGGGTGCTTAGGCTTTAATCAAAGGACTAATTGATCAAACTAAAATTGAGAATCTTGGTGACTTGGTCTTTATAGGTTCGAAATTTTAGTCTATTCCCTTGTGAGTTTTTCTTTACGCGAAAATTCACATCAAATTAGGTGCTTTCGTTGAGAGGGGTCGTTAAAGCTCAAGAGTAGTTATTTTTTTGAGTTGTTCATTGAAGACTAGTGCAAGTTTTTGTGTAAAAAGTGATCGAAAAAGGGCAGTAAGCAAAATCGGAAATTGTGTGACAAAAATCAGTTTCCAGGGTCAGATTGAAGTTGCGTTATCTCCTTCGTTACAAAAGGTTTTTTGAGCGATTCTTTTTTAAAACTGGTTATTTCTCTGTCTTATTTGCTCAAAATTAGTTAAGAACATTTCCAGATATTTTCATATCTGATCCAAGTGATTATTTGTGATGTGGTACAAATCGGAACAGTTTTGAGCAGCTGGTGTAGAAATTCAACTGCGATCAATTGGCTTGGAATATATGCTTGAAATTTTGGTCGAGTGTTTACAACATACTGAGTAACAACTATACAAAAAGTCAGACTTATACGAGTTGTTTACGTGGGGTTTTGGTCTTCGTACTTTCATCCTAAATTCTGCAAAGTTTTAGAAGATGGAAAGGGATATAAAACATTAAACTATGAAAGTTTCTTGGGATGATCTTCGACGTGCACGTATAAAACATTGAAATACTATAAATAATTTGAAGGAGGATCTTAAAGATTTCAAGCTTATACTCTAACGAATTAAATATGCCGAAGAACATAACAACACAGTAACGGACGTTGATAATCAACCATTGTTGATTACAATCGGTGAGGTAAAGATTAAATCCATGGAGAATGTGACCAATGATGAATCAAAGATTGATAGTGATATTATTTTTGATGAAATGGAAGAACTTATGGTTGAAGATCAAGTAATCCTAAATCAAGTTGAAGAGATGGTTGATACAAAACCTACAAGTTTGGATCTTTCGATGATTTATGTTGGTGTCAAACATTTTGAGTCTGCAAGCCTAAAACATGATTCTATTCTTGGTTTTCAAGGGATTTTGATAGATGGATTTTTTTTATTGATTTCCGTAATACATTAAAGAATCATAAACGAGTCTCAAGGATTTCGTTGCAGTCAAACAAATTTTCACTTGATGATATCGTGTTATGGTTGTTTATAATTATGTGCTTGCTAGGTGACTTTAAATTTGGCATTAAGTATACATCACTCGTGCGTCGAATAAGCATGGTTGCGTGGATGCTAAGACTTTGGAAAATTTTTTTCTGAAGAAGGGGAGGATGATACAAGTGTCAATATCAATCAACTTATAATTTTTCTACAATTATGGAGGATCACGTTCTTGAAAGTTTCTTGATTAAAAGATTCAATCTAGGACGTTTCTTGGAGCTTCTAAAGATAAAATTTCAGTTTCGAAGCAGTGCAGTATGTCTGACTTTGAAGATTTTTTATTGACAATTAGCTTTGTGTTAGAAGGCGTGTGAATATGCGTTGGATAGCTTATTGAATCTTTTCAGGGAAAATTATTTTCAAAATTCAGAAAAATATGGAACATAATGTTTTATTCATTTTTCTGCTCGGTTGTCAAACTGGAAATCAGTTTTTAGTCAGATTTCTTTTATCTAAAAACCAAGTATAGTTAGGATATGCTTTTAGGAGGTGTTTAGTGTTTTGTTTTGTGATTTTTATTTTCATAATTTTGTTTTTTAGTTTGTTTAGAAGTTTGTTAGGATATTTTCTTAATTAGATAAAGTTTGTTAGCAAGATAAGATCAAGATGCAAGGATGATGTCGCAATCTTATCTTGTGAGTCATTAGGGGTGTGTTTATCTTGTTTTGTGTGTGTATTTTTGTTGATTTTAGCTAGGATTTTGTTTGTGATTATACCTATAAATAATCTCAACATTAGGTTGTAATTAATTAAGTTGGAGTGGAATAAAAAAAAGTTTGTTTGTTTACTTGAAAACAAAATCCGTAAAAATATTAAGAGTTAGTGATTAATTTCTGTATACTCTTGTGATTTAATTAGTAGCTTTAAGGGTGCTTAGGCTTTAATCAAAGGACTAATTGATCAAACTAAAATTGAGAATCTTGGTGACTTGGTCTTTATAGGTACGAAATTTTAGTCTATTCCCTTGTGAGTTTTTGTTTACGCGAAAATTCACATCAAATTAGGTGCTTTCGTTGAGAGGGGTCGTTAAAGCTCAAGAGTAGTTATTTTTTTGAGTTGTTCATTGAAGACTAGTGCAAGTTTTTGTGTAAAAAGTGATCGAAAAAGGGCAGTAAGCAAAATCGGAAATTGTGTGACAAAAATCAGTTTCGAGGGTCAGATTGAAGTTGCGTTATCTCCTTCGTTACAAAAGGTTTTTTGAGCGATTCTTTTTTAAAACTGGTTATTTCTCTGTCTTATTTGCTCAAAATTAGTTAAGAACATTTCCAGATATTTTCATATCTGATCCAAGTGATTATTTGTGATGTGGTACAAATCGGAACAGTTTTGAGCAGCTGGTGTAGAAATTCAACTGCGATCAATTGGCTTGGAATATATGCTTGAAATTTTGGTCGAGTGTTTACAACATACTGAGTAACAACTATTCAAAAACTCAGACTTATACGAGTTGTTTACATGGGGTTTTGGTCTTCGTACTTTCATCCTAAATTCTGCAAAGTTTTAGAAGATGGAAAGGGATATAAAACATTAAACTATGAAAGTTTCTTGGGATGATCTTCGACGTGCACGTATAAAACATTGAAATACTATAAATAATTTGAAGGAGGATCTTAAAGATTTCAAGCTTATACTCTAACGAATTAAATATGCCGAAGAACATAACAACACAGTAACGGACGTTGATAATCAACCATTGTTGATTACAATCGGTGAGGTAAAGATTAAATCCATGGAGAATGTGACCAATGATGAATCAAAGATTGATAGTGATATTATTTTTGATGAAATGGAAGAACTTATGGTTGAAGATCAAGTAATCCTAAATCAAGTTGAAGAGATGGTTGATACAAAACCTACAAGTTTGGATCTTTCGATGATTTATGTTGGTGTCAAACATTTTGAGTCTGCAAGCCTAAAACATGATTCTATTCTTGGTTTTCAAGGGATTTTGATAGATGGATTTTTTTTATTGATTTCCGTAATACATTAAAGAATCATAAACGAGTCTCAAGGATTTCGTTGCAGTCAAACAAATTTTCACTTGATGATATCGTGTTATGGTTGTTTATAATTATGTGCTTGCTAGGTGACTTTAAATTTGGCATTAAGTATACATCACTCGTGCGTCGAATAAGCATGGTTGCGTGGATGCTAAGACTTTGGAAAATTTTTTTCTGAAGAAGGGGAGGATGATACAAGTGTCAATATCAATCAACTTATAATTTTTCTACAATTATGGAGGATCACGTTCTTGAAAGTTTCTTGATTAAAAGATTCAATCTAGGACGTTTCTTGGAGCTTCTAAAGATAAAATTTCAGTTTCGAAGCAGTGCAGTATGTCTGACTTTGAAGATTTTTTATTGACAATTAGCTTTGTGTTAGAAGGCGTGTGAATATGCGTTGGATAGCTTATTGAATCTTTTCAGGGAAAATTATTTTCAAAATTCAGAAAAATATGGAACATAATGTTTTATTCATTTTTCTGCTCGGTTGTCAAACTGGAAATCAGTTTTTAGTCAGATTTCTTTTATCTAAAAACCAAGTATAGTTAGGATATGCTTTTAGGAGGTGTTTAGTGTTTTGTTTTGTGATTTTTATTTTCATAATTTTGTTTTTTAGTTTGTTTAGAAGTTTGTTAGGATATTTTCTTAATTAGATAAAGTTTGTTAGCAAGATAAGATCAAGATGCAAGGATGATGTCGCAATCTTATCTTGTGAGTCATTAGGGGTGTGTTTATCTTGTTTTGTGTGTGTATTTTTGTTGATTTTAGCTAGGATTTTGTTTGTGATTATACCTATAAATAATCTCAACATTAGGTTGTAATTAATTAAGTTGGAGTGGAATAAAAAAAAGTTTGTTTGTTTACTTGAAAACAAAATCCGTAAAAATATTAAGAGTTGGTGATTAATTTCTGTATACTCTTGTGATTTAATTAGTAGCTTTAAGGGTGCTTAGGCTTTAATCAAAGGACTAATTGATCAAACTAAAATTGAGAATCTTGGTGACTTGGTCTTTATAGGTTCGAAATTTTAGTCTATTCCCTTGTGAGTTTTTCTTTACGCGAAAATTCACATCAAATTAGGTGCTTTCGTTGAGAGGGGTCGTTAAAGCTCAAGAGTAGTTATTTTTTTGAGTTGTTCATTGAAGACTAGTGCAAGTTTTTGTGTAAAAAGTGATCGAAAAAGGGCAGTAAGCAAAATCGGAAATTGTGTGACAAAAATCAGTTTCCAGGGTCAGATTGAAGTTGCGTTATCTCCTTCGTTACAAAAGGTTTTTTGAGCGATTCTTTTTTAAAACTGGTTATTTCTCTGTCTTATTTGCTCAAAATTAGTTAAGAACATTTCCAGATATTTTCATATCTGATCCAAGTGATTATTTGTGATGTGGTACAAATCGGAACAGTTTTGAGCAGCTGGTGTAGAAATTCAACTGCGATCAATTGGCTTGGAATATATGCTTGAAATTTTGGTCGAGTGTTTACAACATACTGAGTAACAACTATTCAAAAACTCAGACTTATACGAGTTGTTTACATGGGGTTTTGGTCTTCGTACTTTCATCCTAAATTCTGCAAAGTTTTAGAAGATGGAAAGGGATATAAAACATTAAACTATGAAAGTTTCTTGGGATGATCTTCGACGTGCACGTATAAAACATTGAAATACTATAAATAATTTGAAGGAGGATCTTAAAGATTTCAAGCTTATACTCTAACGAATTAAATATGCCGAAGAACATAACAACACAGTAACGGACGTTGATAATCAACCATTGTTGATTACAATCGGTGAGGTAAAGATTAAATCCATGGAGAATGTGACCAATGATGAATCAAAGATTGATAGTGATATTATTTTTGATGAAATGGAAGAACTTATGGTTGAAGATCAAGTAATCCTAAATCAAGTTGAAGAGATGGTTGATACAAAACCTACAAGTTTGGATCTTTCGATGATTTATGTTGGTGTCAAACATTTTGAGTCTGCAAGCCTAAAACATGATTCTATTCTTGGTTTTCAAGGGATTTTGATAGATGGATTTTTTTTATTGATTTCCGTAATACATTAAAGAATCATAAACGAGTCTCAAGGATTTCGTTGCAGTCAAACAAATTTTCACTTGATGATATCGTGTTATGGTTGTTTATAATTATGTGCTTGCTAGGTGACTTTAAATTTGGCATTAAGTATACATCACTCGTGCGTCGAATAAGCATGGTTGCGTGGATGCTAAGACTTTGGAAAATTTTTTTCTGAAGAAGGGGAGGATGATACAAGTGTCAATATCAATCAACTTATAATTTTTCTACAATTATGGAGGATCACGTTCTTGAAAGTTTCTTGATTAAAAGATTCAATCTAGGACGTTTCTTGGAGCTTCTAAAGATAAAATTTCAGTTTCGAAGCAGTGCAGTATGTCTGACTTTGAAGATTTTTTATTGACAATTAGCTTTGTGTTAGAAGGCGTGTGAATATGCGTTGGATAGCTTATTGAATCTTTTCAGGGAAAATTATTTTCAAAATTCAGAAAAATATGGAACATAATGTTTTATTCATTTTTCTGCTCGGTTGTCAAACTGGAAATCAGTTTTTAGTCAGATTTCTTTTATCTAAAAACCAAGTATAGTTAGGATATGCTTTTAGGAGGTGTTTAGTGTTTTGTTTTGTGATTTTTATTTTCATAATTTTGTTTTTTAGTTTGTTTAGAAGTTTGTTAGGATATTTTCTTAATTAGATAAAGTTTGTTAGCAAGATAAGATCAAGATGCAAGGATGATGTCGCAATCTTATCTTGTGAGTCATTAGGGGTGTGTTTATCTTGTTTTGTGTGTGTATTTTTGTTGATTTTAGCTAGGATTTTGTTTGTGATTATACCTATAAATAATCTCAACATTAGGTTGTAATTAATTAAGTTGGAGTGGAATAAAAAAAAGTTTGTTTGTTTACTTGAAAACAAAATCCGTAAAAATATTAAGAGTTGGTGATTAATTTCTGTATACTCTTGTGATTTAATTAGTAGCTTTAAGGGTGCTTAGGCTTTAATCAAAGGACTAATTGATCAAACTAAAATTGAGAATCTTGGTGACTTGGTCTTTATAGGTTCGAAATTTTAGTCTATTCCCTTGTGCGTTTTTCTTTACGCGAAAATTCACATCAAATTAGGTGCTTTCGTTGAGAGGGGTCGTTAAAGCTCAAGAGTAGTTATTTTTTTGAGTTGTTCATTGAAGACTAGTGCAAGTTTTTGTGTAAAAAGTGATCGAAAAAGGGCAGTAAGCAAAATCGGAAATTGTGTGACAAAAATCAGTTTCCAGGGTCAGATTGAAGTTGCGTTATCTCCTTCGTTACAAAAGGTTTTTTGAGCGATTCTTTTTTAAAACTGGTTATTTCTCTGTCTTATTTGCTCAAAATTAGTTAAGAACATTTCCAGATATTTTCATATCTGATCCAAGTGATTATTTGTGATGTGGTACAAATCGGAACAGTTTTGAGCAGCTGGTGTAGAAATTCAACTGCGATCAATTGGCTTGGAATATATGCTTGAAATTTTGGTCGAGTGTTTACAACATACTGAGTAACAACTATTCAAAAACTCAGACTTATACGAGTTGTTTACATGGGGTTTTGGTCTTCGTACTTTCATCCTAAATTCTGCAAAGTTTTAGAAGATGGAAAGGGATATAAAACATTAAACTATGAAAGTTTCTTGGGATGATCTTCGACGTGCACGTATAAAACATTGAAATACTATAAATAATTTGAAGGAGGATCTTAAAGATTTCAAGCTTATACTCTAACGAATTAAATATGCCGAAGAACATAACCACACAGTAACGGACGTTGATAATCAACCATTGTTGATTACAATCGGTGAGGTAAAGATTAAATCCATGGAGAATGTGACCAATGATGAATCAAAGATTGATAGTGATATTATTTTTGATGAAATGGAAGAACTTATGGTTGAAGATCAAGTAATCCTAAATCAAGTTGAAGAGATGGTTGATACAAAACCTACAAGTTTGGATCTTTCGATGATTTATGTTGGTGTCAAACATTTTGAGTCTGCAAGCCTAAAACATGATTCTACTCTTGGTTTTCAAGGGATTTTGATAGATGGATTTTTTTATTGATTTCCGTAATACATTAAAGAATCATAAACGAGTCTCAAGGATTTCGTTGCAGTCAAACAAATTTTCAATTGATGATATCGTGTTATGCTTGTTTATAACTATGTGCTTGCTAGGTGACTTTAAATTTGGCATTAAGTATACATCACTCGTTCGTCGAATATGGATGGTTGCGTGGATGCTAAGACTTTGGAAAAGTTTTTTCTGAAGAAGGGGAGGATGATACAAGTGTCAATATCAATCAACTTATAATTTTTCTACAATTATGGAGGATCACGTTCTTGAAAGTTTCTTGATTAAAAGATTCAATCTAGGACGTTTCTTGGAGCTTCTAAAGATAAAATTTCAGTTTCGAAGCAGTGCAGTATGTCTGACTTTGAAGATTTTTTATTGACAATTAGCTTTGTGTTAGAAGGCGTGTGAATATGCGTTGGATAGCTTATTGAATCTTTTCAGGGAAAATTATTTTCAAAATTCAGAAAAATATGGAACATAATGTTTTATTCATTTTTCTGCTCGGTTGTCAAACTGGAAATCAGTTTTTAGTCAGATTTCTTTTATCTAAAAACCAAGTATAGTTAGGATATGCTTTTAGGAGGTGTTTAGTGTTTTGTTTTGTGATTTTTATTTTCATAATTTTGTTTTTTAGTTTGTTTAGAAGTTTGTTAGGATATTTTCTTAATTAGATAAAGTTTGTTAGCAAGATAAGATCAAGATGCAAGGATGATGTCGCAATCTTATCTTGTGAGTCATTAGGGGTGTGTTTATCTTGTTTTGTGTGTGTATTTTTGTTGATTTTAGCTAGGATTTTGTTTGTGATTATACCTATAAATAATCTCAACATTAGGTTGTAATTAATTAAGTTGGAGTGGAATAAAAAAAAGTTTGTTTGTTTACTTGAAAACAAAATCCGTAAAAATATTAAGAGTTGGTGATTAATTTTTGTATACTCATGTGATTTAATTAGTAGCTTTAAGGGTGCTTAGGCTTTAATCAAAGGACTAATTGATCAAACTAAAATTGAGAATCTTGGTGACTTGGTCTTTATAGGTTCGAAATTTTAGTCTATTCCCTTGTGAGTTTTTCTTTACGCGAAAATTCACATCAAATTAGGTGCTTTCGTTGAGAGGGGTCGTTAAAGCTCAAGAGTAGTTATTTTTTTGAGTTGTTCATTGAAGACTAGTGCAAGTTTTGGTGTAAAAAGTGATCGTGTTTGAAAAATCAATTTCGAGGGTCAAATTGAAGTTGCGATATTTCCTTCGTTACAAAAGGTTATTGAGTGATTCATTTGTTAAAACTGGTTATTTTAATGTCTACTTTCCTCATAAAAAATTTTAGAACATTTCCAGATTATTTGATATCTGATCCAAGTGATTATTTGTGGTGTGGTACAAATCAGAACAGTTTTGAGTAGCTGGCGTAGAAATTCAACTGCGATCAATTGGCTTGGAATATATGCATGAAATTTTGGTTGAGTTTTAACAACATATTGTGTAATCCCTCTATAATAATTCAAACTTATACAAGTTGTTTATGTGGGGTTTTGGTCTTCGTACTTTCATCCTAAATTCTGCACAGTTTTAGAAGATGGAAAGGGATTTAAAACATGAAACTATGAAAGTTTCTTTGGATGATCTTCGACGTGCACATATAAAACAATGCAGTACTATAAATAAGTTAAAGGAGGATCTTAAAGAGTTCAAGCTTATACTCCAACGAACTAAATATGCCGAAGGACATAACAACACAGTAACGGACGTTGATAATCAACCATTGTTGATCAGAATCAATGAGGAAAAGATTGAATCTACGGAGAATGTGACCAGTGATGAATCAAAGATTGATAATGAAATTACTTTTGATGCAATGGAAGAAGTTATGGTTGAAGATCAAGTGATCCTAAATCAAGTTGAAGAGATGGTTGATACAAAACCTACAAGTTAGGATCTTTTAATGATTTATGTTGGTGTCTATTCCCTTGTGAGTTTTTGTTTAAACGAAAATTCAAATCAATAATGATGTTAGTAGATTGTAAAAGAGTTTTATGATGAATTTATGATGCTTTTATGAGGTTTTAATGAGTTTTAGATGAATAAACAAAGCTGTAAATTTTTATTAACAATTGTTTATGCCCAATAAAAATAACATGCAATATAGTGAGATATAATTATTTTTAATGCATCTAAGTAATGTATATTGATCCTGGAACACGACTATAGTGTTTTTTATGTTCAAAATATGATATTTAGAAAGGTTTTAGAGTGGTTTTCAAATGGTTTACAAAGCTGCCATTTTGGGAAAATTACCGAATATCGAGTATTTTGCAATAGAGAAATTTTCTTAAAGTAAAGTATGGAATTGAATAGAGACCATATAGGGAATGTTTTGCAAAAGTTTCCAATATAGAAAGTTAGTTTAGAGTTGTTGTAAAGCTTAGTCAACAAGGTTTTAATTTACTTTAGAGTTATTTCGGTCTTAGAGAAGTATGGTGATAGTGCTTACAAGATTGACATAGGGGAAGAATATGGCGTGGCTAGTGCCTTTAAGATAGGGGATTTAACTCCTTACTTGGATGATAAGCAGATTCTAGAATTGAGGACAATTCCTTTTGAAGAAAGGGAGGATGATCAGGAAGCAGATTCAAGCATTGATGAGAAAGAGTTGATTTTAAGTCGTTCTGAGATTCAAGGGGTTCGTCCATTTGGGTTACATGGATTTGGATTAGCTCATGGTCATTGTTGCATAACACTCATGCTTGAATAAAGCCACACGCCATTTGGAACGGAAGGTCGATTATGGGGAACAAGATGGTTTTTGCCTAAGAGTTTTTCCTATTGCATATACTAGGGTTTTCTCATATATGGCATTGAGTCTTTTGATTCTTGTGGAGTCTTAATCATCATAATTATGCTAAAATACATGGATAATAGATTCTTGAAGGTTTCTTGATTAAAAGATTGGATCTTGAAACATTTCTTGAAGTTTCATGAAGAATCTTGAAAAATTGCGCAGAAATGGCAAACCAAGTGTGGCGTGTTTCTGGCGATTTTTCCAAGTTCTTGGGCAGCAAGTTATTTTGTGTTTTTTAGCTTAAAATCGTTGTTGATTATTTAATTAGATAAGTTGTTAGGATATTTTCTTGATTAGGTAGTTTGTTAGAGTTTGTTAAGTAAGATCATATCAACTTGCAATGATTAGGTGGCATACTTATCTTATTGTATGTTTATCTTGTGAGGGCCAAATTTCTTGTGTTTGTGCGTGTGTTTTGAGTTTTTTAGGAGTTGTTTTATTTCCTAAATAAGTTAGTTACTTTATCCAAGGTTATTTAGGAGTATTAAGGTATTTGTACTATAAATACCCATGTTTTATTCAATAAAATTCAGATTTTGTTTGTTATTCGTTATTTTTGTGTGAGAGTTTCATACTAATTTACAGGAGGAATTCGAGTGTTTAGAGAGTTAAACGCTTCAAAATATTCCCCATAGTTTTAGGATTTGTGATTGAGTGTTCTCACAAAGATTATAACATCCTTAGAATTAGATTGTTGAGTGTTCCAATCTAACCTAAGTTCGTGAGTTTCGTTGATTGTGAGTGTTCCAACTTATGAAGTTCTTTAAAATCAATCTATCTTAAGGTTAAGCCCTTAGTTTGAACATAAGATATAGATCAAGTGGTATTAGAGCACAATGGCTGATCAAGAAAAATAAAGTAAAACTTATAGTGATGAGTTCATTACACATCTAGCAGAGCAAACAAACAAGTTGCAAGAATTGTTCTTGGGATTGACGACGGAAGTTATTCGCCTCAAAGCTAAGCCTTCAAATATTGATGATGATCATGGTTTGAAGTTTGAAGTGAATGAATTTGATGGCCAAGGTGATGTAAAAGCATACCTTGAATGGGAACTAGCATTGGAAAGGTCTTTTGATTACAAGGCCACGCGTGAAGATAAGAAGTACAAGATTGCTATTGCTAAACTATCCAAATATGCTTCCATGTGGTTCAATGGCATCAAAAGGAGTACACAACGTGAGGGCAACAACAAGATCGAAACTTGGGAAAAGCTTAGGAAGCTTTTGAGGAGACGTTTTGTTCCCACCAATTATAAGGAAGAGTTGTATGTTAGATTGGCAACATTGAAACAAGGGATCAAGCCTATGGAAGATTACATTACTGAGTTCAAAAAATTAACAATACAATGTGAATTTGAAGAGAGGGAGGAGCAAAAGATTGCACGTTTTATTAGAGGACTTAACATGGATGTGCGTGACAAGATTGATTTACAACCTAACTTATCCTTTGATGAAGTTAGCAAGACCGCCATAGTATTAGATAAGCAAAGGAAGAGGAACGTAACTAAGCCATCACCTAAGCCTTATCAACGGTTTAAAGCTACAAGTTCAACGCCTATGAGTGAATCTAAGAGTGAGGCAAAGAAGTTTGTGACTCCAACTAGTGATAAGGGAAAGAAGATTGAGACAGTTGATGATGGTACACCTAAGGTTACATGTTTTAAGTGTAAGGGGTATGGCCATTATAAGAAAGATTGCCCTACTTCTAGAGTGTTGACCAAGCGTGAGATGAAAGAGATTTATGAATACACCTATGGATTTAAACAAGCCATGGAAGAGGAAGGTGATGAGGAAGAATGCAAACTAGAAAGTGACTGTGAGGAGGTGGAAGTTTGTGAGAACAACTTAGTTCTTAGAAGGGTTTTGCACTCAAAATCCGTGGGAGAAGAGCAACGTGAAAACATTTTTCACACTCGTTGCAAGGTACAAAATTCTATTTGTAGTTTAATTGTTGATGGGGGTAGTTGTGCCAATGTAGTTTCATCTAAACTAGTTGATAAGCTACAATTGAAAACATCAAGACATCCAAAACCGTATAAGCTTAAGATGCTAGATGATGATAATGAAGTGAGCATCCGAAAGAAAGCTTTAGTAAGTTTTTCAATTGGAAAATTTGATGATGAGGTACTTTGTGATGTTGTTCCTATGGATGCATGTGATCTACCATTTGGTAGACCGTGGCAGTATGATCGAAAAACTATTCATGATGGTGACTCCAATGTGTATAAAGTCTTCAAAGAAGGAAAGACGAAGGTATTGCTCCCACTTTCGCCTATTGATCTAAACAAGAAGAAAAAGAAGAAGCCCAAAGGTAACAAAAAGGTGTTGTTTGTGTCACGAAAGCAATTTGAGAAGGACATGGGTGCTCGCGATTTTGTATACCATTTGGTTGCTAAGGAAGTAAAGAGCTTTGAAGACATTGATCATCCTATTCTACAAGGATTATTGCATGAATTTAAGGATGTGTTTCCAGAAGATTTGCCACAAGGGTTGCCACCAATTCGTGGTATTGAACATTAAGTTGATTTGATTCCTGGTGCTCCCATACCTAACAAGCCGCCATATAGATGCAATCTAGAAGAAACAAAAGAGTTACAAAAGTAGATTGATGAGCTTATGGAGAGAGGGTATGTACGTGAAAGTATTTGTCCTTGTGCAGTTCCTACCTTGCTTGTGCCGAAGAAAGATGGGACATGGAGAATGTGCATTGATAGTAGAGCCGTGAATCACATAACTATCAAGTATAGGTTTCCTATCCCTAGGTTGGATGATTTGCTAGATGAACTAAGTGGTTCTCAACTGTTCTCAAAGATTGACTTATGTAGCGGGTATCACCAAATTTGTATGAGAGAAGGGGATGAATGGAAGATGACTTTCAAGATAAAGCATGGGCTATATGAATGGATGGTTATGCCTTATGGTTTAACTAATGCCCCTAGCACGTTCATGAGGCTTATGAATGAGGAATTGCGTCCTTTCATTGGGAAGTTTGTTGTGGTCTATCTTGATGATATATTGGTGTATAGTAAGGATGAAAAGGAGCATATGGATCATCTTCGACAATTTTTTGAAGTTCTAAGGAAACAAAAACTCTATGGGAAGCTAGAAAAGTGTGATTTCTTGCAAAGACAGATAAGCTTTCTAGGCTACATTATTTCGCATGAAGGTATCAAAGTGGATCCAAAGAAAGTTGAAGCTATTGCATCATGGCCTATTCCTACAACAGTTGCTCAAGTGAGATCTTTTCATGGTCTAGCTTCGTTTTATAGGAGATTTATTCGTAATTTTAGCACTATTATGAGTCCTATAACTGAATGCACGAAACAAGGCAAGTTTGAGTGGACCAAGCAAGTTCAACAAGCGTTTGATTTAGTAAACGAAAAGATGTGCAATTCTCCTATTCTAGGACTTCCTGATTTCACTAAACCTTTTGAAGTTGAGTGTGATGTAAGTGGTACAGGGATTGGTGCGGTTATTATTCAAGGAGGGAGGCCAATTTCCTACTTTAGTGAGAAGTTAGGGGGAGGAAAATTGAATTACTCTACTTATGATAAGGAGTTCTATGCCATGATTAGAGCATTGGATCATTGGAGCCATTGTCTAAGACCACAAGCATTTGTGTTGCATTCTGACCGTGACTCATTGAGACATATCAATAGTCAACAAAAGCTTAATGCTAGACATGCTAAGTGGGTGGAGTTTCTTCCATCTTTCAACTTTGTTGAGAAATACAAGGCTGGCAAGGCTAATGTAGTTGAGGATGGACTTTCTAGAAAACACAATTTGATAGCAATGGTTGATTCAAGAGTGTTCGCATTCCAAATCATCAAGGAGTATTATTATCAAGATAGGGATTTTGTTGATATATATAGGCAATGCACGAAAGAAGTAATTGGTTATTACAACTTGGTTGATGGTTTTCTATTCAAAAACAACAAGCTTTGTATTCCTAAGTGTGCTATAAGGGAGTTTTTGGTTTGTGAAGCTCATGGAGGGGGTCTTGCAGGACACTTTGGCATCAACAAAACAGTTGAGTTGTTACCAGAACATTTCTACTGCCCAAAGATGATGGTAGATGTGCACGCAATTCTAGCTCGTTTGGTACTTGTCAACGATCAAAAAGCACGTTTCATAAAGGATTATACACTCCACTACCTGTTCCAGAAAGGCCTTGGGAAGATGTGAGCATGGACTTTATTGTTGCTTTGCCAAGAACACAAAGGGGCAAGGATTCGATCATGGTTGTGGTTGATAGGTTTTTATAGATGGCGCACTTTATTGCTTGTCACAAAACTAAGGATTCTATAGGTGTGGCTTCTTTATACTTTAGAGAGGTTGTTTGTTTGCATGGGGTTCCTAAAACCATTGTTTATGATCGTGATAGCAAATTTCTTAGTTACTTTTGGAAGGGTTTACGGAAATTGATTGGCACGAAGTTGTTGTTCAGCACTTCTCATCATCCACAAACAAAAGGGCAAACTGAAGTCACTAATAGAACAATTGGTTCATTGATTAGGGGACTTGTGAGTAAAACTTGCAAAGATTGGGTTGTGAAGCTAAGTCATGCAGAATTTGCGTACAATAGGACACCTACCTATACATACTACTCAACATTCACCTTTTGAAGTAGTTTATGGTATCAATTTTTATGTTGCAATTGACTTGATTGCTATTCCTAAAAACGAGTACATCCATGAAGATGCAAAGAAGCAAGCTGACAACATGTTGAAGTTACATAAGCAAGTAAAGGCAAGAATTGAGAAAGTGAATGAGATGTACAAGAAAAACGCAAATAAGAAACGCAAGTCTAAGACATTCAATGCAGGTGATTTGGTTTGGGTTCATCTTAGGAAGGAGAGGTTTTCAGGGAAACGCAAGCACAAGCTCATGCCTAGTGCTAAGGGTCCTTTCAAAGTCTTAGAGAATTATGGTGATAATGCTTACAAGATTGACATTGAGGAGGAATATGGCGTGGCTAGTACCTTTAACATACAGGATTTAACTCCTTACTTGGATGATAAGCAGATTCAAGAATTGAGGACAATTCCTTTTGAAGAAAGGGAGGATGATCAGGAAGCAGATTCAAGCATTGATGAGAAAGATTTGATTTTAAGTCGTTGTGAGATTCAAGGGGTTCGTCCATTTGGTTTACAAGGCTTTGGATTAACTCATGTTAATTGTTGCATAACTCTCATGCTTGAATAAAGCCACACGCCATTTGGAAAGGAAGGTTGGTTATTTGGAACAAGATGATTTTTGCCTATGAGTTTTTCACATTGCATTTGCTAGGGTTTTCTCATAATTGGCATTGATGATACAAATGCAGGTATCAGTGATAATGGTGATATTAATGAAATAAGTTATGGAAAATTTGATAACAACTTCGAAGGTGATGATATCAATGGTGATATTTAGGAGTGGCAATAGTAAGGATGACACCATAGGTGAAATAATTGCATACAACGATATAAGCTATATGGGTGCATCAAGGGTAGGGCTTTGCGTGTGCATGGTCACATGTCAATAAAATGGCACGCAAATCAAGGCAAGAATGGTGGATTTGGGGAACAAGATGGTTTTTTCCTATGAGTTTTTTTTCCCACAGGGTTTGTCTCATTTTTGGCATTGAGTCTTTTAATTCTTAGTGAGTCTTGATCATCATAATTATGCTAAAATACATGGAGAACATATTCATGAAGGTTTCTTGATTAAAAACTTGGATCTTGAAGCATTTCTTGAAGCTCTTGAAGAAATCTTGAAAATTGTGCAAACAACGAAGCATTTCTTGAGTCGTATTTTTGGCGAATTTTCTTGGTTCTTGGGCAGCAAGTATTCTTGTAATTTTTAGATTAAAATCTGATGATTATCTTCTTAATTAGTTATTTAGATAAGTTGTTAGGATATTTTCTTGATTTGTTAGTTAGTTAGAGTTTGTGAGGAAAGATAAGATCAAAGTGCAAGTTGCATGATGATGTGGCAATTTTATCTTTAGTTAGTTGAGCAAAAGTAAGATTTATTTTCCTAGTCTTAGGCGTGTTTTTTTAGTCTATTTTAGTTAGGATTTTTCTTGATGATTATACCTATAAATAATCTCAACATTAGGATGTAATTAATTAAGTTGGAGTTGAATAAAAAAAAGTTTGTTTGTTTACTTGAAAACAAAATCCGAAAAAAAATTAAGAGTTGGTGATTAATTTCTTTATACTCTTGTGATTTAATTAGTAGCTTTGAGGGTGCTTAGGGTTTAATCAAAGGAGTAATTGATCAACCTAAAATTGACAATCTTGGTGACTTGGTCTTTATAGGTTCGAAAGTTTAGTCTATTCCTTGTGAGTTTTTGTTTACACGAAAATTCACATCAAATTTGGTGCTCTCGTTGAGAGGTCTTTTATACTCAAGTGCCCATTAATTAATCAAAACACTTAAAACAACATTACTATGGCAAGTGGTGGTGATGAAGTTCCTGCAACTTTCGAAAAGGGATTGTCTTTGGAGCAAGCCAAAGAAATCGGAAGGGAAAATGAAATTAGGGAACGGCGAACCATGTTAGAAGAAGTAATGAATCTTGTATCAAGCAGTTCGAAAAACACGAAAAAGGGTCACGCAATTGATGAAAGTGACGCAAGCTCAAGTGATGAAAATACAAGCAGGAGTGCACGCAAGCCTAGGCGTGAATATGACACCAGTTCTAGTGAAGAAGATGACCGAAACAGGCATAGGAGGCGTGACAAACAGAAGGATGATGATCATAGTTTAAAGTTGGACCTTCCTGAGTTCAACGCCAGTTTAGATCCAGAAATTTTCCTTGAGTGGCTGAGGAGAACCAAAAAGATTTTTGATTACAAGGAGTATGATGATCATAAGGCCTTCAGAGTGGCAGAATTAAAACTAACATCTTATGCTAGCCTGTGGTTTGAAGGGTTACAAAGAAAACGTAAAAAGGAGGGAAGATCGAAAATTTGTTCTCGGCGTAAATTGAAAAGGGAATTGAGAAAAAAATTTGTACCACATGAATATGAACAGAACAATTTCCTAAAGATGCATACCCTGAAACAGGGACAGAAAAGTGTTGAGGAGTACATCAATGCTTTCGAAAAATTGCTGATATTATGCGATCTGGAAGAAAAGGAAGATCACAAAGTTGCACGGTTTGTGGCTGGGCTGGATGGATCCATTAGGGAAAAGGTAGAATTACAACCCTACTGGATCTATGATGAGATTTGTAAAGTGGCACTCTGGGTAGAAAAACATGGGAATTCAAAGAAGCCAAAAGCATTCTTTAAATCCTATGAGTCTAAGAAGGAAGTGGTGTATTCCCAACATGCTAGTAGTAAACCTAAGTTCGACAATGATAAAAGGGCAGCCACACCAATCAAACCACTGAGAATTCCTGAAGACAACAGGAAGTGTTTTAAGTGTCAAGGAGTAGGACACATACAAAGAAATTGCCCAAACTCCAGGGTAATCACTGCTAGGGAAGCCAAGGAAATCGAAGATGCCTACTTAGATGTTCTTCTTGAAGAAGGGGAGGACGAAAATATTAATTCCCAAGAAGAACAAAGCAGCAATGATATGGAAGAAGTAGAGGTAGAAACACAGGGTCAAGCAATGGTCCTCGGGAGGATTCTTCAGTCTAAACCTGTGCCAATTGAAGAGAACTAGAGGGACAAAATTTTCGTGACCAGGTGTAATGTACAGGGCAGACTGTGTGATGTGATAATTGACAGTGGAAGCTGTACTAATGTGGTCTCTACCTATTTGATTCAGAAATTGAATCACCCCACATACAATCATCCTCAACCTTACAAGTTACATTGGCTAAGCAACACCAGTGATGTCAAATGACTAAGCAGGCCCTGATAAATTTCAAGATTGGTAAATTTGAGGATTCTGTGACATGTGATGTCTGTCCAATGGATGTTTGTCACATATTGCTTGGTAGACCATGGCAATATGATCGATTTGTGAAGTATGATGGAAGAACCAATGTCTATATCATCAGGAAACAGGAACTGACAAGCCAATTGCTTTGAAACCTCTCAAAGTGGCGCAAGACATGAAGCAATTGAATGTGGAGAATAAAAAGGGAGTGCTTTTAACTAACCCTAAGGAATTGGAGAAAGAATTGACTGATTGCCAGCAAGTATTTCTATTGATGGCCAAAGATGTGAGAGTTGAAACATCTGCAATCCCTAAAATTCTTCAACCACTATTGAAGAAATTTGAAGATGTATTTCCAGATGACTTGCCACCAGGTTTACCACCCAATAGCGACATTAAACACCAGATTGACTTAATCCCAGGTGCTCAGATTCCTAATAAACCAGCATATCGATGTAATCCTGAAGAGACTAAGGAAATACAAAGGCAGATTGAAGAATTGATGCAGAGGGGGTACGTGAGGGAGAGCATGAGTCCTTGTGCTGTACCAACACTGATTGTTCCAGAAAAGGACAGATCTTGGCGCATGTGCATTGATTCTAGAGCTGTAAAAAACATCACAATCAAGTGCAGGTTTCCAATTCCTAGGCTGGACGATCTTTTGGACGAGTTATATGGCTCCCACGTGTTTTCCAAGATTGATTTGAGAAGTGGATATCATCAGATACGCTTGAGAGAAGAGGATGGATGGAAAACAGCTTTCAAAACCAAATTGGGTCTCTATGAGTGCAGAAACAATGGAGATCATCTGCAGCATGAAAGATAGGTCTTTGAAATCCTGAGGCAGCAAAAATTGTATGGGAAATTGGAGAAGTGTTACTTCATGGTGAGTAGTGTTATATTCCTAGCGTACGTAGTTTCAAAGGATGGAGTATCAGTATATATGCAGAAATTACATGCACAGATCAGAGCAAGGATTAAAAAGGTGAATGATCAGTATAAATTGCAAGACAATAAGCACAGGAACCCACGGAAATTTCAAAAAGGATATTTGGTTTGGCTACATCTCAGGAAGGAAAGGTTTCCTAATCACAGGAAAAATAAATTGATGCCTAGATGTGATGGGCCATTCAAAATTTTGAAGAAAATTGGTGATAATGCTTATCAACTTGAACTACCAAGTGAATATGGGGTTCATGCTACTTTTAACATTGGTGATTTATATCCATATATACCTGATGAACAACTTAGAAGTTTGAGGTCAAACTCTTTTGAATAAGGGGAGGATGATACAAATGCAAGTATTAGTGATAATGGTGATATTAATGAAATAAGTAATGGAAAATTGGATAACAACAACGAAGGGGGTGATATCAATGGTGATCAAGGGTGTCAATGGTAAGGATGCAACAATAGGTGAAATAATTACTTATGGATATATCAACCATATAGATGCATGCATCAAGGGTAGGGATTTGCGTGTGCATGGTCACATGTCAATAAAATGGCACGTAAATCAAGGCAAGAATGGTGGATTGGGGGAACAAGATGGTTTTTGCCTATGAGTTTTTTTCCCACATGGTTTTTCTCTTTTTTGGCATTGAGCCTTTTAAATCTTGGTGAGTCTTGCTCATCATAATTATGCTAAAACACATCGAGGACAGATTCTTGAAGGTTTCTTGATCAAAAAATTGGATCTTGAAGCATTTCTTGAAGCTCTTGAAGAAATCTTGAAAATTGCGCAAATAACGAAGCATTTCTTAAGGCATGTTAATGGCGAATTTTCTTGGTTCTTGGGTACCAAGTATCCTTGTAATTTTTAGCTTAAAATCTGATGATTATCTTCTTAATTAGTTATTTAGATAAGTTGTTTGGATATTTTCTTGATTTGTTAGTTAGTTAGAGTTTGTGAGGAAAGATAAGATCAAAGTGCAAGTTGCATGATGATGTGGCAATCTTATCTTTAGTTTGTTGTGCAAAAGTAGGATTTATTTTCCTAGTCTTAGGCGTGTTTTTTTAGTCTATTTTAGTTAGGATTTTTCTTGATGATTATACCTATAAATAATCTCAACATTAGGATGTAATTAATTAAGTTGGAGTTGAATAAAAAAAAGTTTGTTTGTTTACTTGAAAACAAAATCCGAAAAAAATTAAGAGTTGGTGATTAATTTCTTTATACTCTTGTGATTTAATTAGTAGCTTTGAGGGTGCTTAGGCTTTAATCAAAGGACTAATTGATCAACCTAACATTGACAATCTTGGTGACTTGGTCTTTATAGGCTCGAAATTTTAGTCTATTCCCTTGTGAGTTTTTATTTACACGAAAATTCACATCAATTGAGTCTTTTGATACTTGTGGAATCTTAATCACCATAATTATGCTAAACTGCATTGAGAATATATTCTTGATTAAAAGATTGGATCTGGAAACATATCTTGAAGTTTCTTGAAGAATCTTGAAAATTGCGCAAAAATGGCAAACTAAGTGTGGCGTGTTTTTGGCGATTTTTTCAAGTTCTTGGGTAGCAAGTTTTTTTGTGATTTTTAGCTGAAAATCTGATGATTATCTTGTTAATTTGTTATTCAGATAAGTTGTTAGGATATTTTCTGGATTAGGTAGTTTGTTAGAGTTTGTTAGGCAAGATAAGATCAACTTGCAATGATGAGGTGGCATACTTATCTTGTTGTATGTTTATCTTGTGAGGGCCGAATTTCTTGTGTTTTGAGTTGTTTAGGAGTTATTTTATTTCCAAAATAAGTTAGGGAGTTTATCCAAGGTTGTTTCGGAGTCCTAAGGTATTCGTTGTTTTTGTGTGAGAGTTTCATAAAAATTTACAAGAGGAATTCGAGTGTTTTGAGAGTTAAAAGCTTCAAAATAGTTCTCACAAATATTAAAACAACCTTAGAATTAGATTGTTGAGTGTTCCAATCTAACTTAAGTTCGTGAGTTTCGTTGATTTTGAGTGTTCCAAATTACGAAGTTCTTCAAAAACAATCTATCTTAAGTTTAAGCCCTTAGTTTGAACATAAGATATAGATCACTAACAATTTAATGTGTGGCCAAGGAGGAAGTAAATAGTTAGCCACTCGCAATTAATGTGTGGTAAAGTAAGTTCAATTTAACAAATGGACACACATGAGATCATTTTGAGAATCACTTTAAATCAAAGATAATTAATATGGCTTGCTTGACCTGGTGCATGTTTTTATGTGATGTTGTATGTCAGTCATAACATTGGTAAAGTTGTTAATCACGTAAAGTGTAAGAGGATTCCAACCAAAACTCTTTGAACGTATATACCTTGTGTATGAACAATGGTGGGTGTCATATGTAACAGAGATCTATGACTTCTAATTGGAGTACAAGACGTTGTACTCTTTTAAATTTTCAATGCGCTTGAACTCCGTCACTTTAGGTGACATAGGTAATACCTTCTTTGTGTTGCTCCCAAGTTAGTGCCCCATAGGGAGATTTTTAAAGGAAAGGAAACCGGTCGATGCCCAATCCTAAGTTTAAACATAATAATTAATTTGTTGAGTCTATACACAGGTGAATATTGGTTAAAGGTAAGATGTGTGTATGTTTTAATTTATGTTGTTTTGTTGCATAGTCTTAAGTAGTTATGTACTCAGCTTTGCTAACTGTTAGATTTATGTGCATGGCCTTTTCTTGGACTTGACCTTACAATGACCCACTTGTTGGCAAGTAGTTGTCTAGAATATGAAAAGCTACAGGTACAAGTGGGCATAAATCATTTCATGATGGGCTGGACTGAGAGTGTTTGCTGTGCAATATTTGCAGTTTTATTTTATTAATGATGGAGTTATTTAACTTTTATTTGGATGTTGTTTATTTTCAAACTTTAGTTTTGGTTTTTAAGGGCCATTAAGATGGTTGTGAAGTGCAATAAAGTTGTAAGTTGATTTTTATTTTGGATATTGGTTTGAGTTTCGTTTTGAGATTTGTTTGAAGTTTAAGTGTTAAATTGGTTTTGATTTTAAGACTTCTACTGTAGTACTTTGGTAAATGCCTTAGCCTTATCACGGTGGCAGTAATACTTTGGTTTTTTCTCGTTATTTAGCAGTTTTAATAAGTATATTTATTTATTATTTATAATATATTTTCTGGAAAAATCTAGAGTAGAAGGTTAGGAAATTCCAGGGGGTTACAAAGTAGTTACCATAGCTTAGTTTTTGAAATAATATAGAATTTATTTTTGGGGGTACCCTAAGTTTTATTGTGGGCCGGGAAAGAGGAATTTCTTATTTTGGAAAGTTTTTGGAAATGGAATCTTTTTAAAAATAGTAATTTCCGAAAATAGAAAGTTCTGGAAAAAAAAAATACTAGTAGAAAAATGACCATTAGTAACTCTCCTTTAGTATAGTTTTATGTAAAAACGATACTAATAACGTCTATTAGTATCATTTGTTTGCCAACAACGCCAGCAACATAACACACAATTGGAATATCCCCAGATTGGAATATCAATTCCCCACAACTCGAATATCCCCAATCTCAAAGCTAGGGTTCATATACGAAATGTTTTTCAATTGGTAATTCAATTTCTTCAGTAAACTCGTGATTATTTTAATTTCAATTAGTATTTTATTTTGTATTTCAATTAGTATTTTTTAATCGGTTTCTGCACTTTTTTCTTCAAATCTTTGCAAATTGGGGGATAGGGAGGAGCAGGTGTGGGACTGTGGCGAGTTTTAAAGTGAGGGTGTAGGGAAGGGATAAGGTGTAGAGGACGAATTTAGAGCATTTTTTTGGTGTTGGTTAGAGCTAACGAGAATAAGTGCATGCATTGAAGGTTCGGAAATGAGGGAAAGTGTGCTTTGCAATGGTTTTCAATTTTTTGTTTTTTCAAGTTTTTGCTGAGATTTTTCTTTAACAATGCGGATTTTTAGTCGATTTAGAAACAAAGCTTACTTAGAGGATGAATGTTGATGTTTGAATGTTGATGTGGATTTTTTCCGATTAATGTGTGTTGGAATGTTGAAATGTATCTGTTTGTAATAATTCTATCGCCACCTTGAGAATATGTTGTCGCTAGTGGAAAAATCAGCATATGCTACACTGCATATGCTGCGGTCCTTTTGTTAAAAATAACAAACGCAACATAAACTTCTCGGTGGGAAATTTTCATGGACATTATGCTGCCGTTATTTAAAAAACCGCAGCATCAAGTATTTGCTGCGGTCATATAAATCTTTTGCTTCGTTTTTACGACGCAACATAAAGTATTAAAAAAATCACTACCTCTGTTTCGCAAAAATTGCAACAAAATGGAAGGCACATTCTCCTTGGCAAAATTTGGAAAGGGGTAATTAAAAAAGTAAGGGGCATGTGATTAAAAGGGAGGAAAGAGAAAAAAAAACATTAAAGTACTTTAATGAAATTGAAATTAGTGAAATTTTTGGAGAGACAAAAGACTTTTTCCCTCCAAAAATTTTAATCACCTTAATAATAATTTAAATTTACATCAAAAGTTCAAAATTTTCACATATCCGTCTAACAAAGAGGGTTAGTACTTTCTTACCCCATTATAAATATACTTACACCACTTCTACCACCATAAAAATTGTACCAAAGCATTAAGACAACCCCAAAAAAAAAGTTCAGAAACTTTTCCCACCATAAATTCAACCCCCAAAGCAGAAGTTTAGAAATTTCCCCCCCATTAATTACAACCCCAAAATTAATTACACCACCTTAAATACAATGTTCATCATCATTACATAATGAGCATGTTAATGAAAAGCAAAGCCACCACCACAAAGAACCCCTGAGCTGCAGCACCATATATGTACTCCCAAAAAGCTGCATCACTCAACCTCATAGCTGCGGTAAACAAAACAAAGCATAACAGCCTAAGTAGCAAATCTGAAAATGGAAGACAATGCTTTTGATGATGGTTTTTATTCAATAGAGCAATTATTGAGAGAAGAGGAGGCAAAAAATGAAGTAGTATCAACCCAAAATCAGGACATTCAAACGCAACAACATAACAACTTAAGGAAGAATGATTTAACTCTTGACCAAAGGAGGCACATAGTGGATACATTGCTTGCAATGGAAACAGATGAACAACTTCCAAGGGGAAGTATATGCAAAGTAGCTATTGAAATGGGAGTACACAAAAGCACGGTAAGAGGAATTTATGTAGAAGCCTGTAGAAAAAGAAGGGCAGGGCAGTTGATTGATGTCAGATCAAAGAGAGAGGGTAGAGTAGATCAGAAACCAAAGGACATTCCTGATAAAGTCCTTCAATCTGTTCCTTTACACCTCAGAATAACAATACGCTCATTTGCAAAAGTATTAAATGTAGCCCCTGTTACCATTTTCAGACTGAAGAAGAGGGGAAAATTGAGAAGCTATACAAGCTCTAACAAGCCAAACCTTTCCCCAAATCACAAAATGGCTAGGCATAAATGGGTTTTGTCACAAATAATTCCAGGGCTTCCTAGAAGAGAAGCAGAATTCATAGACAACCAGAATGTCTTGCATACATATGAGAAGTGGTTCTACTTGAACCCAGAAACTGGGAGATTCTTCCTAATGCCAAAGGCAGATGACACATACAGGTGTGAAGTATCTAAGAGATACAAGATTAAAGTCAGGTTCATGGCAATCATAGGAAGACCCCTTTATGATGAAAATGGACATATGCTGCATGATGGAAAATATGGAATATTTCCCTTTCTTTTTTTACAAAAGAGCAGCAAAGAGTAGTAAGAACAGAGCAGCAGGTACTTGGGAAACAAAGGCATTGCAAAATGTTACAAATGAAAGTATTAGAAGTATGATGTTAGAAAAGATCATTCCAATTGTGAAGGAAAAATGGCAAACACAGTTAAGTAAAGATGTTTATATACAATGGGATAATGCAAGACCACACCAAATTCCAAAGGATAAAGAATGGAGGCAAGCTACAAAGGAGAATGGATGGAATATTGAAGTAATCTTTCAACCCCCACAATCCCCAGACTTAAATGTGTTAGACTTGGGTTTGTTCACATCAATGCAATCAATACAATATCAGAATTTCCCAACGACAATATCAGAGTTTGTTGAACATGTTCAACTGGCATATGCAAAGTTTGCCCCTGTAGTCAACAAGTATACATGGTTGACATTACAAAGTATAATGATTGAAATACTAAAGCACAACGGTGGCAACAACTTCAGAATCCAACATTACAACAAGAGAGGTTTAGATGAGTTGGGACTTTTGCCAGACAATTTGACAGTTGACCAAAACATTGTGGAAGAGGCAGTGAAGTATCTACATGACATATTCAGGGACCCAACAAATAACTCAACAAAAGCAGTAATCACATATGCAATAATTGAAGAAGAAGAAGGAGTAGATACACAGTGGAGTGTACAAGTGGATGCAGATTGAAGTCAGTTTTAAAAAGATAGTGTGACTGCCACACATAACCTGAGCAATAATCTTATAAGTTGAAAACTGTGCAGGTTATGTGTATTTTTATTTTTATTTTTTGGTTTTCATTTAGGCAGTCTTGTGCTATGTTTAACTTTTGATATAACTGTGTAATCAGAGTATTATGTGGATCAATAAGTGTGTAACACTAAACATGTTTTGAACAATATTTTCAATAGCCACATAGTATTACGTAATCCGTCAAATAGTGTTTTTTATGTCATCATCAAGTTACATCCAATATGCGTTACCTTACTGTTTTTTTGAGTTAAAAACATGAGCATCACTTAAATACAAAGTGTACCTCAAATGTTAGTGTAACACAATTAAACAGAGGCTATGCATACAAGGTAACTTTCAGAGGAGTACCATCATCATTTGGATTAACATCAGGTAATACAATTAGTAACACAATCGGGGACTTAGCCCTCTTCAAAATAGACACTCATGAATAGGAAAGACACACAGACCCCTCACTTATGTCATAGAGGTCAACCACATCAACTAGAAACAGCATTGAAACACAGCAAACCAAAGTCATCACTCATCAATCAACTGCCACAAGGGACTCAAGCGGAAAACCAAATGACCAACAATTGAGTGTACCTGTGTATCAATGACATAGCAAGTGCAGTAACAAGTAATATCAGAACATCAAAACAAAATACCAACAGTACAACAAATACCAAGTCTAGTATCAATGAAATAGCAAGTGTAGTATCAACTAATATCAGAACATCAAAACAAACGACCAAAAGAACAACAAATACCAAGTCTAGTATCAATGAAACAACAAGTGTATTATCAACTAATATCAGAACATCAAAACAAAAGACCAACAGAACAACAAATACCAAGTCTAATATCAATGAAACAACAAGTGTAGTATCAACTAATATCAGAACATCAAAACAAAAGACCAACAGAACAACAAATACCAAGTCTAGTATCAATGAAATAGCAACTGTAGTATCAACTAATATCAGAACATCAAACAAAATACCAACAGAAGACCACACCAACGTAATGCTTGCAAATGTAGTGAACAAGTAAGGTTAGAAAGGGTTATAGAGGTGAGGTTAGACGACATCAAAGCCGTCTGATGAGGTGGCCTTTGTATGGGAATCCTTTGGTGTTATTTTAACATTAGCACTAGGGGACTCATTCTTTTGTGGTTCAAATACAATAGTAACAGGGGACTCAATTGATGGAGGCTCAACCACCACAGCTTTTTCTGAGGCGTCTGAAATAACACAGATCTCTGGTGGTTCGTCGTCGATTGGACAAAGCTTCACGCCTTTTCCCTCCCTCATGTTCCTAATCTGGTAAGAAACACGCCATGGATTCCTTCTTTTGTGACAACGACGAACAACCCTATCACCCCTTTCGTCGGCCAACGTCGCCTCAATGTTAGAAACAGATTTCGAGAGAGCATAAAAAAGATGGGGCTCCAACACATGTGACACTTCTCTAGAATGAACAGCAGATCGAGGGAAACGTTCACCCTTCTCCAAACCGTCAAGCATGGACATCAAGTACTGGGTTTGTTTCACATCATTGGTTTGGAAAATAGCACGATGAAGAGGAGTTAGATCTGTGTTTTTTGGGGTGGATTTTGATGAAGCCATGAGAAAGATCGAAGAGGCGAGAGGAAAGACGAAGAGGCAAGTGAGTTAGAGATGAGTGGTAAGAACTGAATTAGGGTTTGAGAAGAGGAAGAAAATGTTAGGGTTTATATGAACCCCAAAGCAGAATATGAATCACAACCAAATTGATCATAATTCAATTTGGGTAATTGGTGGGTTTTGGGAACTAAATTTGGTGGGAGTAATTAGTGGTAATCTGATTTTGATACTAATTTAATTGTTATGTAATTGTAATTAAGTTTATTGCTATAATTTTAACCTAGGGGCAATTACATAATTTCACATAAAAAATTTACCACTTTAGGAAACTTTTAACTTGTTGCAATTTATATGGATCATCCAAAAATAGTAATTGTTGCAATTTTTGTGAAACAGAGGTAGTATATTAAGACCTCATTACCTAAAAACATACATTTTCCTCACGCAACAAACACATAGTCTCGCTCCACTTCCCCCTCACTTCACTTCTTTGTTAACCACTCATCTGCTGCTCACTTCTCCCCTTTCTTCACTTCTCCGTCCCTCAAATCTACTGCTCACTTATCCTCTTTCTCTGTCGTCGCCACCTACTTCTCCGTCGCCGCCATCTTTCCTCGTCTTCACCGGCTTCTTCTCGATATAGCGACAAAGGTAATTTCTTTATTAGGGTTTAATTGGGAATATGTTAGGGTTTATAATTTTTGAATTTATGCTTTTATTTTTGAATTTAATTGCTTTTTAGGATTTAAATTGGGAATATGTTAGGGTAATTGGTTGTTAGGGTTGTTGTGGGTTAGGGTTTCGGGTTTATGGGTGGTTGGGGTTTTTAGGTGTTTTTTGAGGGTTTCGGGTTTTTGTTGTTTGTAGATAAGAAGTCTTGTTTTAGTATTGGGTATTTTCAATGTTGGTTGATGGATTTTCGTAGCTCTTGGGATTGTTCCTAGGTGACTCAAGTTGAGATTGTTAGAAGCCAAAAATATGGTAGTGTTTAGTTTGAGGATAAGCTTTTAGAACTATGAAAATTCACATTTGATAATAGGAAAATTCAAATTTTCTACAGATAGTTGATGATAGTTGATGATGATTACAGGAAAATTCTCATTTTGTTGATTTTACTTGAAAAAACCCAGGAGCCTTGAAATAGATTTAAGATATAGATGCAATTGCAAGAGCTAAACATTAACTTTCATTGACTTCAGGCGGTCTAGGTACATCTTTTGCTTCTATTCTGTGATACAGATATAAAATATAGATAGGCTGGTTAAAGACTTATGTCAAAAGTGATATCATTCTTTTATTACATGGTTCCATCCATATAAATTCACTTTCCCAAATCCTGCACATTGCAACTTTTATATCAAATAACAATGTGGCAGTAAATGCTCTCTCTAAGGCTAATGCTTAATTCACTTTCAGTTCGCTGCTTGATTGTAAGGCTAATGCTCTCTCTATCTGATTTACAGTGACCCATAACTCATTTTTCTTATTAATGTGCCAGCAAAGGTGTGATGCAAATTTTAAATGCCATCATTGGAAGCAAAAAAATGATGGGGTAATGAATCATGTTCAATATGATTTATCAACTTCTTATTCGCATATTCGTCCCGTATAATTGCTTTTCTTTTAATTGAAATTTTGTAGTTTTATTTGATTATCATTACCTTATTGATTAATCATTGTTCCATATCTTACTTCTTGTTCCGCAGTATCCACTTTATTCTGCTATGATATCATTATTGGGTGGCTCTCTTGTTCCATATTATTAGGAGGAGTCTGCAAACTAGGGTCTTGATATCAATAAACTCTGCGAGGCATTTAAGCAAGCCTCATAAAGAGGAATAACAGTAAGTATCATTCTGGAACCATATTGTAAGATTCACGGATAGATGAGAATTTTGTTAAAATAAAGATTTAGTCAGTAAGTTCATTATAAGTATGGGCTTTTTGAAATCATTGAATCATTGCATCCTTAATAAGTCAACTCACATGAAGTCTCTAAAGCTCTAAATCTATTTCAAGGAACTTGGATTTTTTTCAAATAAAATCAACAAAATGAGAATTTTCTGTAATCATCATGAACTATCTGTAGAAAATGCATGTATTCTTCTGATGTTTGTTCTCTTGTTGCAGGCAGTTGATGAAATATATAAGATTGCTCTAATCGCACCAAGTCCTAATGTACCTGAGCAAATATTTTTGTAAGTTTGCCAAATAAGAAGTTTTCCATGCTTGATTTATGTTCATCATAAATTAGGTTACGGATTGTGTATCACAGCATAACATTGCTGATTCTTTCTTACCTTTCAAAGCTAGGGTTGATGGTCAATTCTCCAAAGCCTGCAGATATCTCATATCCGAAATTTGTCCAAGAGAGGTAAACGGTTGTCAGCTTATTCTTATATATTAAGAAGACAAGTAATTCATAATCCTTAGTTAATACACAAATTAAAGTGAGTAAAAATGACTAATAATGTGACAACAAAAGTAGAACGGTGAATGTGGAGCACCACAGTAGATATTAGAATACATAAAGGAAAACTTTTAATGAAGCTGTGAGTCATCCTTGAATAGAAGATGTTAAATTTTCTAAGGATGTAAAGGTTAGTTAAATTCAATAGGACGTTGGGATGAAACAGCTTTCAAATATTATGGAACAAATGGATAGTTTCCTGATAAATTATTTGAGAAGAAAGCTAAAAAAATTGTATAGGTTTCGCCCTTTGTAAGTTAGAGACCAGGCATGTATCATGAAGAATTGTTGTGTTGTACTATTATCTATTTCTGTACTGCTTTCTGCTGTATTTCTTCTGTTGCTGCTGCTGCTGCTTTTGTTATGTTTTCTTCTGCTATTTACTGCATGTTGTGTATCTTAGTTGTTATTTGTGCTCTATTTTTCTGCTACTTTTGTTATTTCTTCAATTCTATAATCATTAGGCTATAGAATAGTGCTGAGTGTTCAATCTTATTGTGTTGTATGTTTCAATTTATTGTCCTGAGAGTTAGGCTACTTTTGTTATTTCTTCAACTCTATAATCACTAGCCTGACTCTTATACATTATTCTCCATGTACCTGAGTGTTCAATCTTATTGTGTTGTATGCTTCAATTTGCAATCATATTCTCCACTTATCTCACTTTATGCATGTTGGTTAGATGTATACTGTGTCCTTTAAGTGGAAAATTTTGTTCTGCAAGCCTAGCTTCTGGGCAATCTGTGAGCACATTCTTGATGTCATAAAGGCACCAACCTTGCTTGCCACCCACTTCCATGAACTCACTGCAATCTTGAAATTGTATGGAACTTAGAGCTATTCGCATTTTTTGCATTTTTCAGATTGAACCGGGGGCTTGTGATCAAAGTTTTGGCATTCACATTGCAGAAATTGCCAATTTTCCGGAGACGGTTTTAGCTAGTTTTATCACTTTATATTGTTTGTAATGAAACAATCAAAAGAGCTTGGGTCAAGATAATGTAAAATAATTCAATAGTGACTCAAATTATATTACGTAGGTGGAATGACACATATATATATATATATGTATGAATGTTTAGTTTGTACGTTATACATTATATTGTTATTGATAATATTATTATGTTTGTTTTTAACTATAAAATTTATTATATATTTTAATTTAATAATAGTGATGATGATTATTATTAATATATTAATCATTTAATAATGATTAATATATTAATAATAAATATCATATCTATTAGTATTAATAACATTCTTATTAAAATATATATAGATATAATCTTGTTGATGCGATCAAATAATGTAACAAAAATGAAGCATAAAGTACAAAAAAATGGTGGGAAAATGACTTTATGCTGCGGTCATACATAACAACCGCAGCATAAAGTCTTAGAACTTCAAAAACTTGTCGAAGATGATCCATATGTTCCTTTTCATCCTTACTATACATCAATGTATCATCAAGATAGACCGCAACAAATTTCCCAATGAAAGGACTTAATACCTGATTCATAAGCCTCATGAACGTGCTAGGGGCATTAGTTAAACCAAAAGGCATAACCATCCATTCATATAGCCCATGCTTTGTCTTGAAAGCCGTCTTCCATTCATCCCCTTCTCTCATACGAATTTGGTGATACCCACTACGTAAGTCAATCTTTGAAAACAGTTGAGAACCACTCGATTCATTTAGTAAATCATCCAACCTAGGGATAGGAAACCTATACTTGATAGTTTGTAATTCACGGCTCTACTATCAATGCACATTCTCCACGTCCCATCTTTCTTAGGCACAAGCAAGGTAGGAACCGCACAAGGACTCATACTTTCACGTACATACCCACTACTATCAAATTCAGGCAATAATCCTTGTAGAATAGGATGATCAATGTCTTCAAAGCTCTTTACTTCCTTAGCAACCAAAAGGTATACAAAATCATGAGCACCCATGTCCTTCTCAAATTTCTTTCTTTGACACAAACAACACCTTCTTGTCATCTTTGGGCTTCTCCTTTTTCTTCTTCTTTAGATCACTAGGCGAAAGTGGGAGCAATACCTTCGTCTTTCCTTCTTTGAAGACTTTATTCACATTGGACTCACCTTCATGAATAGTTTTTCGATCATACTGCCACGGTCTACCAAGTAGTAGATCACATGCATCCATAGGAACAACATCACAAAGTAACTCATCATCAAATTTTCCAATTCAAAAACTATCAAAAGCTTGCTTTCGGATGCTCACTTCATTATCATCATCTAGCCACTTTAGCTTATAAGGTTTTGGATGTCTTGATGTTTTCAATTGTAGCTTATCAACTAGTTTAGATGAAAATAGATTGGCACAACTACCCCCATCAACATTTAAACAACAAATAGAATTTTGTACCTTGCAACTAGTGTGAAAGATGTTTTCACGTTGCTCTTCTCCCACGGATTTTGAGTGCAAAACCCTTCTAAGGACTAAGTCGTTCTCATAAACTTCATCCTCCTCAAAGTCACTTTCTGGCTCGCGTACTTCCTCATCACCTTCCTCTTCCATGGTGTGTTGAAGTCCATAGGTGTATTCATCAATCTCTTTCATCTCGCGCATGGTCAACACTCTAGAAGTAGGACAATCTTTCTTATAATGGCCATACCCCTTACACTTAAAACATGTTACCTTAGGTGTACCATCATTAAGTGTCTCAATCATCTTTCCCTTATCACTATTTGGAGTCACAAAGTTCTTTGCCTCACTCTTAGATTCACTCATAGGCGTTGAACTTGTAGCCTTAAACCCTTGATAAGGCTTAGGTGATGGCTTAGTTACGTTCCTCTTCCTTTGCTTATCTAATACTATTGCAGTCTTGCTAACTTCATCAAAGGATAAGTTAGGTTGTAAATCAATCTTGTCACGCCTATCCATGTTAAGTCCTTTAATAAAACGTGCAATCTTTTGCTCCTCCCTCTCTTCAAATTCACATTGTATTGTTAATTTTTTGAACTCAGTAATGTAATCTTCCATAGGCTTGATCCCTTGTTTCAATGTTGCCAATCTAACATACAACTCTTGTTGATAATTGGTGGGAACAAAACGTCTCCTCAAAAGCTTCCTAAGATTTTCCCAAGTTTCGATCTTTCTCTTGCCCTCACGTTGCCTACTCTTTTTGATGCCATTGAACCACATGGAAGCGTATTTAGATAGTTTAGCAATGGTAATCTTGTACTTCTTGTCTTCACTCGTGCCTTTATATCCAAAATACCTTTCCAATGCTAGTTCCCATTCAAGGTATGCTTCTACATCACCTTGGCCATCAAATTCATTCACTTCAAACTTCAAACCATGATCATCATCAATATTTGAAGGCTTAGCTTTGAGGCGAATAACTTCCGTCGTCAATCCCAAGAACAATTCTTGCAACTTGTCTGTTTGTTCTGCTAGATGTGTAATGAACTCATCACTATAAGCTTTGCTTTGTTTTTCTTGATCAGCAATTGTGCTCTGATACCACTTGATCTATATCTTATATTCAAACTAAGGGCTTAAACATAAGATAGATTGATTATAAAGGACTTCGTGAATTGGAAGACTCACAATCAACGAAACTCACGAACTTAGGTTACATTGGAACACTCAACAATCTAATTCTAAGGTTGTTTTAATCTTTGTGAGAACACTCAGTCACAAATCCTAAAACTATGGAGAATATTTTGAAGGTTTTAACTCTCAAAACACTCGAATTCCTTTTGTAGTTTTGTATGAAACTCTCACACAAAAATAACCAATAACAATTATGAACAACAATCAAAATCTGAATTTTATTGAATAAAACATGGGTATTTATAGTACAAATACCTTAGGACTCCTTAAAAACCTTGGATAAACTCCCTAACTTATTTAGAAAATAAAAAAACTCCTAAACAACTCAAAACACATGCACAAACACAAAGAAATTCGACTCTCACAAGATAAACACACAACAAGATAAGTATGCCACCTAAACATTGCAAGTTGATCTTATCTTGCCTAACAAACTCTAACAAACTACCTAATCAAGAAAATATCCTAACAACTTTATCTAAATAACTAACTAACAAGATAATCATCAGATTTTAAGCTAAAAATCACAAAATAACTTGCTGCCCAAGAAATTGGAAAAATCTCCAAAAACACGCCACAACTTGCTTTGCTATTTTCGCGCAAATTTCAAGGTTCATCAAGAAACTTCAAGAAATGTTTTAAGATCCAATCTTTTAATCAAGAAACATTCAAGAATCTGTTCTCTATGCATTTTAGCATAATTATGATGATCAAGACTCCACAAGAAATAAAGGCCTCAATGCCAAAAATGAGAAAACCCTAGCAAATGCAATGGGAAAAAACTTATAGGCAGAAACCATCTTGTTCCCCATAAACAACCTTTCTTTCCATATGGCGTTTGGATTTATTCAAGCATGAGTGTTATGCAACAATGACCATGAGTTAATCCAAAGCCATGTATCCCAAATGGACGAACCCCTTAAATCTAAAAACGACTTAGAATCAACTCTTTCTCATTGAATACTTGACTCTGCTTCCTGATCAATTATCCATGAAATGAACTATAATTTGCCTTGTACATAATTTCTGATCAATGAAATGAACAAGTATTTTGTGTAGCATGTAATGTGATTTTTTGTTGCTGGTATGTGCGGTTTTGAAATGTTTAATAAGTCTACTGTTATGTAGTTTTGATTTGGGTTGTCGTTGTTTTGATCTTAGAAATAAATCGTAGTTAGAATTATGGTGATCGACAGGATAAAGCATTTCAAACGGGGATTGTAAAATTCCATTATGCAGTGTTACAACATCAAGCTGTCGAAGAACGGAGGCTAGAATATAAGCCTTTGATATGTTGCCCTTGTCGTGATTGTAGTAATGCAAAGAAGTGGGCAAACATAGAGATTCACTTGTCGCTGCGGGTTAAAGGTTGATTATGAGGTTTGGTATTGGCATGATGAACAATTAGCATTTAGGGATGGCAATAACAACAACAACGATGTTGAGTTAGGGGAGAATCCATATGAGGTCAACGACACTACATAGGATGGGAATCGATACAAGTGTGAGCATCAGTGATATTAATTATATTAATGAAATAAGTGATGGCAACTTCGAAGGTGGTGATATCAATGGTGATATTAACGGTATCAATAGTTAGGATGCAACCATAGGTGAAATAATTGTTTATGGAAATCTCAACCATATGGGTGCATCAAGGGTAGGGATTTTCGTGTGCACGATCACATGTCAATAATGTGGCACGCAAATCAAGGCAAGGATGGAGGATTTGGGGAACAAGATGGTTTTTGCCTATGAGTTTTTTCCCACAGGGTTTTTCTCATTTTTAGCATTGAGTCTTTCATTTCTTGTAGAGTCTTGGTCATCATTATTATGCTAAAATGCATGGAGGACAGATTTTTGAGGGTTTCTTGCTTAATAGATTGGATCTTGAAGCATTTCTTGAAGTTCTTAACAAATTGCGCAAAAAAAGGGACGAATATGGGGCGTGATTTTTGCAATTTTTCCAAGATCTTGGGCAGAAAGTATTCTTGTAATTTTTATCTTAAAATCTGATGATTATCTTGTTAATTAGTTATTTAGATAAGTTGTTGGAATATTTTCTTGATTTGTTAGTTAGTTAGAGTTTGTTAGACAAGATAAGATCAAGTGTAAGTTGCATGATAAGGTGGCATGCTTATCTTTATCTTGTGTGTGTGAGGGACGAATTCCTTATGCTTTATGCGTGTATTTTAGTTGATTTTATATAGGATTTTTTTGATGATTATACCTATAAATAATCTCAATATTAGTTTGTAATTAATTAAGTTGGAGTTGAATAAAAGTTTGTTTGTTTACTTGAAAACAAAAAATTTGAAAATTTAAAGAGTTGGTGATTAATTTCTTTATACTCTTGTCCAGATTATTTAGTAGCTTTGAGGGTGCTTAGGCTTTAATCAAAGGACTAATTAATCAACCTAAATTTGAGAATCTTGGTGACTTGGTCTTTATAGGTTCGAAAAATTTAGTCTATTCCCTTATGAGTTTTTGCTTACACGAAAATTCACATCAAATTTAGTGCTCTGGTTGAGAGGTCTTTTATACTCAAGTACCCATTAATTAATCAAAACACTTGAAACAACATTACTATGGCAAGTGGTGGTGACGAAGTTCCTGCAAATTTTGAAAGAGGATTGTCCTTAGACCAAGCCAGAGAAATCAGAAGAGACAACGAGATTAGGGAATTGCGCACCATATTAGAAGATGCGATGAATTTTGTGTCAGGAAGTTCGAAAACCAAGAGGAAAAATCACGTAATTGATGAAACTGAATCAATTTCTAGTGATGAAAATACAAACAGGAGTGCACGCAAACCTAGGCGTGACTATGACACATGTTCCAGTGAAGAAGATTACCAAAACAGGCATAAGAGGCGTGACAAAGAAGGATGATGATCGTAGTTTAAAGTTGGACATTCCTCAGTTCAACAGTAGTTTAGATCCAGAAATTTCCTTGATTTTCTATGGAGAACCGAAAGGATTTTTAACTACAAGGAGTATGATGATCATAAGGCCTTCAGAGTGGCAGAATTAAAACTAACATCTTATGCTAGCTTATGGTATGAATGATTACAAAGAAAACGCAAAAAGGAAGGAAAGTTAAAAATCTGTTCATGGCGCAAATTGAAGAGAGAATTGGGAAAAAAATTTATACCACATGAGTATGAGCAGAACAATTTGCTAAAGATGCATACCCTGAAACAAGGACAGAAAAGTGTTGAGCAGTATATCAATGCTTTCGAAAAGTTGATGATATTGTGTGATCTAGAAGAAAAGGAAGATCACAAAGTTGCTCGGTTTGTGGCAGGGTTGGATGCATCCATTAGGGTAAAAGTAGAATTGCAACCCTACTGGACATAAGATGAGATATGTTAAGTGGCACTTAGGGTCGTGGAAAAGCATGGGAATTGAAAGAAGCCAAAAGCATTCTTCAAATCCTATGAGTCCAAGAAGGAAGTGGTGTATTCCCAGCCAGCTAGTGATAAACCTAAATTCGACAATGATAAAAGGGCAGCCACTCCAATCAAACCACTGACAGTCCCTGAAGACAACAGGAAGTGTTTTAAATGTCAAGGAGTAGGACACATACAAAAAAATTGCCCAAACTCCAGAGTAATCACTGCTAGGGAAGCAAAGGAAACCGAAGATGCCTACTTAGATGTTCTTCTTGAAGAAGGGGAGGACTAAGATATTGATTCCCAGGAAGAGCAAAGCTGCAATGATATGGAAGAAGTGGAAGCAGAAACACAGGGTCAAGCATTGGTCCTTATGAGGGTTCTTCAGTCTAAACCTGCGCCAATTGAAAAGAACTAGAGGAACAAAATTTTCGTGACCAGGTGTAATGTACAGGGCAGGCTGTGTGATGTGATAATTGACTGTGGCAGATGTACTAATTTGGTCTCTACCCTATTGATTCAGAAATTGAATAACCCCACATACAATCATCCTCAACCCTACAAGTTACATTGGCTAAGCAACACCAGTGATGTTAAAGTGACTAAGCAGGCCCTGATAAATTTCAAGATTGGTAAATTTGAGGATTTTGTGATGTGTGATGTCTGTCCAATGGCTGCTTGTCATATATAGCTGGGTAGACCCTAGCAATATGATCAATTTGTGAAGTATGATGGAAGAACCAAAGTCGACATCATCAGCAGGAAACTGACAAGCCAATTGCTGTGAAACCTTTAAAAGTGGTGCAAAACAAGAAGCAATTGAATGTGGAAAAAAAAAGTGAGTGTTTTTGACTAATCCCAAGGAATTGGAGAGTGAATTGACGGATTACCAGCAAGTATTTCTGTTGATGGCCAAAGATGTGGGAGTTGAAACATCTGCAATCCCCAAAATTCTTCAACCACTATTAAAGGAATTTGAAGATGTATTTCCTGATGACTTACCACCAGGTTTACCACCCAATAGGGGCATTGAACACCAGATTGATTTAATCTCAGGTGCTCAGATTCCTAATAAACCAGCATATAGATGCAATCCTGAGGAGACTAAAGAAATACAAAGGCAGATTGAAGAATTGATGCAAAGAGGATACCTGAGGGAGAGCATTAGCCCTTGTGCTGTACCAACACTAATTGTTCCAAAAAAGGACGGATCTTGGCGTATGTGCATTGATTCTAGGGCTATAAACAACATCACAATCAAGTACAGATTCCCAATTCCGAGATTAGACGATCTCCTGGATGAGTTATATGGTTCACAGGTGTTTTCCAAGATTGATTTAAGAAGTGGGTATCATCAGATAAGCATGAGAGAAGGGGATGAGTGGAAAACAACTTTCAAAACTAAATTAGGTCTCTATGAGTGGTTAGTCATGCCTTTTGGACTCACCAACGCCCCTAGCACGTTTATGAGATTTATGAACGAAGTTTTGAAACCATATTTGGGTAAGTTTGTTGTTGTATACTTAGATGATATATTGGTTTATAGCAGAAATAATGGAGATCATCTGCAGCATCTAAGACAAGTTTTTGAGACATTGAGGCAACAAAAATTGTATGCAAAATTGGAGAAGTTTTATTTTATGGTACAAAGTGTGACGTTTTTGGGTTATGTGGTGTCAAAAGATGGGGTTTTAGTTGATCAATCCAAGGTTAACGCAATTAAGTCATGGCTAACACCCACCAACGTGACTGAAGTACGATCTTTCCATGGTTTGGCTTCCTTCTACAGAAGGTTTGTCAAAAATTTCTCATCCATTGTTGCTCCTATGACTGAATGCATAAAAAAGGATAAGAAATTTGAATGGACAAAGGAGGCGCAGATTGCAATCGAAAAAATCAAGGATATGTTATGCCACACACCTATTCTTGCACTGCCTAATTTCACAAAGCCTTTTGAAGTTGAAATAGATGCAAGCAATGTAGGGATTGGAGCAGGGTAAAAGACCAATCGCTTATTTCAGCAAAAAATTGGATGGGGCCAGATTAAATTATTCCACCTATGATAAGGAGTTTTATGCCATTGTTAGAGCTCTGGATCATTGGAGTCATTATTTGAGGCCTAATCACTTCATTTTGCATTCTGATCATGAAGCATTGAAGCATATTGATGGTCAGCATAAACTGAATCCTAGACATGCCAAGTGGGTTGAGTTCCTTCAATCTTTTCATTTTTCATCTAAATACAAGGATGGCAAGTCTAATGTGGTAGCAGATGCACTTTCTAGAAGGTATGTTTTGATTAGTGTTTTGAATTGCAAGCTGTTGGGTTTTGACCATATCAAGACATATTATGAAGGTGACATTGATCTCGGTCCTGTGATACAACAACTGAAAAGAGGAGTAGTTGGATCATATGGCTTACATGATGGATCCCTATTTAACGGGAATCAACTGTGTGTGCCAAATTGTTCAATCAGAGAATTATTGGTCAGAGAGGCGCATGGAGGGGGTCTTGCAGGGCACTTTGGAATTGGTAAATCATTGAGTATGCTACAAGAACATTTTTATTGGCCCAAGATGATTAGAGATGTGGAAGCAGTAATTTTTCAATGTGCTATATGTCAGAAAGCTAAAGCAACCTTTCATCAAGGCTTATATATACCATTGCCAATTCCAGATGGTTCCCGGGAAAATGTATCAATGGATTTCATTGTTGGTCTACCTAGAATAGCTCGCCATAGAGATTCTATTATGGTGGTGGTGGACAGGTTTTCAAAGATGGCACATTTCACTCCTTGCAATAAAACTGATGATGCTATTAATGTTGCAGAGCTGTATTTTAGGGATATAATTCGGTTGCATGGTATTACTAAAACAATTGTTAGTGACAGGGATTTGAAATTCATGAGCTACTTTTGGAAATCATTGTGGAAACTGGTTAGAACCAAGTTACTTTTTATTACTTCCTATCACCCACAAACTGATGGGCAAACTGAAGTGACGAACATAACATTGGGAGTATTGTTGCGTGGCTTAGTAAGCAAGACACAGACGGATTGGGATTTGAAACTGGCGCATGCTGAGTTTGCCTACAATAGATCACCTACTTATCCAACCAAACATTCACCTTTTGAAGTGGTTTATGGCATCAATCCTAAATTGCCAATTGATTTCATATGTGTTCCTAAAGGTGAGTTGGTGCATAAAACTGCTTTGGAAAAAATTGAATATATGCAGAAATTACAAGCACAGATCAGAGCAAGAATTGAAATGGTGAATGATCAATATAAGAAGCGAGCCAGTAAGCATAGGAACCCACACAAATTTCAAGAAGGAGATTTGGTTTGGTTACCTCTCAGGAAGGAAAGGTTTCCTAATCACAGGAAGAATAAATTGATGCCTAGATGTGATGAACCATTCAAAATTTTGAAAAAAGTTGGTGATAATGCATATCAACTTGAGTTACCAGGTGAATATGGAGACCATACTACTTTTAATATTGGTGATCTATCTCCATATGTGCCTGATGAACAAGTTCGAAGTTTGAGGTCAAACTCTTTTGAAGAAGGGGAGGATGATACAAGTGCGAGCATCAGTGATATTAATTATATTATTGAAATAGGTGATGGCAACTTCGAAGGTGGTGATATCAATGGTATCAATGGTAAGGATGCAACCATAGGTGAAATAATTGCTTATGGAAATATCAACCATATGGGTGCATCAAGGTTAAGAATTTGCATGTGCATGGTCACATGTCAATAATATGGCATGCAAATCAAGGCAAGGAAGGAGGTTTTGGGGAACAAGATGGTTTTTGTGAATGAGTTTTTTCCCACCGGGTTTTTCTAATTTTTGGCATTGAGTCTTTCATTTCTTGTAGAGTCCTGGTCATCATAATAATGCTAAAATGCATGGAGAACAGATTCTTAATGGTGTCTTGATTAAAAGATTGGATCTTGAAGCATTTCTTGAAGTTCTTGAAAGTTCTTGAAAAATTACGCAAAAAAAGGGATGAATATGGGGCGTGATTTTGCGATTTTTCCAAGATCTTGGGCAGCAAGTATTCTTGTAATTTTTAGCATAAAATTTGATGATTTGTTTATTAGTTATTAAGATAAGTTTTTAGGATATTTTCTTGATTTGTTAGTTAGTTAGACAAGATAAGATCAAGTGCAAGTTTCATGATGAGGTGGCATGCTTATCTTTATCTTGTGTGTGTGTGAGGGACGAATTCCCAATGCTTTGTGCGTGTATTTTAGTTGATTTTAGGTAGGATTTTGTTGAGTATTATACCTATAAATAATCTCAACATTATTTTGTAATTAATTAAGTTGGAGTTGAATAAAAGTTTGTTTGTTTACTTGAAAACAAAAATCCGAAAATTTAAAGCGCTGGTGATTAATTTCTTTATACTCTTGTGTAGATTATTTAGTAGCTTTGAGGGTGCTTAGGCTTTCATCAAAGGACTAATTAATCAACCTAAATTTTAGAATATTAGTGACATGATCTTTATAGGTAGGAAAAATTTAGTCTATTCCCTTGTGAGTTTTTGTTTACACGAAAATTCACATCAGGAATGATGGCACAGAGGAAAATTCCCTTTGAATAAGAATCTATCATGTAGCACATAAGATCCCATTGAACCCTTCAAAATTTGTGAATAAATAGGTCCAAAATCTCCATCTTGCTCGTAATATTGTTAATCAACTCCAAACCAAGCAATTTAAAATTAAGAACTCCAATTAAAGCATACATCCTTGATAAAACATCAGCAACCACATTATATTTGCCTTCCTTGTACTTTGATGAAAAGTGAAAAGACTGCACAAATTCAACCCACTTAGCATGCCTTGGATTGAGTTTTTGTAGGCCATTGATATGCTTTAGAGCCTCATGATCAGAATGTAATACAAAGTGAGTTGGACGCAAATAATGACTCCAATGATCCAATGCCCAAACAATAGCATAGAATTCTTTGTCATAAGTAGAGTAATTCAACCTTGCTCCATTCAATTTCTCACTCAAATAAGCTATAGGACGTTTACCTTGAACCAACACTGTACCAATTCCCACGCCACTAGCATCAGTCTCAACTTCAAAAGGTGTTGTGGATTTTAAGGAGTACTCGCAAATACAACTCAAAATTCAGGATTTTTTTTTTTTTTTTTGTCAATTAAACTCTCCACTCCTGGATTGATTTAATTGAAGGATAATTAATTAACACACTCCTATAATTAATTAACTAGGTTCTAAATTTGTTAATCACTGCTGAATCACAAATTTATGTTAGAAATTTCGAACAAATTGAAGTCCACAATTTTTGCAAATTTTCGGAAAAATTGTATTGAAAAATTCAATTCATAAAACTCAATTAATTTACAACCTAATGTTGAGATTATTTATAGGTATAATCATCAACAAAATCCTAATTAAAATCTGCTAAAAAACACGCGAAAATAGGAAATAAGCCCCACTTGTGCAACTTGCGTCTACCATAAATTTGTGAGTCAGGAGTGATTAACAAATTTAGAACCTAGTTAATTAGTTGTAGGAGTGATGTCAATTTTCGTATGCACAAAAACTCACAAGGGAATATACTAAAATTTTGGATCTATAAAGACCCAGTGACCAAGATTCTTAATTTTAGGTTGATCAATTAGTCCTTTGATTAAACCCTAAGCACCCTCAAAGCTACTAATTAAATCACAAGATTAAAAAGAATTTAATCACCAACTCTTAAATTTCGGATTTTTGTTTTCATGTAAACAAAGAACTTCTTTTTTTATTCAACTCCAACTTAATTAATTACATCTTAATGTTAAGATTATTTATAGGTATAATCAACAACAAAATCCTAACTAAAATAGACTAAATAAACACGCCTAAGACTAGGAAATTCGGCCCACTTGGGCCACTTGCACAAGTTGCTCAACAAACTTAAGATAAGATTGCCACATCATCATGCAACTTGCACTTGATCATATCTTGCCTAACAAACTCTAACTAACAAACTAATCAAGAAAATATCCTAACAAGTTGACTAAAAAATTAACTAACCACATAATTACCAGATTTTAAGCTAAAAATTACAAGAATCCTTGCTGCCCAAGTACTTCGAAAAAATCACAAAAACACGCCCCAAGATTCCGTCCTTTTTGCACAATTTTTTCAAGAACCTTTAAGAACTTCAAGAAATGCTTCATGATCCAATCTTTTAATCAAGAAACTTTCAAGAACATGATACTCTATCATTGTAGACCAAGTATAAATTTATTGATATTCAAACTTGTATCATCCTCCCCTTCTTCAAAAGAAACTTGCTCCAAGTTTTAGCTTCCACGCAACCATCCATATTCGACGAACGAGTGATCTATGTTTGATGCCATATCTAAATTCACCTAGCAAGCACATAATTAGAAACAACCATAACACGATATCATCAACTGAAAATTTGTTTAACCGCAACGTAATCCTTGAGACTCATTTATGATTCTTCAAATCAATAGGAAATCCATCTTTCCAATCCCTAGAAAACCAAGGACAAAATCATGTCTTAGGCTTCTAGACTCAAAAAGTTGGACACCAACATAAGTCATAGAAACATCCAAACTTGTAGATTTTGTATCGACCATCTCTTCAACTTGATTTAGAATCAATTGATCTTCAACCATAAGTTCTTCCATTGCATCAGAAATTATTTCACTATCAATCTTTGATTCCTCATTGGTCACATTCTCCATGGCTTCAATCCTTTCCTCATTGATTGTGGTCAACAATGGTTGATTATCAACGTTGGTTAGTGTGTTGTTACGCTCTTCGGCATATTTAATCCGTTGGAGTATAAGCTTGAACTCTTGAAGATCCTCCTTTAACTTTCATAGTTTCATGTACGTCAGACGAAAATTGAATATGGATGGTTGCGTGGAAGCTAGTTAATTAATTAAAGGAGTGTGTTAATTAATTAACCTTCAATTAAATCAATCCAGGAGTGGAGAGTTTAATTGACAAAAAGAAAAACGTGAGTTTTGAGTTGTATTTGCGAGTACTCCTTAAAATCCACATCAATTTGGTATCAGATTTCAAGGTTTTTGCGATCCATCATGGGAGATTCAAATTTGACACAACGTATTCAAGACATGATGACAAAATTAGAGGCTATGGACGTGAGACAAAAGCAGGATAATGTTTGAATTGATGTTTTAGCTCAACAATTCCAACGAAAACTTGATCCTCAATCCATACACTATTTTCGTGGTGATGATGATGATGAAGCGAATTCTCACTCGTCTTCTTCTTTTGACTCCCCTAAAAGACGAACTAACAGCAAGCATAAGTTTGATGATCGTGGCATTAAACTTGATGACTTCACAGGCCAAGTTTCCCAATATGACTATCTTGAATGGGAACGACAAGTGGAAAAGATTGCTGAATATAAAGGTTTTGATGATACAAAAACCTTTAAAATTGCTTATATCAGATTGACCAAAACTGCTGATTTATGGTATGAGGGCGTCAAAGCCAAAAGGAAATGCCAAAACAAAGCCAAAATAGTTTCCTGGTCTCACCTCAAAAAGAAGTTGCGTAACAAATATGTGCCTTTTGATTTTGATCAGCAAAATTATTTCAAGTTGACTTCTCTATATCAGGGCACTATGACTGTGCGTGCTTATATTGCAGAGTTTGAAAGGTTATCTTTGCTTTGTGAATTAGAGGAAAGGGAACACATGAAAATGGCGAGATTTTTGAAGATATTGAACATAAATATTGATAAGGAACTTGATCTGGCGCAATATCATACCTTTGATGATCTCTGCAAGTTGGCTTTAAAAGGGGAAAAGCGTATAATGGGAGACACCACACGAAATTCCGTGCCTACCACTGGTAAAGCACCCTACACTCCTTCGAATACTATTGCTAAAGGAAATCAACCACTACAAGCACCACAAACATCTGCAGCACCGAGCTCTTCAGGGGATATACCCAAAAAGGTGATTTCTATAGCAGAATATGAAGATCGTAGGAGATGTTTTAAATGTCAAGGCTTGGGTCACATTGCTTCTGGTTGTACATCAAAACGCACATTGACAATGGAACAGGCTAGATTATGGGCTACTGAGGACGAAATTTATCACATTATGGTCGAAGATGATGAGGACATCATTCAAAACCGCAGAGGGAGGATTCTGATGATGACACCCTAGAAACTGTGAATCAGCCTCCGTTGATACAGGGTGGCGAAGCCTTTATGGTTAGGAGAACATTACATACAGTTGTGGAACCACATGCAACCCAGAGGGAGAGTCTATTTCACAGTGTCTGCAAAATTGGTCCCTACCTTTGCAATTTGATCATTGACAGTGCATCATGCACCAATGTGGCTTCAAAAGAGCTAGTAAAAAGGTTGAAATTGACACAGAGACATCATACCAATCCCTATAAACTAAATTGGCTTGATGATACAAAAGGGATTTAAGTAAGGAAACAAGCACTAATCAATCTCACCATTGGTTTGTACAATGACGAATTGTGGTGTGATGTTGTACCCATGACTCCATGCCAATTACTCCTAGGAAGGCCCTGGCAATATGATAGAAAGGTGCAACATAATGGGGAATCGAATGTATATACAGTTTCGAAGGATAGGAAACGCATCAATCTCCTACGTTTGACTCCATCTATAGGAAAAGTCCAGACTCAAACATATCTATTCCTTTCTACTAAGGAATTTGAGAAATAAGTGGAGTAAGGGAACCTTGCATTTATTCTTATTGTAAAGGAAGCAACATCAAATAAAATATCATCTGATTTGCGCCTCACACCTTTACTAGAGGAATTTGCTGACGTATTTCCCGATGAATTTCCTGATGAACTACCCCCAATCAGAGGAATTTAACATGCAATTAACTTTATACCTGGCGCACTAATTCCTAATATACCTGCATACAGATGTGATCCTGAGGCATCGAAAGAACTACAACGCCAAATTGATGAATTAATGCAGAATGGGTTAGTTTGAGAATCAATGAGTCCATGTGCAATTCCGGCCTTGCTGGTGCCGAAAAAAGATGGCTATTGGAGAATGTGTATTGATTCGAGGGCAGTAAATAACATAACTATCAAGTACAGATTTCCTATGCCCAGACTTGAGGATATGTTAGATGAATTGCATGGTGCAAGTATATTTTCGAAAATAGATCTGAGAAGTGGCTATCATCAGATGAGAATTCGAGAAGGGGATGAATGGAAGACTGCTTTTAAGACTAAACAAGGTCTTTATGAGTGGTTGGTGGTGCCTTTCGGTCTATGCAATGCACCATGTTTGTTTATGAGATTGATGAATGAGGTGTTAAGACCGTTTCTGAACAAATTCATTGTTGTCTATCTAGATCATATTCTTGTTTACAGCAAAGACATTCGTGAACATCTAGACCATCTAAGGAAACTATTTGAAAAGTTACGTGAGCAGACACTTTATGGAAAACTCGAAAAGTGTGACTTCTTGTAGGAAAAGATTGTTTTCCTGGGGTACATTGTAAGTGGCGCAGGTATTATGGTAGATCGATCCAAAGTTGAAGCGATTAAAACTTGGAAAATACCTACCAATGTTCATAAAGTCAAGAGTTTTCATGGCCTAGCATCATTCTACAGGAGATTCATTCAAAAATAAATTTCTCTACTATCATGGCTCCAATTTCTGAATTGATGAAGAAAGGAGTATTTAACTGGAATCAACGAGCACAGGAAGCCTTTGATGGGTGAAAGAGAGACTTTGCAATGAACCAATCCTGGTGTTGTCTGATTTTGATAAACTGTTTGAGGTTGAATGTGATGCAAGTTGTTTAGGCATTGGGGTAGTACTAATTCAGGAAAGGAAGCCTGTTTCATACTTCAGTGAGAAGCTAAGTGGCACCAAACTGAATTACTCCAATTATGATCGGGAATTTTATACCATTGTTCGAGCGCTTGATCATTGGTCTCATTATTTGCACCCAAAGCCATTTATTTTCCATTGAGACCATGAAGCTTTGAAGTATATCAATGGTCCACAGAAGCACAACCACAGACATGCCAAGTGGGTCGAATTTCTCCAATTTTTCACTTTTTCATCCAGGTACAAAGAAGGCAAGAATAATGTGGTAGCTGATGCATTGTCAAGGAGAGCATATTTACTTGCTATGGTCGATACTAGAGTCTTGGGATTTGAGCAATTGAAAGAATTATATGCCGGTGATTTAGATTATGCTTCAGAATATCAACATCCTTCAAGAAACTACACAATTCAGGATGGTTTCTTATTCAGAAACAATATACTGTGCATTCCTAAAAGTGGAGTAAGTGAATTGTTGATACGAGAGGTTCATAGTGGCGCACTTGCTAGACACTTTGGGATTCACAAGAACTATGATATGGTGGGTGAATATTTTTATTGGCCTAAGATGTTGGATGATATTCAGTTAGTAGTCTCCAGATGTGCTACCTGTCAAAGGACGAAATCTACCTTTGTCAAAGGACTTTACACGCCATTACCTGTTCCTGATACACCTTGGGATAGTGTCAGTATGGATTTCATAATTGGGTTACAGAGGGGAAGAGATTCAACAATGGTAGTGGTTGACAGATTCTCTAAGATGGCACATTTTGTGGCCATAAATAAAATAGATGATGCTCAACATGTTGCTGATCTATACTTTAAGGAGATTGTGAAGCTATATGGAATTCCAAGAAGTGTGGTAAGTGATAGAGATTCGAAATTTTTGAGTCACATTTGGAAGTGTTTGTGGAAGATGGCTGGTACCAAGCTCCTTTTTAGTACTTCTCATCACCCCCAAACAGATGGGCACACCGAAGTAACAAACAGAACTTTGGGCACCTTGTTGCGTGGGCATGTGAGTAAGACACAGAAGGAATGGGATGTGCGCCTATGCCATGCTGAATTTGCTTATAACAGGGTTGTTTCATCCACCACAGGACATTCCCTATTCGAAATTGTGTATGGGCTTTATCCATATATGCCCATTGATCTGATTCCTTTGGCTAGAGATGAGATACATGTAGATGCGCAAAAGAGAGTGGAAATCTTCAATAAAACGTGTGAAGCAGTGAAGAAGAAGATTTCTAAGATGAATGAAATCTACAGGAGGCGGTCCAACAAGAAAAGAACTCAACATGTTTTCAAACCTGGTGATTTGGTATAGATACATCTCAGAAAGGAACGTTTTCCTCATAAAAGGAAGAATAAATTAATGCCTACAGCTGATGGACCTTTTGAGGTGATTGAATTATATGGAGATAATGCCTATAAAATTGATTTGCCTGATGAGTATGGTAATGTGAGTGCTACTTTCAATATTGGGGATCTCTCACCATACTATGATGATGTGAATTTGAGGGCAAATTCTTTTCAACCAGGGGAGAATGATGTGAATTTGAATATCTGTGATGTTGTACCAATAGTGGATGAGCCAATCAACCTTCTAATAAATCCTATTGGGTTTGACAAAGATAAATAACAGGTGTGGGTGACAATGATAATGATGAACACTGACACTGTGGAGACATGTGATGGTGGTGGCTTCCTAGCCAACACTATTGACTATTAACCATCAATATGCTTGTCACTGGTGGAGTGAGTCATTAAAAGAAGGTTTATCAGATTATTAATGTACTCACAGGATGATACACAATGGTGGTTACAGGGAACAAGTTGATTTGGTTCATGAGTTTTTTCCCATTTCACTTGATAGAGTTTTCTCATTTTGGACATTATTATTATTTGTTCTTGTGGAGTCTTGATGATCATAAATACGCTAAAAGACATGAAAAATGGTTTTTTGAAGGTTTCTTGATGAAAACATTGGATCTTGAAGCATTTCTTGAAGTTCTTGAAGAATCTTGAAATTGTGCAAAAATTGACGAAAATAGGAGCCTGTATTTTGACGAATTTTGGCAATCTTGGGCACCAAGATATTTTCGTGATTTTTAGGTTAATTTATGATGATTATCTTATTTATTAATTATTTAGTCAAGTTGTTAGGATAATTTCTTGATTAGTTAGTTAGTTAGTTAGTTAGTTAGAGTTTGTTATGAAAATTAAGGTCAAAGTGCAAGTTGCATGATGATGTGGGAATCTTATCTTTAGTTTGTTGAGCAACTTGTGCAAGTTGCACAAGTAGGACTTATTTCCTATTTTTTGACGTGTTTATTAGCTGATTTTAATTAAGATTTTGTTGATGATTATACCTATAAATAATCTCAACATTAGGTTGTAAATTAATTAGTTTTATGAATTGAATTTTTCAATACAATTTTTCTGAAATTTGCACAAATTGTGGACTTTAGTTTTTTTGAAATTTCTACCATAAAGTTGTGAGTCATGAGTGATTAACAAATTTGGAACCTAGTTAATTGATTATAGGAGTGTGTTAATTAATTATCCTTCAATTAAATCAATCTAGGAGTGGAGAGTTTAATTGACAAAAATAAAAAAAATAAAAAAAAACGTGAATTTTGAGTTGTATTTTCAAGTACTCCTTAAAATCCCATCAAAAGGTTTCGAAAAATCTAGCAAAGATAAGATGGGTGCTTCACAATGCAATTTCTTCACCAATTCGAAGGACCTTTGCGCATCTTTAGTCCATTCAAACCTTTCTTTGTTCTTCTTAATGCACTCGGTCATAGGTGCTGCTACAAAAGAGAAATTCTTCACAAATCTTCTATAGAAAGAAGCTAAACCATGAAAAGAACGTACCTCAGTCACATATTTCGGAACTGACAATGATTTAATAGCTTCTACTTTCGAAGGATCAACTGAAACACCATCCTTAGAAACAATGTAACCTAAGAACTTCACACTTGCGACCATGAACGAGCACTTTTCGAACTTAGCATACAACTTCTGCTTCCTCAAAGTTTCAGACACTTCTCTCAAATGCTGTAGATGATCGTCCACACTTGCACTATATACTATTATATCATCCAAATAGACAACCACAAGCTTTCCAATGAAAGATTTCAAAACTTCATTCATCGATATCATAAAAGTACTAGGAGCATTAGTAAGACCAAAAGGCATAACTAACCATTCATAGAGTCCTAGTTTAGTTTTGAACCCTGTTTTCCATTCATCACCCTCCTTTATTCGAATTTGGTGGTAACCACTCCTCAAATCAATCTTGGTAAACACTTGTGAGCCAAACAATTAACCCAATAAATCATCTAATCGAGGAATAGGAAACCTGTATTTGATGGTGATGTTATTCACAGCTCTAGAATCAATGCACATTCTCCATGATCCATCCTTTTCAGGAACAATCAATGTTAGTACTGCACATGGACTCATGATTTCCCCGACCTACCCCCTTGCTATCAACTCTTTAATCTGTCGTTGAATTTCTTTAGTTTCTTCTGGATTGCACCTGTATGCTGGTTTATTAGGAATCCGTGCTCCAGGAACCAAATCAATCTGATGTTCAATTCCTCTAATTGGTGGCAACCCTAGTGGTAATTCATCAGAAAGTATTTCTTGAAATTCGTGCAACAAGGGGCGCAACTCAAGAGGGATGCTCGTTGCTTTCTCCTACACTTCCTTAGCCATCAACACATTGAAATTCTCACAATTCTTTACCTATTGCACCATGGCTTTCTCATCAATAAAAAAAACACCCTTCTTATTGCTCACTACTTTCGAAAATTTCAAACTTTCTAAAGGTTTCAGCGCAACTGGCTTTCCTTGTGCCTGTTTCCTAATGATGTATATGTTTGTTCTCCCATCAAACTGTACGAATCTATAATATTTCCACGGTCTTCCAAGCAATATATGGCACGCATCCATAGGACACACATCATAGAGCACCTGATCATCAAAATTTGCAATCTTGAAACTAACTAGAGCCTGTTTGTTCACCTTGACGTCACTTGTGTTACTGAGCTAATGTAACTTGTATCGTTGAGGATGTTTGGTTGTTGGAATTTCCAACTTGTTGATCAATACTGTACAGACTACATTAGTGCAACTACCTGAATCAATTATCAGATCACACAATCTCCCTAGAACATTGCACCTGGTGATGAATATCTTATCCCTCTGATTCTCCATAGGTAGCGCAACTTTAGATTGCAAAACCCTTCGGAGGACTAAACTCTGGCCATTGACCTCAGGAGTAATTTCCTCAATCTCCTCTTCCTGAGTATCATAATTTACGCCATCCTCCTGTTGTTCATTCTCCTCTTCTTCAAAGTTTTCATCATCTGCCCAATTTCGAGTAGTATGAACCCTTGAATGAGGACAATCCTTCTTGATATGGCCTTGATCCTTGCACTTGAAACATGTGCGTTTATCAGGGGGTGGAGGCTTAGTAGAAGAGCCTTTATCCTTGATATATGGAGGAGGTTTCAAAGTGGAATCGAAATTTTATTTAAGTGAAACAATGGCACCTTCTTTCTTCACAAAGGTTTTCGAAAAAGTACTTGGTTTTTTTGAAAATTGCTTCTCAGCCCTAGATGTAACCTTGCAAACTTCATCAAAGGTCCAGTAAGGATGTAATTCCACCTTTTCTCTTATTCTCTCATCTAGACCAGCAACATAACGAGCAACTTGATTATCCTCTCTTTCTTCTAGATCGCAAATGGTGTCCAAATGGAGGAATTCAAATGTATATTCTTCAACTGATTTTCGATCTTGCCTCAAAGTATGCATCTTTATAAAGTTGCCTTGCTCATAATCTTGAGGAACAAACCGTCTCCTCATCTCCTTCTTTAATTCCATCCAAGTAGCTACTTTGGACTTCCCATCCTTCTTTCTTTTCTTTTGCATAGCTTAAAGCCACAGGCTAGCCAAGCCAGTCAATATCAATTCTGCAATCTTGTATGATTTTCGATCATCACACTCTTTATATTTAAAAATTCGTTCAATCCTTCTTAGCCAATCCAAGAATTTTTCAGGATCCAAACTCCCACTAAATTCAGGAATATCCAGTTTAAGATTGCGATAATCATCCTTAGGCCTTTCCTTCTTTCCTTCATAGGTTCTTCATTACTAGAACTTGATGAGTTTTGTTTCCTTGGTTTTCGTGCACTCCTTGAGCTAGCTTTCTCATCATAAGAAGTAGAATCCGTCTCCCTTTTACTTACACCCTTAAACTTTCTTGGTGATTTCAATTTTTCGGCAAAGTCTTTCATGGTGGCCTCAAACATAGCCTTTAGTTCTTCGATGTCTTTGCGCAATTCCTCCGTGGTGATCTTAGGAGTATTTACCTCATCAGCTGACATGATTACTTTTGCTTCAAAAAATAAATTGATACGAATAACTTTGAGGAATAATGTCCTCTCAATGAAAGCACCAAAAGTTGATGAAAGAAATCGTCACTCACAATGGGATATTCTTAGTTCGTTTTTCTCTAAAGCTAAGCACCAAGAAAATCGATCTAAGTGGAATAATTTTATGGATTAATTAAAGCAATGCACCCTCAATTCCTAGAAATATCCTCACAACTGTCTAAATCCTAATCACCAACTCTTTCAAGAAATTCAAAAATTTCCACACATTCGAAAATTTCCTCACCTTCGGTTTTTCATTTGTTTTGTAGAAAACAAGCAAACTATAACATCAATGTTTATTGAATTCACTAATCTGAATTTTTACAAGCTAATGTTGAGATTATATATAGTCATAATCATCAACAGAATCCTAACTAATCTATGTTAAAATACACGCATAAATATAGGAGAAATCACCCTAATCTAGAGACTCATCAATGACTCACAAGATAAGAATGCCCTATCATCATTGTATGTCATGCAACTTGCTAAAAGATCCTAACAAACTCTATCAAATCTGAAAAAATATACTAACAAACTTATTCTTACCTTGCTAATTAAGATAATCAACAAATAACAACCAGATTTACACAATAACAAGATTTTCCCAAATCTCCAAAAAATCATCCAAATTGACGCAAGGCACGCTTCGTCCAATTTTGCGCATTTTTGTGGTTTTTCTTCAAAACTTCAAAAAACCTTTCAAGATTCAATCTTTTAATCAAGAAACCTTCAAGAATTCATTCTTCATGTGTATAAGGCTGTAAATGATGATTAAAACACTCCAAGAATTAAAAGACTCAATGTCTAAAATGAGAAAACCCTATCAAGTGAAGTGGGAAAAACTCATAGTCAAAACCATCTTATTCCCCTAATTGCACCATTCTTTCCTTTGCTTCAATGATCAAGTATTTTCGTGTGTCACCATACAGACCCATGATGATGGCTTTGAAGATCCCAAAAGCCTTGAATCCCCATAAGCCATTATTTCCCCCATACTTGCATCATTTTTAAAAGCCATCAACAAACCTTCAAAGTTTTCATCTTGTTTCGTATCAACTCCCCTCTTGAGTTTCACTTGCACTTTCAATTGGTATTAGAGCCTAACTTCTTGAAAGGGTAACACCTAAAGAAGGAAAAAAAGACGACTGCTTAAGCCATGATGAACGTGAATGGTGGATCAAGGATGCCCAAATTCAATGGAACAAATTATCCTTGGTGGAAGATCTACATGCAGAACTTTATCATTGGTATTGACTACGAGTGGTGGATGATAAATAAGAATGGTCCAAAGAAATGATGTCGTGTAAACAAAAACTCACAAGGGAATAGTCTAAAATTTCGAACCTATAAAGACCAAGTCACCAAGATTCACAATTTTAGGTTGATCAATTAGTTCTTTGATTAAAGCCTAAGCACCCTCAAAGATACTAATTAAATCACAAGAGTATGAAGAAATTAATCACCAACTCTTAATTTTTTTCGGATTTTTGTTTTCAAGTAAACAAATAAACTTTTTATTTAACTCTAACTTAATTAATTTACAAAAATAATGTTCAGACTATTTATAGGAATAATCATCAACAAAAATCCTAACTAAAAAAGACTAAATACACGCCCAAAAAAAGATAAACACACCCCTAATGACTCACAAATGACTCACAAGATAAGATTGCCACATCATCACTGCATTTAGATCTTATCTTGCTAACAAACTCTAACAAATTTTATCTAATCAAGAAAATATCCTAACAAACTTTCTAAAAAAACTAACAAACAAAAATATGAAAATAAAAATCACAAAACAAAACACTAAACACGTCCTAAAAACATATCCTAACTATACATGGACTATAGATAAAAGAAATCTAACTAAAAACTAATTTCCAGTTTGACAACCGAGAAGAAAAATGGAGATAACATTATCTTGCTTATTTTTCTGAATTTTAGGAATATTTTTCTCTGAAGGTAGATTCAATAAGGTTTCTAACGCATATTCACACGCATTCTAAGTCAAAGCCAATTGTCATTGAAAATCTTCAAAGTCAGACATACTACACTACTCCGAACTTAAATTTTATCTTTAGAAGCTTCAACAAACGTCCTAGATTGAATCTTTTAATCAAGAAACTTTCAAGACCGTGATCCTCCATCATTGTAAACCAAGTATAAATGTATTGCTATTCATACTTGTATCATCCTCCCCTTCTTCAAAATAAACTTGCCCCAAGTTTTAGTTTTCACGCAACCATCCATATTCGATGAACGAGTGATCCATGTTTGATGCCAAATCTAAAGTCACATAGTAAGCACATAATTAGAAACAACCATAGCAGAATATCATCAAGTGAAAATTTGTTTGACTGCAACGAAATCCATGAGACTCGTTTATGATTCTTCAATGTATCATGGAAATCAATAAAAAAATCCATCTATCAAAATCCCTTGAAAACCAAGGACAAAATCATGTTTTAGGCTTCTAGTCTCAAAAAGTTGGACACCAACATAAATCACTGAAGGATCCAAACTTGTAGGTTTTGTATTAACCATCTCTTCAACTTGATTTAGGATAAATTGGTCTTCAACCATAAGTTCTTCCATTGCATCAAAAATAATATCACTATCAATCTTTGATTCATCCTTGGTCACATTCTCTATGGATTCCATCCTTTCCTCACTGATTGTGATCAACAATGGTTGATTATCAACGTCGGTTAGTGTGTTATTACGCTCATCGGCATATTTAATTCGTTGGATTATAAACTTGAACTCTTTAAGATCCTCCTTCAACATATTTATAGTATTGCATTGTCTTATTCGTGTACGTCGAAGATGATCCCAAGAAACTTTCATATTTTCATGTTTTATATTCCTTTCCATCTTCTAAAACTTTGAAGAATTTAGGATGAAAGTACGAAGACCAAAACCCCACGTAAACAACTCGTATAACACTGAATTTTTGTGGAGTTGTTACACAACATGTAGTTAACAGTTGACCAAAACTTCATGCATATATTCCAAGCCAATTGATCGTAGTTGAATTTCTACGCCAGCTACTCAATACTGTTCCGATTTGTACCACTTCTCAAATAATCACTGATCAGATATCAAGCAATCTGGGAAAGTTTTGAAATTTTTCATGACGAAAGTAGACAGAAAAGTAACCAGTTTTAAAAAAAGAATCGCTCAAAAATCTTTTTTTGACGAAGGAGATATCGCAACTTCAATCTGACCCTCGAAACTTATTTTTCTCACACGATTTTCTGATTTTTCATACTGCCCTTTTTCGATCACTTTTTACACCAAAACTTGCATGCGTCTTCAATGAACAACTCAAAACCATAACTAGTCTCGAGGTTTAACGATCCCTCTCAATAAAACACCAAATTTGATGTGAATTTTCGTGTAACCAAAAACTAACAAGGGAATAAACTAAAATTTTGGAACCGATAAAGACCAAGTCACCAAGATTCACAAGTTTAGGTTGATCAATTAGTCCTTTGGTTAAAGCCTAAGCACCCTCAAAGATACTAATTAAATCACAAGAGTATAAAGAAATTAATCACCAACTCTTAATTTTTTTCGGAATTTTGTTTTAAAGTAAATAAATAAACTTTTTGTTTAACTCCAACTTAATTAATTTACAAACTAATGTTGAGACTATTTATAGGAATAATCATCAACAAAAATCCTAACTAAAAAAGACTAAATACACGCACGAAACAAGATAAACACACCCTAATGACTCACAAGATAAGATTGCCACATCATTATTGCATTTTGATCTTATCTTGCTAACAAACTCTAACAAACTTTATCTAATAAAGAAAATATCCTAACAAACTTTCTAAAAAAACTATCAAACAAAATTATGAAAATAAGAATCACAAAACAAAACACTAAACACGTCCTAAAAACATATCCTAACTATACTTGGACTCTAGATAAAAGAAATCTAACTTAAAACTGATTTCTAGTTTGACAGACGAGAAGAAAAATGGAGATAACATTATCTGGCATATTTTTCTGAATTTTAGAAACATTTTTCCCTGAAAGTATATTCAATAATCTTTCCAACGCATATTCACATGCCTTTTAACTCAAAGCCTACTGTCATTCAAAAATCTTCAAAGTCAGACATACAACACTACTCCGAACTGAAATTTTATCTTTAGAAGCTTCAAGAAACGTCCTAGATTGAATCTTTTAATCAAGAAAGTTTCAAGACCGTGATCCTCCATCATTGTAGACCAAGTATAAATGTATTGCTATTTACACTTGTATCATCCTCCCCTTCTTCAAAAGAAACTTGCCCCAAGTTTTAGTTTCCACGTAACCATCCATATTCGATGAACGAGTGATCCATGTTTGATGCCAAATCTAAATACATGTAGTAAGCACATAATTAGAAACAACCATAACACGATATCATCAAGCAAAAATTTGTTTGACTGCAACGAAATCCATGATACTCGTTTATGATTCTTCAATGAATCACGGAAATCAATAAAAAATCCATATTTCAAAATCCCTTGAAAACCATAGACAAAATAATGTTTTAGGCTGTTAGACTCCAAAAGTTGGACACCGACGTAAATCATTGAAAGATCCAAACTTGTAGGTTTTGTATCAACCATCTCTTCAACTTGATTTAGGATAACTTGATCTTCAACTATAAGTTCCTCCATTGCATCAAAAATAATATCACTATCAATCTTTGATTCATCGTTGGTCACATTCTCCATGGATTCAATCCTTTCCTCATTGATTGTGATCAACAATGGTTGATTATCAACGTCGCTTAGTGTGTTGCTACGCTCTTCGGCATATTTAATTCGTTGGAGTATAACCTTGAACTCTTTAAGAGCCTCCTTTAACTTATTTATAGTATTGCATTGTTTTATACGTGCACGTCGAAGATCATTCCAAGAAACTTTCGTAGTTTAAAGTTTTATATCCCTTTCCATCTTTTAAAACTGTGCAGAATTTAGGATGAAAGTACAAATATCAAAACCCCACGTAAAAAACTTGTATAACGCTGAATTTTTGTGGAGCTGTTACTCAATATGTAGTTAACACTCGACCAAAATTTCATGCATATATTCCAAGCCAATTGATCGCAGTGAAACTTCTACGCCAGTTACTCAAAACTGTTCCAATTTGTACCACTCCACAAATAATCACTTGGATCAGATATTAAGCAATCGGGAAAAGTTCTGAACTTTTTTATGACAAAAGTAGACAGAAAAATAACCAGTTTTAAAAAAAGAATCGCTCAAAATCCTTTTTTTAACGAAGAAGATATCGCAACGTCAATCTGACCCTCGAAATTGATTTTTCTCCCACGATTATCCGATTTTGCTTACTGCCCCTTTTTCGATCAGTTTTTACACCAAAACTTGCACGAGTCTTCAATGAACAACTCAAAACAATAACTAGTCTTGAGGTTTATGGACCCCTCTCAATGAAAACACCAAATTTGATGTGAATTTTCGTGTAAACAAAAACTCACAAGGGAATAGGCTAAAATTTCAAACTTATAAACACCAAGTCACCAAGATTCACAATTTTAGGTTGACCAATTAGTCCTTTAATTAAAGCCTAAGCACCCTCAAAGATACAAATTAAATCAAAAGAGTATAAAGAAATTAATCAGCAACTCTTAATTTTTTTCGGATCATTGTTTTCAACTAAACAAATAAACTTTTTATTTTACTCCAACTTAATTAATTTACAAACTATTGTTGAGACTATTTATAGGATTAATCATCAATAAAAATCCTAACTAAAACAGACTAAATACACGCACAAAACAAGATAAACACACCCCTAATGTCTCACAAATGACTGACAAGATAAGATTGCCACATCATCACTGCATTTTAATCTTATCTTGCTAACAAACTCTAACAAACTTTATCTAATAAAGAAAATATCCCAACAAACATTCTAAAAAAAACTACCAAACAAAATTAGGAAAATAAAAATCACAAAACAAAACACTAAACACGTCCTAAAAACAAATCCTAACTATACTAGGACTCTAGATAAAAAAAATCTAACTAATTACTGATTTCTAGTTTGACAGCCGAGCAGAAATATGGAGATAACATTATCTGGCGTATTTTCCTGAATTTTAGAAATATTTTTCTCTGAAAGTAGATTCAATAATCCTTCCCACGCATATTCACACACCTTCTAACTCAAAGCCAAGTGTCATTGAAAAATCTTCAAAGTCATACATACTACACTACTCCAAACTGATATTTTAGCTTTAGAAGCTTCAAGAAACGTCCTAGATTGAATCTTTTAATCAAGAAACTTTCAAAACAGTGATCCTCCATCATTGTAGACCAAGTATAAATGTATTGCTATTCACACTTGTATCATCCTCCCCTTCTTCAAAAGAAACTTGCCCGAAGTTTTAGTTTCCACGTAACCATCCATATTCGATGAACGAGTGATCCATGTTTGATGCCAAATCTAAATTCACATAGTAAGCACATAATTAGAAAAAACTATAACACGATATCATCAAGTGAAAATTTGTTTGACTGCAACGAAATCCATGAGACTCGTTTATCATTCTTCAATGTATCACGGAAATCAATAAAAAATCCATTTCAAAATCCCTTGAAAACCAAGGACAAAATCATGTTTTAGGCTGCTAGACTCAAAAAGTTGGACACCAACGTAAATCATTGAAAGATCCAAACTTGTAGGTTTTGTATCAACCATCTCTTCAACTTGATTTAGCATAACTTGATCTTCAACCATAAGTTCCTCCATTGCATCAAAAATAATATCACTATCAATCTTTGATTCATCATTGGTCACATTCTCATTGGATTCAATCCTTTCCTCATTGATAGTGATCAACAATGGTTGATTATCAACGTCGTTTAGTGTGTTGTTACGCTCTTCTACATATTTAATTCGTTGGAGTATAAGCTTGAACTCTTTAAGAGCCTCCTTTAACTTATTTATAGTATTGCATTGTTTTATACGTGCACGTCGAAGATCATCCCAAGAAACTTTCGTAGTTTAAAGTTTTATATCCCTTTCCATCTTCTAAAACTGTGCAGAATTTAGGATGAAAGTACAAATACCAAAACCCCATGTAATCAACTCGTATAAGGCTGAATTTTTGTGGTGTTGTTACTCATTATGTAGTTAACACTCGACCAAAATTCTGTGCATATATTCCAAGCCAATTGATCGCAGTGGAATTTCTACGCCAGCTACTCAAAACTTTTCCGATTTGTACCACTTCACAAACAATCACTTGGATCATATATCAAGCAATCTGGAAAAGTTCTGAACTTTTTTATGACAAAATGAGACAGAAAAATAACCAGTTTTAAAAAAAAATCGCTCAAACTCCTTTTTTTAACGAAGAAGATATCGCAACGTCAATCTGACCCTCGAAACTAATTTTTCTCACACAATTTTACGATTTTGCTTACTGCCCTTTTTCGATCAGTTTTTACACCAAAACATGCACGAGTCTTCAATGAACAACTCAAAATAATAACTAGTCTTGAGGTTTATGGACCCCTCTGATACGAATATCAATGAGCAAAACTTCGAAGGTTTGAAACAAGATGCAACCATGGGAGAGTTAGTGGCTTATGGAGACACAAGACTCTTGGGGTTGGATAGGGTGAACTTNAATTATTCAGTGCAGGGTATAGATGTGTATAAGAGACATGTACAAGTTTCCTCACGTAAAAATCAAGCAAGCATAATTAGTAGTTTAGGAGTGTTGAGCTATATGGATTTTTTCCCACTTCATTTGATAGGGTTTTACCATATGGTGTTTTGTGATTTTCTTATTTAGTTTATGAGTCATGGTTGATGGAATCAAACATGGGAAACACAAGATTGAAGGTTTCTTGAAATAAAGATCGAAGCTCAAAGGGTTTCTTGAAGTTCTTGAAAATGGAAGTCCATCAAAAATCAAAGGGAAATATAGCGAGTTATATGGCGGGATTTTTTGAACGATTTTGACGATTCTGGGCAACGTTGTCAATGGTGTTTTTCGTGTTGTTTGACTTGGTCAACTTCAGTTAGTTTGTTGGAAATATTGTCCTTAGATTTGTTTCTCAAAATATCTAAGATTTAGGCTAGAAAATCATATTACAAATATATGGCGCAAGATTGTATCCGGTTTTATGGAGATTATCTTGTTATCCTAATCTTAGTTTGTTATACCATAAATCTAGGGTAGTTAGGATTTGTTTAGGATATTCACATATTGTGTGATATGTTTAGCTATAAATAGGATGTAAAATACATCAATAAAATTCAGATTAGATTGATTGAAAACACATTGTTTCCGGCTTATTGTTTCACGTAAGTAAACAGAAATTTGTGAGGATTCTTGTGAAGAATTCGACGAGTGAGTGGTGCTTTTGAGCTTTATCTCACGTGAGGATAGTTTTTAGGATTTGAGGGTGCTTTGCTTTAATCAAATTCTATCAATTATTCGCCTTAGAAGTTCGAATTTGTGGTGCGTTGCTTTATCAAATTTGTGCTCTAAGTTTATCTTGTGTGAGTGGCGTTTGTTTATAACAAAATTCACATCAACTTTTGGTGCTCTCGTTGAGAGATTCGTTCAATCTCAAGTGTTCATTATCAATTCTCATGGATCAAGAGGGGGGAGATGAAAATCCACAAGGATTTACGAAGGGTTTGAGCTTGGCTCAAGCAAAAGAAATACGTATGCAAGGGGAGATTGACGAGTTGAAGGCTCGTTTAGATGAAGTCTTAACCATCATGGCTTCTACCAAGAAAACTCCTACTAAATCTAAGCAAGGGGATGGCTCATCATCAAGTTCAAGTGAGCAAGAAAGTGTGAGAAGTGTGCGTAAACCAAAGAAGGGATACTCATCAAGTTCTAGTGACGATGAGGAACCTAGGTCAAGGCACAAACGTAAGGGAAAGATGAGGGATGATGATCGAAATCTTAAACTCGAAATTCCTGAGTTTAATGGAGGTATGGATCCCGAAAAATTTTTAGATTGGATTCATAGAGTTGAGAGGATTTTTCGTTACAAGTAGTATGATGATTATAAGTCCTACAAATTGGCGGAGTTAAAACTCACCTCCTACGCAAGTCTATGGCTTAAAGGGTTACAAAGAAAAAGAAGGAAGGAAGGTAGGTCGAAAATCTCTTCATGGTCTAAGTTAAAGAGGGAGATGAGGAAACGTTTTGTCCCTCAAGATTTCGAACAAAACAACTTTATTAAGATGCATACATTGAAGCAAGATAGAAAATCTGTGGATGAATATATTGTAGAGTTTGAAAAATTGATCATGATTTGTGATTTAGAAGAGAAGGAGGACCACAAAGTGGCTCGTTTTGTGGCTGGTCTAGATGAAAATATAAGGGAGAAGGTCGAATTACAACCTTATTGGACCTTTGATGAAGTTTGTAGAGTGGCAGCAAGGGTTGAGAAACAAGTTGCACGTAAGCCAAAGACATACTTCAAAACTTATGACCCTAAGGAAAGACGTGATACTTTTCCTCAAAAACCAAACTTTGATAAGGTTACTAAACCACCCTTCATCAAGGATAAGAGTTCAACTTCAAAGCCCCAAAGTAGTGATTCACGCATTGTTTGTTTCAAGTGTAAAGGGCAAGGTCACATTCAAAGAGATTGTCCTCATGCTAGGGTCACAACAACTCGAAATTGGGTAGATGGGGAAAGCCTTGAAGAAGAGGAGGAGATGTATGGGGATGAGGGAGAGGAAGAGTATGCCAATTATGAAAATATGGAGGAAGAAACGGAGGAAGTCCAACCAGAAACACAAGGCCAATCCTTGGTGTTACGTAGGGTATTACAATCTCAAAGTGCACAACCTTTGGAGAGTCAAAGGGATAAAATTTTTCTCACAAGGTGTAATGTTCAAGGCAAGCTTTGTGATGTAATCATAGATACTGGAAGTTGCACAAATGTAGTATCTACGTTGTTGGTGGAAAAGCTCGCAATTCCTACAAAGATACATCCTCAACCATACAAGCTACATTGGCTTAGCAACACAAGCGATGTTAAGGTAAACAAACAAGCCTTGATTGCGTTTAAAATTGGTAAATTTGAGGATCAAGTACTTTGTGATGTTTGTCCTATGGATGCTTGTCATATACTATTGGGTAGACCTTGGCAATATGACCGTTTTGTGAAGTTTAATGGGAGAACAAATGTCTATATTGTGCGCAAGAACCCTAATGAGAAATCATATGCATTAAAACCCTTGATGATTTCTAAACCTAAAACAAGCATGGGTAATTCTAAAGGTGTTTTGTTGGTGGGTGGAAAGGAGTTAGAAAGGGAGTTGAAAACAAGTTCTATGTCTTATATGTTGTTAGCCAAAGAGGTACAAGATGAAGCCCCAGAGATTCCTAGGGTTTTGCATCCTATGTTGAATGAGTTTTCAGATGTGTTTCCTAATGAGTTGCCACCAGGATTACCACCCATACGTGGAATTGAACATCAAATTGATCTTATTCCTGGGTCTCAAATTCCTAACAAGCCTGCATATAGATGTAATCCAGAGGAGACAAAGGAGATACAAAGGCAAATTGAGGAATTAATGGAGAGGGGGTACGTGAGAGAGAGCATGAGTCCATGTGCTGTGCCTACATTAATAGTACCTAAGAAGGATGGGACTTGGAGAATGTGTATTGATTCAAGGGCAGTTAACAATATAACCGTCAAGTATAGGTTTCCTATACCTAGATTGGATGATTTGCTAGATGAATTACATGGTTCTCAATTATTTTCAAAGATTGATTTAAGGAGTGGATATCATCAGATTCGAATGAAGGAAGGTGATGAATGGAAAACAGGTTTTAAAACAAAGCTAGGGCTTTATGAATGGTTAGTCATGCCTTTTGGGTTAACTAATGCACCTAGTACGTTTATGAGGTTGATGAATGAGGTCTTAAAGCCATACATTGGTAAGTTTGTAGTGGTGTATTTAGATGATATTTTGGTGTATAGCAAGAGTGTTAATGATCACCTAAGCCATCTAAGGAGTGTGTTTGGGACATTACGAGAACAAAAGCTCTATGCTAAGCTCGAAAAGTGTTATTTCATGGTACCAAGTGTGACGTTTTTGGGGTATATTGTGTCCAAAGATGGGGTTTCTGTTGATCCATCTAAAGTGGAAGCTATAAAATCATGGCCAACACCAAAAAACGTGACTGAAGTACGTGCTTTTCATGGGTTAGCCTCGTTCTATAGGAGGTTTGTGAAGAATTTTTCATCTGTTGTTGCTCCTATAACCGAATGCATTAAGAAGGATAAGCCTAAGTTTGAGTGGACTAAGGGGGCACAAGAAGCTTTTGAATTGATTAAGAAGTTGCTTTGTAACACACCCATACTAGCCTTACCAGATTTCTCTAAACCATTTGAAGTTGAGACGGATGCAAGTGGGGTTGGAATTGGTGCTGTTCTAGTCCAAGGGAAGAGGCCAATTGCTTACTTTAGTGAGAAATTGAATGGTGCTAAACTGAACTATTCTACATATGACAAGGAGTTCTATGCCATTATTAGAGCTTTGGATCATTGGAGTCATTATTTAAGGCCTAATCACTTCATATTACATTCTGATCATGAAGCTTTGAAGCACATTAATGGTCAACAAAAATTGAATCCAAGACATGCTAAATGGGTTGAATTTTTGCAATCTTTTCACTTCTCTTCAAAGTACAAAACGGGGAAGTCTAATGTTGTTGCTGATGCTTTGTCAAGAAGGTATACTTTGCTTGGTGTTTTGAACTTTAAGTTGCTTGGATTAGAGTTGATAACACAATTTTACGAGCAAGATGGTGATTTTGGACCAATAATGGCGCAACTTTCAAAGGGTTCTATGAGTTCCTATGTGCTACATGATGGGTTTTTGTTTAAAGGTAATCTATTGTGCATACCTAAGTGTTCTATACGTGAGTTGCTAGTAAGGGAGGCTCATGGAGGAGGTATTGCTGGACATTTTGGCATTACAAAGACACTAACCATGTTGCAAGAACATTTTTATTGGCCAAAGATGATTGTTGATGTTGAGGCCATAATTGCTCAATGTGCTACTTGTCAAAAGGCAAAAGCAGCCTTTCATCAAGGTTTTTATACTCCATTGCCAGTGCCAGAGGGACCTTGGGAGGATGTTTCTATGGATTTCATTGTAGGGTTACCAAGGACAGCAAGGGGAAAAGATGCTATTATGGTAGTGGTTGATAGATTTTCAAAGATGGCTCATTTTACACCATGTCACAAGACAGATGATGCTATGAATGTGGCTGATTTATATTTTAAAGACATCATAAGGTTACATGGGGTTCCAAAGACTATTGTAAGTGATAGAGACACAAAGTTCATGAGCTACTTTTGGAAGTCACTTTGGAGATTAATAGGTACGAAACTTTTGTTTAGCACATCTTATCATCCTCAAACAGATGGCCAAACAGAGGTGACAAATCGTACACTAGGGGTTCTTTTGCGTGGTTTGGTTAGTAAAACACAAAAAGATTGGGATTTGAAACTTGCTCATGCTGAGTTTGCTTACAATAGATCACCTACTTATGCTACTAAACACTCACCTTTCGAAATTGTCTATGGAATCAACCCTAAATTACCAATTGACTTTGTAAGTATTCCTAAAAGGGAGTTGGTACACAAGGATACCAAGACAAAGGTTGATTACATGCAAAAGCTTCACGCAGAAGTAAGGGCTAGAATTGAAAAGGTAAATGATATTTACAAGGCAAGAGCAAACAAACACAAATCACAACATGTTTACAAGGAAGGGGATTTGGTTTGGCTACATTTGAGAAAAGAAAGGTTCCCAAACCAAAGGAAGAATAAGCTTATGCCACGGTGTGATGGACCGTTTAAATTCATAAGTAAGGTGGGGGACAATGCATACAAATTAGAGTTGCCAGGAGAATATGGAATTCATGCAACTTTCAACATTGGTGAGTTAGCTCCTTATATTCCTGATGACCAACTTCGAGGTTTGAGGAAAAACTCTTCTGGAGAAGAGGAGGATGATACGAATATCANGAATATCAATGAGCAAAACTTCGAGGGTTTGATAGAAGGTGCAAAACAAGATGCAACCATGGGAGAGCTAGTGGCTTATGGAGACACAAGACTCTTAGGGTTGGCTAGGGTGAATTTTTACGTGTGCATGGTGACATGTACAAGTCTCCTCACGTAAAAATCAAGCAAGCATAATTAGTAGTTTAGGAGTGTTGAGCTATATGGGTTTTCTTCCCACTTCATTTGATAGGGTTTTACCATATGGTGTTTTGTGATTTTCTTATTTAGTTTATGAGTCATGGTTGATGGAATCAAACATGGGAAACACAAGATTGAAGGTTTCTTGAAATAAAGATCGAAGCTCAAAGGGTTTCTTGAAGTTCTTGAAAATGGAAGTCCATCAAAAATCAAAGGCAAATATAGCGAGTTATACGGCGGCACGATTTGACGATTCTGGGCAACGTTGTCAACGGTGTTTTTCGTGTTGTTTGACTTGGTCAACTTCAGTTAGTTTGTTGGGAAAATTGTCCTTAGATTTGTTTCTCAAAATATCTAAGATTTAGGCTAGAAAATCAGATTACAAATATATGGCGCAAGATTGTATCCGGTTTTATAGAGATTATCTTGTTATCCTAATCTTAGTTTGTTATACCATAAATCTAGGGTAGTTAGGATTTGTTTAGGATATTCACATATTGTGTGATATGTTTAGCTATAAATAGGATGTAAAATACATCAATAAAATTCAGATTAGATTGATTGAAAACACATTGTTTCCGGTTTATTGTTTCACGTAAGTAAACAGAAATTTGTGAGGATTCTTGTGAAGAATTCGACGAGTGAGTGGTGCTTTTGAGCTTTATCTCACGTGAGGATAGTTTTTAGGATTTGAGGGTGCTTTGCTTTAATCAAATTCTATCAATTATTCGCCTTAGGACTTCGAATTTGTGGTGCGTGGCTTTATCAAATTTGTGTTCCAAATTTATCTTGTGTGAGTGGCGTTTGTTTATAACAAAATTCACATCACCCTCTCAATGAAAACACCAAATTTGATGTGAATTTTCGTCTAAACAAACACTCACAAGGGAATGGACTAAAATTTCAAACCTATAAACACCAAGTCACCAAGATTCACAATTTTAGGTTGATCAATTAGTCCTTTGTTTAAAGCCTAAGCACCCTCAAAGATACTAATTAAATCACAAGAGTATAAAGAAATTAATAACCAACTCTTTATTTTTTTCGGATTTTTGTTTTCAAGTAAAGAAATAAACTTTTTATTTAACTCCAACTTAATTAATTTACAAACTAATGTTGAGACTATTTATAGGAATAATCATCAACAAAAATCCTAACTAAAACATACTAAATACACGCACAAATCAAGATGAACACACCCCTAATGACTCACAAATGACTCACAAGATATGATTGCCTCATCATCCCTGCATTTTGATCTTATCTTGCTAACGAATTCTAACAAACTATATCTAATAAAGAAAATATCCTAACAAACATTCAACAAAAACTAACAAACAAAATTAGGAAAATAAAAATCACAAAACAAAACACTAAACACGTCCTAAAAACATATCCTAACTATACTTGGACTCTAGATAAAAAAGAAATCTAACTAAAAATTGATTTCCAATTTGACAGCCGAGCAGAAAAATGGAGATAACATTATTTAGCGTATTTTCTGAATTTTAGAAACATTGTCCCCTGAAAGTAGATTCAATAATCTTTCCAACGCATATTCACACGCCTTTTAACTCAAAGCCAATTGTCATTGAAAAATTTTCAAAGTCAGACATACTACACTACTCCGAACTGAAATTTTAGCTTTAGAAGCTTCAAGAAACGTTCTAGATTGAATCTTTTAATCAAGAAACTTTGAAGACCGTGATCCTCCATCATTGTAGACCAAGTATAAAAGTATTGCTATTCACACTTATGTCATCCTCCCCTTCTTGAAAAGAAATTTGCCCCAAGTTTTAGTTTCCACGTAACCATCCATATTCGATGAACGAGTGATCCATGTTTGATGCCAAATCTAAATTCACATAGTAAGCACATAATTAGAAACAACCAAAACACGATATCATAAAGTGAAAATTTGTTTGACTGCATCGAAATCCATAAGACTCATTTTTGATTCTTCAATGTATCACGAAAATCAATAAAAAATCCATATTTCAAAACCCCTTCAAAACCAAGGCAAAATCATGTTTTAGGCTTCTAGACTCAAAAAGTTGGACACCAACATAAATCATTGAAAGATCCAAACTTGTAGGTTTTGTATCAACCATCTCTTCAACTTGATTTAGGATAACTTGATCTTAAACCATAAGTTCTTCTATTGCATCCAAAATAATGTCACTATCAATCTTTTATTCATCGTTGGTCACATTCTCCATGGATTCAATCCTTTCCTCATTGATTGTGATCAACAATGGTTGATTATCAACGTTGGTTAGTGTGTTGTTACGCTCTTCGGCATATTTAAGTCGTTGGAGTATAAGCTTGAACTCTTTAAGATCCTCCTTCAACTTATTTATAGTGTTGCATTGCTTTATACGTCCACTTCGAAGATCGTCCCAATAAACTTTCGTAGTTTCATGTTTTATATCCCTTTCCATCTTCTAAAACTATGCAGAATTTAGGATGAAAGTACGAATACCAAAACTCCACGTAAACAACTAGTATAACGCTGAATTTTTGTAGAGCTATTACCCAATATGTAGTTAACACTCGACCAAAATTTCATGCATATATTCCAAGCCAATTGATCGCAGTTCAATTTCTACGCCAGCTACTCAAAACTGTTCCGATTTATACCACTTCACAAATAATCACTTGGATCAGATATCAAGCAATCCTGAAAACTTCTGAACTTTTTCATGACAAAAGTAGACAGAAAAATAACCGGTTTTAAAAAAAGAATCGCTCAAAATCTTTTTTTTAATAAAGAAGATATCGCAACTTCAATCTGACCCTCGAAACTGATTTTTCTCACACGATTTTGCTTACTGCCCTCTTTCGGTCACTTTTTACACCAAAACATGCACGGGTCTTCAATGAACAACTCAAAACAATAACTAGTCTTGAGGTTTAACGACCCCTCTCAATGAAAACACCAAATTTGATGTGAATTTTCGTGTAAACAAACACTCACAAGGGAATGGACTAAAATTTCAAACCTATAAACACCAAGTCACCAAGATTCACAATTTTAGGTTGATCAATTAGTCCTTTGTTTAAAGCCTAAGCACCCTCAAAGATACTAATTAAATCACAAGAGTATAAAGAAATTAATAACCAACTCTTTATTTTTTTCGGATTTTTGTTTTCAAGTAAAGAAATAAACTTTTTATTTAACTCCAACTTAATTAATTTACAAACTAATGTTGAGACTATTTATAGGAATAATCATCAACAAAAATCCTAACTAAAACATACTAAATACACGCACAAATCAAGATGAACACACCCCTAATGACTCACAAATGACTCACAAGATATGATTGCCTCATCATCCCTGCATTTTGATCTTATCTTGCTAACGAATTCTAACAAACTATATCTAATAAAGAAAATATCCTAACAAACATTCAACAAAAACTAACAAACAAAATTAGGAAAATAAAAATCACAAAACAAAACTCTAAACACGTCCTAAAAACATATCCTAACTATACTTGGACTCTAGATAAAAGAAATCTAACTAAAAATTGATTTCCAATTTCACAGCCAAGCAGAAAAATGGAGATAACATTATTTGGCGTATTTTTCTGAATTTTAGAAACATTGTCCCCTGAAAGTAGATTCAATAATCTTTCCAACGCATATTCACACGCCTTTTAACTCAAAGCCAATTGTCATTGAAAAATTTTCAAAGTCAGACATACTACACTACTCCGAACTGAAATTTTAGCTTTAGAAGCTTCAAGAAACGTTCTAGATTGAATCTTTTAATCAAGAAACTTTGAAGACCGTGATCCTCCATCATTGTAGACCAAGTATAAAAGTATTGCTATTCACACTTATGTCATCCTCCCCTTCTTGAAAAGAAATTTGCCCCAAGTTTTAGTTTCCACGTAACCATCCATATTCGATGAACGAGTGATCCATGTTTGATGCCAAATCTAAATTCACATAGTAAGCACATAATTAGAAACAACCAAAACACGATATCATAAAGTGAAAATTTGTTTGACTGCATCGAAATCCATAAGACTCATTTTTTATTCTTCAATGTATCACGAAAATCAATAAAAAATCCTTATTTCAAAACCCCTTCAAAACCAAGGCAAAATCATGTTTTAGGCTTCTAGACTCAAAAAGTTGGACACCAACATAAATCATTGAAAGATCCAAACTTGTAGGTTTTGTATCAACCATCTCTTCAACTTGATTTAGGATAACTTGATCTTAAACCATAAGTTCTTCCATTGCATCAAAACTAATGTCACTATCAATCTTTTATTCATCGTTGGTCACATTCTCCATGGATTCAATCCTTTCCTCATTGATTGTGATCAACAATGGTTGATTATCAACGTTGGTTAGTGTGTTGTTACGCTCTTCGGCATATTTAAGTCGTTGGAGTATAAGCTTGAACTCTTTAAGATCCTCCTTCAACTTATTTATAGTGTTGCGTTGCTTTATACGTCCACTTCGAAGATCGTCCCAATAAACTTTCGTAGTTTCATGTTTTATATCCCTTTCCATCTTCTAAAACTATGCAGAATTTAGGATGAAAGTACGAATACCAAAACTCCACGTAAACAACTAGTATAACGCTGAATTTTTGTAGAGCTATTACCCAATATGTAGTTAACACTCGACCAAAATTTCATGCATATATTCCAAGCCAATTGATCGCAGTTCAATTTCTACGCCAGCTACTCAAAACTGTTCCGATTTATACCACTTCACAAATAATCACTTGGATCAGATATCAAGCAATCCTGAAAACTTCTGAACTTTTTTATGACAAAAGTAGACAGAAAAATAACCGGTTTTAAAAAAAGAATCGCTCAAAATCTTTTTTTTAATAAAGAAGATATCGCAACTTCAATCTGACCCTCGAAACTGATTTTTCTCACACGATTTTGCTTACTGCCCTCTTTCGGTCACTTTTTACACCAAAACATGCACGGGTCTTCAATGAACAACTCAAAACAATAACTAGTCTTGAGGTTTAACGACCCCTCTCAATGAAAACACCAAATTTGATGTGAATTTTCGTGTAAACAAACACTCACAAGGGAATGGACTAAAAGTTCAAACCTATAAACACCAAGTCACCAAGATTCACAATTTTAGGTTGAAATTAGTCCTTTGTTTAAAGCCTAAGCACCCTCAAAGATACTAATTAAATCACAAGAGTATAAAGAAATTAATAACCAACTCTTTATTTTTTTCGGATTTTTGTTTTCAAGTAAAGAAATAAACTTTTTATTTAACTCCAACTTAATTAATTTACAAACTAATGTTGAGACTATTTATAGGAATAATCATCAACAAAAATCCTAACTAAAACATACTAAATACACGCACAAATCAAGATGAACACACCCCTAATGACTCACAAATGACTCACAAGATATGATTGCCTCATCATCCCTGCATTTTGATCTTATCTTGCTAACGAATTCTAACAAACTATATCTAATAAAGAAAATATCCTAACAAACATTCAACAAAAACTAACAAACAAAATTAGGAAAATAAAAATCACAAAACAAAACTCTAAACACGTCCTAAAAACATATCCTAACTATACTTGGACTCTAGATAAAAGAAATCTAACTAAAAATTGATTTCCAATTTCACAGCCAAGCAGAAAAATGGAGATAACATTATTTGGCGTATTTTTCTGAATTTTAGAAACATTGTCCCCTGAAAGTAGATTCAATAATCTTTCCAACGCATATTCACACGCCTTTTAACTCAAAGCCAATTGTCATTGAAAAATTTTCAAAGTCAGACATACTACACTACTCCGAACTGAAATTTTAGCTTTAGAAGCTTCAAGAAACGTTCTAGATTGAATCTTTTAATCAAGAAACTTTGAAGACCGTGATCCTCCATCATTGTAGACCAAGTATAAAAGTATTGCTATTCACACTTATGTCATCCTCCCCTTCTTGAAAAGAAATTTGCCCCAAGTTTTAGTTTCCACGTAACCATCCATATTCGATGAACGAGTGATCCATGTTTGATGCCAAATCTAAATTCACATAGTAAGCACATAATTAGAAACAACCAAAACACGATATCATAAAGTGAAAATTTGTTTGACTGCATCGAAATCCATAAGACTCATTTTTGATTCTTCAATGTATCACGAAAATCAATAAAAAATCCATATTTCAAAACCCCTTCAAAACCAAGGCAAAATCATGTTTTAGGCTTCTAGACTCAAAAAGTTGGACACCAACATAAATCATTGAAAGATCCAAACTTGTAGGTTTTGTATCAACCATCTCTTCAACTTGATTTAGGATAACTTGATCTTAAACCATAAGTTCTTCCATTGCATCAAAACTAATGTCACTATCAATCTTTTATTCATCGTTGGTCACATTCTCCATGGATTCAATCCTTTCCTCATTGATTGTGATCAACAATGGTTGATTATCAACGTTGGTTAGTGTGTTGTTACGCTCTTCGGCATATTTAAGTCGTTGGAGTATAAGCTTGAACTCTTTAAGATCCTCCTTCAACTTATTTATAGTGTTGCATTGCTTTATACGTCCACTTCGAAGATCGTCCCAATAAACTTTCGTAGTTTCATGTTATTTATCCCTTTCCATCTTCTAAAACTATGCAGAATTTAGGATGAAAGTACGAATACCAAAACTCCACGTAAACAACTAGTATAACGCTGAATTTTTGTAGAGCTATTACCCAATATGTAGTTAACACTCGACCAAAATTTCATGCATATATTCCAAGCCAATTGATCGCAGTTCAATTTCTACGCCAGCTACTCAAAACTGTTCCGATTTATACCACTTCACAAATAATCACTTGGATCAGATATCAAGCAATCCTGAAAACTTCTGAACTTTTTCATGACAAAAGTAGACAGAAAAATAACCGGTTTTAAAAAAAGAATCGCTCAAAATCTTTTTTTTAATAAAGAAGATATCGCAACTTCAATCTGACCCTCGAAACTGATTTTTCTCACACGATTTTGCTTACTGCCCTCTTTCGGTCACTTTTTACACCAAAACATGCACGGGTCTTCAATGAACAACTCAAAACAATAACTAGTCTTGAGGTTTAACGACCCCTCTCAATGAAAACACCAAATTTGATGTGAATTTTCGTGTAAACAAACACTCACAAGGGAATGGACTAAAATTTCAAACCTATAAACACCAAGTCACCAAGATTCACAATTTTAGGTTGATCAATTAGTCCTTTGTTTAAAGCCTAAGCACCCTCAAAGATACTAATTAAATCACAAGAGTATAAAGAAATTAATAACCAACTCTTTATTTTTTTCGGATTTTTGTTTTCAAGTAAAGAAATAAACTTTTTATTTAACTCCAACTTAATTAATTTACAAACTAATGTTGTGACTATTTATAGGAATAATCATCAACAAAAATCCTAACTAAAACATACTAAATACACGCACAAATCAAGATGAACACACCCCTAATGACTCACAAATGACTCACAAGATATGATTGCCTCATCATCCCTGCATTTTGATCTTATCTTGCTAACGAATTCTAACAAACTATATCTAATAAAGAAAATATCCTAACAAACATTCAACAAAAACTAACAAAAAAAATTAGGAAAATAAAAATCACAAAACAAAACACTAAACACGTTCTAAAAACATATCCTAACTATCTTGGACTCTAGATAAAAGAAATCTAACTAAAAATTGATTTCCAATTTGACAGCCGAGCAGAAAAATGGAGATAACATTATTTGGCGTATTTTTCTGAATTTTAGAAACATTGTCCCCTGAAAGTAGATTCAATAATCTTTCCAACGCATATTCACACGCCTTTTAACTCAAAGCCAATTGTCATTGAAAAATTTTCAAAGTCAGACATACTACACTACTCCGAACTGAAATTTTAGCTTTAGAAGCTTCAAGAAACGTTCTAGATTGAATCTTTTAATCAAGAAACTTTGAAGACCGTGATCCTCCATCATTGTAGACCAAGTATAAAAGTATTGCTATTCACACTTATGTCATCCTCCCCTTCTTGAAAAGAAATTTGCCCCAAGTTTTAGTTTCCACGTAACCATCCATATTCGATGAACGAGTGATCCATGTTTGATGCCAAATCTAAATTCACATAGTAAGCACATAATTAGAAACAACCAAAACACGATATCATAAAGTGAAAATTTGTTTGACTGCATCGAAATCCATAAGACTCATTTTTTATTCTTCAATGTATCACGAAAATCAATAAAAAAATCCATATTTCAAAACCCCTTCAAAACCAAGGCAAAATCATGTTTTAGGCTTCTAGACTCAAAAAGTTGGACACCAACATAAATCATTGAAAGATCCAAACTTGTAGGTTTTGTATCAACCATCTCTTCAACTTGATTTAGGATAACTTGATCTTAAACCATAAGTCCTTCCATTGCATCAAAAATAATGTCACTATCAATCCNTCACTATCAATCTTTTATTCATCGTTGGTCACATTCTCCATGGATTCAATCCTTTCCTCATTGATTGTGATCAACAATGGTTGATTATCAACGTTGGTTAGTGTGTTGTTACGCTCTTCGGCATATTTAAGTCGTTGGAGTATAAGCTTGAACTCTTTAAGATCCTCCTTCAACTTATTTATAGTGTTGCATTGTTTTATACGTCCACTTCGAAGATCGTCCCAATAAACTTTCGTAGTTTCATGTTATTTATCCCTTTCCATCTTCTAAAACTATGCAGAATTTAGGATGAAAGTACGAATACCAAAACTCCACGTAAACAACTAGTATAACGCTGAATTTTTGTAGAGCTATTACCCAATATGTAGTTAACACTCGACCAAAATTTCATGCATATATTCCAAGCCAATTGATCGCAGTTCAATTTCTACGCCAGCTACTCAAAACTGTTCAGATTTATACCACTTCACAAATAATCACTTGGATCAGATATCAAGCAATCCTGAAAACTTCTAAACTTTTTANGAAAACTTCTGAACTTTTTCATGACAAAAGTAGACAGAAAAATAACCGGTTTTAAAAAAAGAATCGCTCAAAATCTTTTTTTTAATAAAGAAGATATCGCAACTTCAATCTGACCCTCGAAACTGATTTTTCTCACACGATTTTGCTTACTGCCCTCTTTCGGTCACTTTTTACACCAAAACATGCACGGGTCTTCAATGAACAACTCAAAACAATAACTAGTCTTGAGGTTTAACGACCCCTCTCAATGAAAACACCAAATTTGATGTGATCTTTCGTGTAAACAAACACTCAAAAGGGAATGGACTAAAATTTCAAACCTATAAACACCAAGTCACCAAGATTCACAATTTTAGGTTGATCAATTAGTCCTTTGTTTAAAGCCTAAGCACCCTCAAAGATACTAATTAAATCACAAGAGTATAAAGAAATTAATAACCAACTCTTTATTTTTTTCGGATTTTTGTTTTCAAGTAAAGAAATAAACTTTTTATTTAACTCCAACTTAATTAATTTACAAACTAATGTTGAGACTATTTATAGGAATAATCATCAACAAAAATCCTAACTAAAACATACTAAATACACGCACAAATCAAGATGAACACACCCCTAATGACTCACAAATGACTCACAAGATATGATTGCCTCATCATCCCTGCATTTTGATCTTATCTTGCTAACAAACTCTAACGAATTTTATCTAATCAAGAAAAAATGCTAACAAACTTTCTAAAAAAACTAACAAACAAAATTATGAGAATAAAAATCACAAAACACTAAACACGTCCTAAAAATATATCCTAGCAATACTTGGACTCTAGATAAAAGAAATCTAATAAAAAACTGATTTCCAGTTTGACAGCCGAGCAGGAAAATGTAGATAACATTATCTGGCGTATTTTTCTTAATTTTTGAAATATTTTTTCCTGAAAGTAGATTCAATAAGCATTCTAACTCATATTCACACGCCTTCTAACTCAAAGCCAACTGTCATTGAAAAATCTTTAAAGTCAGTCATACTACACTACTCCGAACTTAAATTTTATCTTTAGAAGTTTCAAGAAACGTCCTAGATTTAATCTTTTTATCAAGAAACTTTCAAGACCGTGATCCTCCATCATTGTATACCAAGTATATATGAATTGCTATTCACCTTGTATAATACTCCCCATCTTCAAAAGAAACATGCCCCAAGTTTTAGTTTCCACGTAACCATCCATATTCGATGAACGAGTGATCCATGTTTGATGCCAAATCTAAAGTCACATAGTAACCCCATAATTAGAAACAACCATAACACGATATCATCAAGTGAAAATTTATTTGACTGCTACCAAATCTATGAGACTCGTTTATGATTCTTCAATGTATCACGGAAATCAATAAAAAATCCATATTTCAAAATCTGTTGAAAACCAAGGACAAAATCATGTTTTAGGTTTCTACACTCAAAAAGTTGGACACCAACATAAATCATTGAAAGATCCAAACTTGTAGGTTTTGTATCTACCATCTCTTCAACTTGATTTAGGATAAATTGATCTTCAACCATAAATTTTTTCATTGCATCAAAAATAATATCAATATCAATCTTTGATTCATCATTGGTCACATTCTACATGGATTCAATCCTTTCCTCATTGATTGTGATCAACAATGGTCGATTATCAACGTCGGTTTATCTGTTGTTACGCTCTTCGGCATATTTAATTCGTTGGAGTATAAGCTTGAACTCTTTAAGATCCTCCTTCAACTTATTTATAGTATTGCATTGTTTTATACATGCACGTCGAAGATCATCGCAAGAAACTTTCATAGTTTCATGTTTTATATCTCTTTCCATCTTCTAAAACTGTGCAGAATTTAGGATGAAAGTACGAAGACCAAAACCCCACGTAAACAACTCGTATAAGGCTGAATTTTTGTGGAACTCTTACTCAATATGTAGTTAACACTCGACCAAAATTTCATGCATATATTCGAAGCCAATTGATCGCAGTTGAATTTCTACGCCAACTACTCAAAACTGTTCCCATTTGTACCTCTTTACAAATAATCACTTGGATCAGATATCAACCAATCTGGAATAGCTCTGAACTTTTAAATGACGAAAGTATACAGAAAAATAACCAGTTTTAAAAAAAGAATCACTCAAAAACCTTTTTTTAACGAAGGAGATATCGCAACTTCAATCTGACCCTCGAAACTGATTCTTCTCACACTATTTTCTGATTTTGTTTACTGCCCTTTTTCGATCAGTTTTTACACCAAAACTTGCACGAGTCTTCAATGAATAACTCAATAAATAACTAGTCTTGAGTTTTAACAACCCCTCTCAATGAAAACATCTAATTTGATGTGAGTTTTCGTGTAGCCAAAAACTCACAAGGGAATAGACTAAAATCTCGAACCTATAAATACCAAGTCACCAAGATTTTCATTTTTAGGTTGATCAATTAGTCCTTTGATTAAAGCCAAAACACCCTCAAAGCTACTAATTTAATCACAAGAGTTTAAAGAAAATAATCATCAACTCTTAATTTTTTTCGGATTTTTGTTTTCAAGTAAACAAATAAACTTTTTATTCAACTCCAACTTAATTAATTTACAAACTAATGTTGACACTATTTATAGCAATAATCATCAACAAAAATCCTAACTAAAACAGACTAAATAAACCCACAAAACAAGATAAACACACCGCTAATGACTCACAAATGACTCACAAGATAAGATTGCCACCTCATCACTGCATCTTGATCTTATCTTGCTAACAAACTCTTACAAACTTTATCTAATCAAGAAAATATCCTAACAAAATTTCTTAAAAAACTAACAAAGAAAATTATGAAAGTAAAAATCACAAAACAAAACACTAACACACGTCCTAAAAACATATCCTTACTATACTTGGACTCTAGATAAAAGAAATCTAAGTAAAACCTGATTTTCAGTTTGACAGCCGAGCAGAAAAATGGAGATAACATTATCTTCTGTATTTTTCTGAATTTTAGAAATATTTGTCCCTGAAAGTAGATTCAATAAGCTTTCCAATGCATATTCACACACCTTCTAACACAAAGCCAACTGTCATTGAAAAATCTTTAAAGTCAGACATACTGCACTGCTCTGAACTAATTTTGATAAGATTGCCACATCATCACTTCATTTTGATCTTATCTTGCTAACAAACTCTAACGAATTTTATCTAATCAAGAAAAAATGCTAACAAACTTTCTAAAAAAACTAACAAACAAAATTATGAGAATAAAAATCACAAAACACTAAACACGTCCTAAAAATATATCCTAGCAATACTTGGACTCTAGATAAAAGAAATCTAATAAAAAACTGATTTCCAGTTTGACAGCCGAGCAGAAAAATGTAGATAACATTATCTGGCGTATTTTTCTGAATTTTTGAAATATTTTTTCCCGAAAGTAGATTCAATAAGCTTTCTAACTCATATTCACACACCTTCTAACACAAAGCCAACTGTCATTGAAAAATCTTTAAAGTCAGACATACTGCACTGCTCTGAACTGAAATTTTATCATTTGAAGCTTCAAGAAACGTCCTAGTTTGATTCTTTTAATCAAGAAACTTTCAAGAACGTGATCCTGCATCATTGTAGACCAAGTATAAATGTATTGCTATGCACACTTGTATCGAGAAGTTGGCTAACAATATTGATGGCACAGAGAAAAAGGAGAGTGAATACAACAACACAGATCTGAAGACACTCGAGAAGAATGCCTTGGCTCACTAGTGGAAAATTTCCAAATAGTATCGGGCAAAAAGTGACATTTCAGACGGATATTTGGCGTTACGATTGTGGGGGTTACAAATAAGCTTCTTATTTTTATCAGGCGAGTGTTCGTTACAAATGAGTAATTAGTTGTAACGGGCCCTGATCAACGCCTATTACAAATAAGCTTTTGTATGGTTTAAAAAACTGCTATTTGTAACAGGCTTTAGCTAATGCCCGTTGCAAATAATGTTTATTTCTATCAATTACATTTGTTTGCCAGTTACAAATAATGTTTACTTCTGGCGATTACATTTGTTTTTTCCATTACAAATAAAACTTTATTTGTAACTAGTTTCCTTTTTGGCCCGTTACAAATAATCAATTCTATAAAAAAAAAAAAGAAAAAAACGCCCACTACTGTACCACCTATGCAGGTTGTACATTTATAGCTACAAAGCTTTTACATGGTTTGTAACTACAAAGCTTTTACATGGTTTGTCAAACTTTGGCTGCACCACCAATACTGCAACAAATTTACAACTCACGTCAACAACTATTTCAAAATGTGAAATAAGAGCTAGGAATTTTCATTTCAACCGAGGCATAATATAAAGCAAGCGAAAACAATTGCATTAATAATACACATCCTTTTACATTAAAGTTTGTGCATAGTTGTCTCCAATAACTAACAATACAACATATTAATCTAAAGTCAGTGCATTAAAACCTTGGTTCAAAAGATGAATACAAATTAACCCAAGATGAATGGAGGCAGGTAAGATCATAGGCGCATTAATAGATTCCTAAAAGGGGATTTTGCTATAAAAAAAAAATGAACTCAAGAGAATAATTGGAAAGGCCATATTTGGAACCCGAAAGAAGGCACTTGTTAAAGAACGTTTTAAATCAAAAAAATGCTTGCTTGGTACCGAATTGCTGATATCTTTCCTATAACCCAATAACAGAAAACAAAGATTAACTCGCAACAAAATAAAGGTATCAAAATAGTGAAGGCTCCATTTCCAACATTACATACATGTAAGAATGTCAAAAGGTTTCAAAATAGAACTCCTATTACACTCAACAAAGTATCACAAAACAGTCACCCAAACAACAGCAAAACAACCCCAAATGACAAATGACGACAAGGCATACATCTGCAAAAATGATAGAGTATAAATGTAAAATCAATAAACAAACACAAGAACCAAGCAAATCTAAAAGATATAGTAACAGAGATAGAAGCTGAAACATCAGAAGATAGATGCAGTAGCAGCACGAAAACAAACGAAATAGTAGCAGCTGAACCAAAATTTATAATATGATTTTGTTTAGACATTAGAGGTAAACAATAGACAATAAGAAACAAGTTATGGACATCACTAATTTTGAACAAGTACACCGCACAGAAAAGCACGAGGGTTTTGAGCTATAATAACAGTGAAGTCTAGTGTAATATAAGCATGTATAACACAAAATTTAAGCATGTTGTTACTGAGATAAGCCATCATGTAATTGAAGTTAAGTTTGTGGCTCAAGACTTGTCAAAGAATACAATAATATACTTTGTCCGAAATCAAGTTAACAAGCACAATACCACGCACATTTGTTAAAAATAAGTAATATCACAAGCACAAGATCACATACCACTCTGTATATACACAACAAACAATAGCTCAAAAGATAAACAAGACCATACAAAGAAAAGTAGAATGGAGCATGGAGTAGTAGTACAACTAAAAAAGTTTTAACAATGGAAAAAACTTCTTTTCAAGTCAATTATTTAACACATAGACATGCAAAAGGTTCTCTGTTAATTTTCAAACTAACAAAAAAGGCAGAGGATTTGCTCAAACTCACATCTATACAGGAATTAATAGGAGTATGACTGTGAGAGTTAGCTTTTCAAACACATTTTACATGACTTTTGCCCTTCGGAGATGATCTTAAAAAGGGGGCCCTCTTAGGACTAGGACTACCTTTATGAGATTAGGCACTACAATAAGATAACGTGAAGTCTGTTCAGACTTTCAGAAAGAAGAAAGCACATCAAAACTACCTTGAACAGCCAATCATAAATTAGTACCTTCCATGATATCATAACAAGCTTAGCCGTCCTCCGCCATAGCACTGCAATAGTGTAATTCCAGGCAAACACTGCCATATAACTTAATAGAAAATCAATCAAAATTGGACTTATTTATAAATTGGTCTATATAGATTAATAAGGACTTTATATTAGTAGTACCAGGTAAGTAGTGCATGCACAGTTTAAGATTTTTATTATGGAATTGAATCTAGTAGGATGAAATAGGTTAGAAATCAAACTTAAGAATCATACTACATAACACTTGAGAGATATCATTTACACACACTTAAGAGGTAACCTTTATATCACACTTAAGAATCATTGTTACTTTAAGCCCATAAAGAGACTTTTGCATCTTGCATTACTAGTAGGATTGTAGTCCCACCAACTCCTGCCTTTTAAATAGACATGATTAATATTTCAAACTGAGGCTACCTGACTTATGAAACAGCCGTAAGCCCTTGTCTCCTAAGATATTGCCTAAAGTTACCTAGGTGCCTAACTTAGTTAGCTACAATTTAATGTGTGGTAAGCTATTATCCTGTGTTCTTATTTAGGCTTCTAACGCCATTATCCAGCAGCAATTACCCGCAGTGTCTTTAAATATTACTAAACCCTGCTTGCTTTTATAACTGCGTCTAACGACCTTACTCAGCAGCTCTTATTTACTGTGTCCTAATATAATATATAACCTTCAGTTCTTTAGACAAATAAAAATCGTACTACATATTCTCAAGAAGAGGGATCCCGAAAAAACCCCTGGCACATATGTCCACTAAACTAAAGTATAAAAGTATTGATGCAAAGAAATTTCACTTCAAGCACTCATGTAATATCTAATTAAAAAATCAATGGAATAGAACAATAATTAAAATAGTGTATGCGACTAAACTATACATATAAAATGTAGCAAATCTAATGAAAACAAATGGCAAAAATTGACTTCATATGCCATTGAAAATCAATGAATAACGAGAGAATTAATGACAACATTCAACAAATCTTTAAAGATGCAAAAATTAGGACATATTGACCAACTATTTCCATTAACATAAACGATCAGAATAACAATCAAATAACCTAAGAAAAGTGACAGAAAACTCATTGGAAAATGACAACATTGAACTAATCATTCATAGCTTGAAGTAGTAATGCAATGCGGTAACATTCCAAATTTTGTCATAACAACAATGCACATTCAAGAAAAGCATTTCAAACATCATTTTCAACAAATTAACCAACTAAACAGAAAATTAAAGCACAATATATTAAGGTAATCATAAACAAAAAAACAGCATAAAGAAGAAGATGAAGTAATACCCCAAGCAATTGTACACTGCTCACTAGTAACACTCGCCTGATTTGCTTCGCATTCGATACCTTCTCAAACAAAACAGAAAAAAATTCAAAAAATAAAAAGAATTAATCAATCATCAAACTTTGAAAATTATGTTCAAAAATCATACCCGGCCTTGCTCTCATTTTTTCCTCAGTTATTGTTGACTATCAATTAGTGCATTATTAATATCCTCAACAAATCATACAATTGACTAAAAAATCGCTTTAATGTTTCAACTGCATATTAAAAATGTTTCAATCAGAATTAAACAAAATTGTGATGACAATTTGCTCATATTACTGTATACTATTAAAAAATTTGCAATAAATAAATAAGAGAAATGGAAGAGAAAAAATACGAAACCTTTAACAAATTCAATCAAAATCAGAATCGCCAAATTGAAATAATTTCTTGCCGTCGTACACAAACAACTCAGCAACCGTCAACCTAACTCGTTTAGGGTTTTGATTTTGGGTTGCGTTGGGGGGCTTTGATTTTAAATTTTGCGTTTCGAAATTCTGTAAATCGAGGATTTAGGGTTGGTTTGATGGGTGTTGGATTATTTGCTATGGTAGTTGGGCTGTATATGCTGAGAACTGAGAGAAGATTAAACCAAAAACTCTTCTGAAATGAGAGTTGTGGTTGTGGAACCCGCGTGAAGATGATGTGAGATTGTGGTAGTGGAATTCGCCAGAAGCAGGATTTCAGTTTGGAGGAGTTTTAACTTGCAGGGGTTTCATTTATTTTCACCTTTAGGACTTTTAATCCATACAATTTCAATAGTTAGACTATAACTGATTTTTATTTTAGGTAACAGGCAAGAACTTGTATGTTACAACTATAGTAAAGTTGAGTAAATCACATATTAATTGTCACGGGCAAAAAAAAAAGTTGTTTATTAAAAAACCTTATTTGTAACGGGAATTAACTCAGCACGTTACACATAAGATTTGAGTGATAAAAAAATGTAGGTTTTTGTAACGTTTTAACAAAATGCCTGGTACAATAACTTTAACTGTAACCTTCTAATAGAATGCCCGTTACAAATAGGGCATTACGATTAGCAATTTTCCACTAGTGGCGCTATGTCACTTCTTCAACAAGACATTGCTGATAATGAGGTAAGCCGTATTCTAGCATGCTCTACTGCTAAGGAAAATAGGAAACTCTAGAGTTAACCTATGAAGGCACTAGTGAAGTCAGGGGATCTAAGGTTTATATGCTTATGTCTAAGTATGAAACTTTTGATATGAATTGAGATGAAAATGTAAAACATATGTATACTCGTTTTATGTCAATTATTAATGAACTAAAGTCTCTTGGCAAAAGTTTTACTAGTGAAGATTTGGTTAGGAAAATATTGAGAAGCTTGACAAGTAAATGGCTGCCTATCCACTTTGTCTGTAGAACAGCTTATTTGGTCATTAATGACTCACGAGATATTAGTAAGCACAAAGGAGGAAAATACAACCAAAAGCCGAGGGCTGGGCTTGAAGGGAGAAGAAATTGTAGAAGATCTGGATGAGATAGGTCTCATTGCAAGAACGTTTGAAAGAAGTCTTAGATATCAATATGAGGAAAAATCCTGGAAGAACAAAGGCAACACAAACAATGCCAACACCATCACTCGTTGCTTCAAATATGGTGAAACTGGACAAATGATCAAGGATTGTCCGGCGTGGAAAGTTGACAAGGGAGGACCAATGGAGAAAAAGATGACAAAGAGCGCCATTATTGCTGCCTGGGATGATTCTGACCCAAATGGTGAAAGTGAGGAGAACGAAGCTCTATTTTGTGTGACTATACCATTTGGAGAAGTGAACCAGAGGCAGACCAGTTCAGGAAAGAAGGGACACATGTGTCTCATGGCAGGAAGCAGCTCTTCTGATGAACAACTGGTAACTATTTCTGTTATGCAACAAAAAATGAGATATTGTGATAGATGAGTTACTAGGTTTTATAGATTCTGCTATTGAACAAAATGTTAAAGGCAATGTTGCTTATAAGCCTAACAAAAAGAAGCTAAAAGAAGTAACTTGAAATCTAGATTTTAGTGAGTGTCGTGCTGTTGAGCTTGAAGTTATTTGTACAGAATTGAAAGAAAAAATTTCAGAGCTTGAAATAAGTTTGGATAAGAAGAATAAATAACTTAAGACGCTAAAACCTCATTCAGTTTTTTCAAAAACATATTTTTATCAAAATAATGAAAGAGGTTTTAGTAAGCTTAAGGAGGCAGAAGTTGAAGGTATACATTTCGAATTACTTAAACAGAAAACCTTCACTCTAGAACATTCTGACTTAATTTTAGCTTATAACTATATGATTGATGATGTGAAACAATTGTTCAAAGAGTATGCAGATCCAAAAGCTTCTCATGCTAGGACAAGTGGTTCTAGTGTTAATGTCGATAACTATATGACGGTAAGATATCTGATTTACAAGTTCAAATATCTAAGTTAAAGAAAAATATCAACACTAAAGTTGCGTCAGGTGATCAAGGTGTTGATATTGAATCTTTACATTTGGAATATGAAACTAAAATTTGTGATCTTCAAGCTGAAATATTCCAACTAAAAAAAGGCAAGAACACCCAGACATCTTCTGAACAAGATTCTGAATTCGTTTCAAATCTTAAGGATGAGCTTCATAGAGAAAAGTTGGATCTTGCCATTGCTGCAGAATATAATGAAGCTCAGATTAAGAAACTTGAAATCAAGGAACATGATTTGAGTGATTGCCTAAGACAGATGAACAGGTTGCTGGATGCCCAAAGTACTCTAAACATCTTGACATCACAAGCTGGTAATCCTATGAGGTTTGGATTAGGGTGTTCTGGAAGTAGTTCCCAACAGTCTCAAAAGTTGGGAAGAGATGAGACTTGGATTTCTGAATTCAAGAAAGGTAAGTATGCATTTGCAAAGGACATGCATGTATGCACCTATTGTGGTAAGAATGGACATGTAATTAAGACTTGTTACACAAAGTAAAAACATGATAGGAGAAATCAGTCTCACGTTCAAAAATTTCATAATCAAAAGAGTCACGCACATAATTTGTCTAAAAATGGAAAATATGATTAAACAAGGAAGACAAATATAAAACAAAACTGTGTTAGAAAGGACAATATCAAACTAGTTCCTAATGACAAGGAACCCAAGAAAATCTGGGTTCCTAAAACTAAACCTTGATTTTTTTGTGCAGGTCAGAGTGAAAAGAAAACCATATTGGTATTTGGACAGTGGTTGCTCAAGACACATGTCAGGAGATAAAAGTCAATTTCTTTCACTTGTAGCCTATGAAAGAGGAAGTGTCACCTTCGGAGACAATAGCAAAGGTTTGATCAAAGGTATAGGTAAGGTTGGTAAGACACTTTCTCAAGTGATTGATAATGTATACTTTGTTGAAGGCTTGAAACATAACCTCTTGAGCATATCTCAGCTATGTGACAAAGGAAACAATGTTGAATTTGAAAAAAATCTTTATCACATAGTCAACACTGAAACAAAGGAACTGGTCTATAAGGTGTTCTGACACAATAATGTTTACATAACATTCTCGAGTCAGATTCATATAAGACTAATGCCACTTATCTCAATGTTGTAGAGGATGACCATTGGCTGTGGTACAAGATACTTGGACATGCATGTTTTTCTTTGTTAAATAAAATAAGATCTCAGGACTTAGTTACAGGTTTACCTAACATTAAGTTTGCTGCCAAACATATTTTCCATGAGTGTGCTAAATGTAAGCATGTCAAGTCCTCTTTTCAGCGAAAGAAGGTTGTAAGCACCACTAGACCATTCGAAATTGTGCACATGGATCTGTGTGGGCCAATGCATGTATAAGGTCAAAATGGTCATAGTTATGTGTTTGTGTTAGTTGATGATTACTCTTGTTATACTTGGACAATTTTTCTAAAATTTAAAAAAGGAACTTTTGAAGAATTTGAAATCTTGATAAAATAGGTCCTCAACAAGATTAATCACCAACTGGTCTCTGTCCGATCTGATCATGGTTCTGAATTTGATAATGTCAGCTTTATAACCTACTGTAATGATCATGGTGTATCTCACAATTTCTTAGCTCCCATAACTGCACAGCAAAATGGAGTGGTTGAAAGGAAAAAATCGCACTCTAGAAGAAACGGCAAGAACAATGCTTCTAGAGAGTGGTTTACCTTAAAACTTCTAGGCTGGAGCAGTGAGTACTACGTGCTATATTTTAAATAGGTTAATGTTGAGACCTTTACTAAATAAAGCACCTTATGATCTCCTTAGGGGAAGAAAACCAAACATTGCACATTTACGCATTTTTGGGTGTAAGTGCTTTGTACACAACAATGGTAAATCAAGTTTGGACAAATTTGATCGTAGGAGCGATGAGGCTGTTTTCATTGGATAATCTTCACACAGCAAGGCATGCAAAGTTTTCAACAAATGAACCTTGTGCGTTGAAGAAAGTATCCATGTCCTATTTGATGAAACTAACATATTCAACAACCATGTGCAGGTTGATGATGCTGATGAGTTCGAACTTGGCATGCTGAACTTTACAAGAGCTAAAGAAGAAGAAGGTGCTTAACCAGACTCACCACACAATTCTCCTAGAGAGAAAGAGTCTGGTCAAGCACAAAATCAAGTAGCTCATGAGGTAAGAGAAGGACATAGTGACTCAGAGGCTCATCTACATGAAGATGATGCAGTTAAGGCCACTATGAAATCTAGTTCACCTGTTTAAGGCAACAACGAGATAGGGGGAACCAGTATAGGAACCTGTTCAACATTAGGAGGCAATAATGTAAACTTTGATATGAACAAATCTTTGAAGTGTAAGTCCTCTCATCTCTCTGATCTTATCATTAGTGAAAAAGTGTTGTAATTTGAGCATTTAGTGAGTTCAGTTTGTTGGGGTAGTTGATAGGGGATCATCTTCAATTGAACCTTCATAGTTGAAGGTTGAGTTGAACTTCCATAGGTGGAAGTTGGGGAATCATATTGTGCATAGGTGCATAAGTGATTGTGTGTAATTCTTTTTGTTATTCTGATTTGATTAATAAAAATAGTGAGTGAGTGGAAGACGTAGACTTATTAGATTTCGAACCTCGTTAAATCTTGTTGTTGTTTATTTCATTGCATTTTTGTTTCCGCTGCGTGAGAACTGGTTCTTAACTGTTCTCACAATCAATCGAAAAACTTACAACAATCTTACAACACTCAGTTCACCCCCCCCCCTCCCCCCCTCTTGAGTGACACTTACAATATCACCTTTGTTTCTGGAACTTTCTCCGCTTCCTCCAGGGTGCAATTCATGGGTCAACAAGGAACCAGAAAGTTGTTCAATGTTGAACTTCGTGAGATCCTTTGTTTACATAAGTGCTGTAACCTTGGCTCCCCATCTTTCATCTTGTGGTAGACTCCTCAGCACTTTCCTAACATGTTCATCAGTAAGTATATTTTTTCGAACAAAATATAGCTCATTGGTGATGTTAGTAAAACGAGCAAGCATTTCTTGTATTGACTCTTTAGGTAACATTTCAAAACGCTTATATTTCGACACTAACGAATCAAATTTTGAATGTTTGACTTCACTTTTTCCTTCATTAGTTACTTGTATTAAATCCCATATTTGTTTAGCAGTCTTGCACCCCACACACGGTTGTGTTTATGAGGTCGAATACCACAATGCAAAAGCTTAATAGCACATGAATTGATTTCCATTTTTTTCAAAATCTTCTTTTTCATATTCAGAAATAATTTTAGAAACTAATACTTCATTGTTACAATTAGTTTTTGTTACCTCGTAGTTCTCAACCTTAATGAAAATCTCCATTCGATTCTTCCAGTATGTGTAAAACTTCCCATCAAACATAGATGTTCTTTGAGTTGACTAACCTTCTTCTAATTTCTCTTGAGTGTTCATTTTCAGGTTCTCTCATCAAGGTTGCTTGAATTTCCCGAGAACCTGCTCTGATGCCAACTGTTGTTTCTAATGGAACACTGCAAGAGTGGGGGTGAATTGCTATGAGGAACTTGTTTGCGGAATTTAAACTAATTTGAATGCATTAAAGAGTAAGACAGATATTCCAACGAGAAAAACTTCCTTGACCCAAAGGAAGAAAAAGTCAACTTTTATAATAGGCCAGTAAAACTCTTTACAACCTAAGTTCTCTACTATGACTCGTCAGTTCCTGTAGGAACTCAATTCTCAATTCTCGCTCTTTTACTGTCATTTCACTATCTCATTCAATCTACTCTTCTCATGTTCTCACACTTCACCTTTTCTGAAAGATTACAACTCAATACATACTCTAATACGTTCGAAGAATTAGCAAACAAGAGAAGAACATCATCTAGAACTTAGACTTGTATGAATGCTCAAGTGTGTTCTACTTATTTCTGTAATTTTTGGAGTATTTATAGAGATTTTATTCCTTGAAAAACAAGTCATAAACCCACGTTTATTTGACATCCACAACTTTCGTGATCTATTCTATTATCAAATGATCTTATCCTAAAAACTACGACTCTTGACCACATTCTTTACCAAATTTTTGTTGCCCATTAGCCCATGAAATGACTCCTAAAACCTAGGATTACCTAACAACCTTATCTTTTTATTTTGCTATGAAAAACCCTAAATGTCATTTTATTTTTAAACTACAAAGTAAATCAGTTTATTATTTCCTAAAAATGTGGCATTATGGAGAAGGTTGCTATGACCTAAATTTTAACAGTAATTAACCTAGACTAAGTTGTGGAGTAGATGCGTTTTGACTTTTGAACATGATGTTCCAACTAGAATTAAGACTCCAACGTAATTCGAAGTTCCTAGAAATTATTTTCATAATCTTCTTGGAATATTCTCTTCTCATCATCAAGATATGTCGCTGAAATCACTTGATGTTGTTCGCTTGTTCCTTTGTGATGATGATACTCAGGAACAGCTCAATCCTCGTGCCTTGTTCCTTTGCAATTGTGGTACAAAGAAACTTCGATTTTTGCTTCAGTGTTCCTTTGCAAGACACTGCCTAGGACCTTCTCTTTGTACATGGTTAATGACACATCATGTTCCTACTCCGGAATGTTCCATGACACTTATTATTGCTCCATGTTCCTTACTCTTTGAACCTGTGAAATCTCATATGAACTCAAAGTGTTTTGCTAGTTAAGTATGTTTGTGGTAGTCATCATCAAAACTTTCAATTCATGGGTCTAGAGTATAGCATCTTAAGTTTTCCTTCTTGATATGCTCTCTAAGTATTCTTGTGATTTGATTATTTATGTTTGGTTGAATCACTTGCATGCATAGAGATCGAGCCACCACTAAATGCCATAGTACACATGATTTTTTAGACTATTTGTATCAAAAGGTTTTCATGAAAAAACATTGATTAATTCACAATTTCAAAAGAAAAGGCAATATGGTGGCATATAAGTTTGCTAAATTTGAAAATGAGGTGCCAAAGGAAAGAATGATTCATGATCAACCACCCATATGTGTGTTTGATGCTATTCACAATTACATCAACAAGGCCTTTCAAGGGTCTTCCGGTAATTCTTTTCTAGTTTCGTGTTTAGTCATTTCATTCGGTACAAAAAGGTTCATTATTGTATTTTACTGGTTTTAAACCAGGTTTATATTGTATGTTGTTTATGCCTTTCTGATGAACTTTGCAGCTACAGTTTTTACCCCTTCACATTATCACAACATTAATCATTCATTCAGTTCATAAGTCAAAAATCATGTTCACTATACATTGCATAGGAAAAGTGAAGCAGAGAAACAAAATAAAGATGGATAAGAGGAAAAAAGAGCAATCAGACGGTGATAAGGGATAAGGTATGCAAAGATAAGGTGCAGTCTGCAAGGTACTCAGGTACTTATACGTTAACAAGAAAAACAATAGATACTACAATTAAACCTACATATTGGATAGATGGCTATCTGCATAGTTATTTAATTATGTCGTAAATGAAAAGAAACTCGAGAGATTCCAAAAGTCTTAACAATAATTTACACTAACATGTAGATTTATTACAAATGACAATTAATAAACCAAGTTTATCCATCAAATTTTCTTCCCTAAGAAATGAGAAATCTCTAAGGCTCCATTTGATAGAGCGTAAAATATTTTCCATGAAAAGTGCTTTCCTCCCTTTCCTAATTTTAGATTGTTTGGTACACAAAGGAATGTAAAATCATTTTCCATGGGAGTAAATTTTTCCTTGCAATGACGGAAAACCATTTTCCTTCCGAATTTAAAGTAGACAGCAAAATTTATATTAAATTTTATCCAAAGATTATTCTGTCCACTTTATGTTCAGATTAAAGGTAAATTTTATGTTCAGATTAAATTTTAAATTTTAAAGTGGACAGTAAAATTTATGATAAAATTGTTGTCCACTTTATGGTAATTTTCCTTCCGAAAACCAAATTTAAAATTCGGGACTTGTTTCGGTAATTTTAAATTGCTGTCCACTTTTCAAAAGTGGCATAAAATTTATATTAAGGTTTTATAAACCATAAATAAGTCCCGAAAACCAAGTAATCATACAACAGAAAATTAAAGTGTATTATGGAATTGAATAGAGACCATATAAGGAATGTTTTGGACAAGTTTCCAATATAGAAGTTAGTTCATAGTTGTTGTAGAACTTAGTCAACAAGGTTTTAATTTAGTTTCGATTTTCTTTATGTAGGAGACTTTGATCTAGTCCACTTTTAGAAGTTGTGGCGGAGCACCACTATTTTACAAGGTACGTAAGTACTAAACACAAACATAAGAGATAGAATTCCTGCTTGGATGATCCTTTATGTTATGAAATATTGTTATGCTTGTTTGAATCATGAATTGATGTGCATGACAAGTTTTATTAGAAGCTTGATTTTTATAGTATGTTGACATTCCATGTTAAATAGCAATATAAAATTTTATAAGAATGAATTGGAATGTTATGATCAGTTCCAAGAAACTGAAGAAGTAACATGGGAAGCTGAGGATATGATGAGAGAAAAGTATCTAGAGTTATTTCAGGTTAGTAGAGTTACGGGGTCGTAACTCGATTATTAAGGGGGGTAGAGTGCGATACAATTTTGCGCCTTTTAACCCTAAATTTTGCAAATTTTATGTCTTTTAGTAAAGCTTGATGGAAATTTCATGTTTAATTACTAAAAGTTTTCAAGGAAATGTCGAGGTAAATGTTGAAAGTCTACAACAAGTTAGGATAAAAATGAAAAGTTTTGAAAGAAATGCAGTCTCTATTCAATTTCCATAAAATAATGTACATAAAGTTAATCTTGTATGCTATGCTCGTGAACATAAGTTGTTGCTTAGCTATTGAGTTGACTTGTATGAGAAGTTGTGATAGCATGAAAGTATGAAACTATGTCATATATATATATATATATATATATATATATATATATATATATATATATATATCAATTTAACGTTTCACATTGATAGTATTGTTAATTATATCATGAGTAATTGGAATGTTAAAGTTATTTATAAAGTTTTACTAATAGTCAATAAAGAAGGAAGGTAAATCTGTTAAGTTGATTAGTTACTTAATCAACAAGAAAGGTAGCTAGTGAATTTGTATTCACATGTTTAAAAGGAGCAAATGAGCAAATAGTTTGCCACTCACCGTTAATGTGCGGTGAAGGAAGGTTTTGTTTAATTAAAGGACACACCACAATTATTTTAGAATCACTTTAAATCCAAGATAATTAATATGGTTTTTCTTGGTTCTATGCATGCCTCTATGTGTTTGTGTGTGAGTCATAATATTTGTTAAACCGGTTAATCACGTAAAGTGAAAGAGGATTCGCACTAAAACTCTTGGAACGTATATACCTTGAGTGTGAACAATGTGGGGGGAGTTATGGGTGTTTACTGTAACTTCTAATCAGGGTACAAGACATTGTACTCTTTTATGTTTTAAAAATGCACTGGAATTCCGTCACTATATGTGACATAGGTTATACCAACTTGGAGTTGCTCCCATGTTGGTGCCCATTAGGGCGATTGTTAAGGAAAGGAAACCCGTTCGATGCGAAATCCAAATATCTAAATATAATAAATAATTATTAGTGAGTTGAGTCTATGCACAGGTATGTAGTGCTGAAAATGGTAAGAAGTATGTGTGTTCATTCTTTTCTTTTATTCTAATGTTAATCATGTTTTGCATAGTCTCTAGCATTTATATACTCAGCTTTGCTGATTGTGTGTTTGTGTGCATGGCTTTGTCTTTGATTTGGCCCTATGACAACCCATTTCAATGGCGAGTATTTGACTAGAATAAAGAGAAAGCTCCAGGTACAGGTGGGCATAGTCAATCATGCTGGGTTGGAGTGTGAGCGCTTGCATTGTAGTTTTCTTTGTTGTGTGGACTTGCTACTATTTATTGTTAATGTTAACTTCTGGTTTTTCAAAGTTTAAAGTTTATTTGGTTTTGAAGGGCTGTTAATACGCTTCCAAGTTGTAATAAAGATTTAGTTTGCTTTTATTTTTGGTTTTGTCTTTGGTTTGCTTTTGAGTTTATTTTGAGTTTTAATTTGGTTTTAAATTTAAAGACTTCTGATGTAGTACTTTGATAAAAGGCTTAGTCTTTATCATGATGGCTGTAATACTTTGGTTTTTCCAAGTTAAGTAGGAATTATATTTATCATTGTTTTCTATTTTATTATACTTCCGGAAATTGCAAAAAGAAAGTTAGGAAGTTTTAGGGTGTTACAAAGTGGTTACCAGAGCTTAGTTATTGAAATAAAATAAATTTTTATTTTGGGGCTACCCTAAGTTTTATTTTGGAATAAGGAATTTCTTATTTTAGAAAGTTAGTGGAAATGGAAATTTTTTCAGAAAATAGTAATTTCTGAAAATAGAAAGTTTTGAAAAATAAAAGGTTTTAAATCACTTACTTGTGCAGGTATGGAAGGAATTCATGTATGCTACTATGTGTTATTGCTTTTATAACATGTGGTGAGATTGTGTAGGAAGTTTGGGCATGTAGGATAGACTTTATTTCTTTTTCCTTCATGCATTTAAGTAAATGTTTGAAAATGTTGCTTATGTGATAGTTATGTGTAAAAGAAATTGTTTGTTAGCCACCAAACCTTTTGTTGTGGAAATGTTTTGCTGTGGAACTTTTTAGCTTGGTTTTGTTGTGTGGGAAGGATGGCCCCTTAGTTTTAAGTGTCGTTGCAGCATGGTGGATAATATGCATAGTAAGGAAACACAGATGGGAACTTTGGAGAAGAAGGATTGTGAAATTCCACCTTAGTATGTGTGGAATTGAAGATTCGTTTCTACTGTTCATACATGTGTGCAGTGCTGAAGTTAAAGGAGTGGGATCAACCAGATCATGTGTCTGCATTGTTTGTGAATTGTTTGCCTAACCGTCCACCTTACTTGGAGATAAAGGTGAAGTTTTTTGAGTTTCATTTTATTAGAGGACTTCCAAATTATGCTTAGTATAAGGATCGAAATGGTCAATGGGGTTGTGATTGGAGGTATCTGGAAGTATGTTGATAAGAATGAGCAAGAGATTCTGAAGTCAAATGAAGGTGAGGAGTCCCCACCCACACCAGTCCCAAGTGAGCAAGAGAATGTTGCAATGAGTGAAAATGAAACTTCAGGTTCTCCAAGCTGTGAGTCGAAGGATAGTTCATGTTATGAGATTGAGGATTCAGATACAATGATTCCAGTATATGTGCACTTAGTGACTGATTCGGAAGAAGAACAAAATAAACTTGATCTCGAAGAGGACATGGATGAAGACATTGAGAAAGATTCTAAGGACAATGATGAAGATGATATTGAAGGAGATCCTAATTTCATACCTGAGAAATATGTGTTGTGTAGGGACAAGCAGGATAGTGTTAATGTTTGAAACTCTTTCTTAGGAACATGAGTTTAGTTTAAATTTATATTGTCTACTGTTGTTGATGTTCAGGATATTTGACCTTTTATATTGTTATTTTCTTTGAGAATAAGTGGCAGTAAGCCATAAGAAACTTTTAGAAAACTAAGCATTTAAGAACCATTATGAGAATAAAAGAATAAATGAGTCAATTTTTTTTAGGAATGATGTCTCAAGTATACATAAACCAAGGGAATTTTTCTTTACTATGTGCTTTGTTTTACTTGAATGGTTGTGTAAACAATCAAAATTAAGTGAATCATTCGCTCTAAAAGAATGGAAATTTCTTTTATGAGATGAATTGAGAAGGTGCTTTCATGCTGTGTTATCAGTTTTATGTTGTTCTAACTTAGAGTTATACATAGTTTAGTATAAAGGTCTTTTCCCTCTACAGGAGAAATAGGATGGTTGAACGTAACAACAATCAGCTGAATGATGTAGTGAGGCAATTAGCTACTGTAGCTGAGTAGTTACCCGCTAGAGGGAATTGTAATGGTGGCGACCCCGCTGGGGAACTATTCAAGAAAATTGCTCAAAATAAGCCGCCTACGTACTAAGGACTACCCAACCCAACTATTTTAGAGGGATGGCTGTGAGAGTTCAACAAGTTGTTTGGTGCAGTTGAGTGTCCAAAAGAATCCAAGGTAAACCATGCAGTTTACTACCTAAGGGGAGAAGCTGATCTTTGGTGGTCACAAAATGAAGCTGTGATTAGGGCTTTGTAAGGATTCAATTGGACTGTGTTTCAGGAGCAGATTCGCAACAAGTTTTACCTGTGTTCCTTGAAAAGCAGAAAGCTGATGAGTTTTTAGAGCTTAAGATGGGGAGTATGTTAGTTATTGAGTACTACTTAAAGTTTATAGAGTTGTCTAGGTTTCCTAAGGAGCTTGTAGCAACAGAGAAGCTGAAGGCTAATTGCTTTGAGAGAGGGTTGTCCATAGATATGCAGTTGCAACTAGCCGGGCAAGTTTTTGAGTCATTGGACAAGTTGTATGGTAAGGCTGCACATTTGTATGCCTTAGACCAAATAAAGAAGGAGATGCTGCAGGAAGGTGAGATGAGGGAGAAAAGAAAGGATGGTGTAAGAAACTTTAAACAACAAGGGAGTCATGGTGGATTTAAGAAGCCTCGTTTAAACAACAACTTTCAAGGAAATGAGGGAAACTTTGGGAATCCAGCTAATGGAAAAGGGAATAGGGTACAGACGGCTAATCACGGTGGTCGTGTGTACTTCTGCAAAAAATGTCCTAACAATCATCCAGGCAAGAATTATGCTGGAAACTTGGTGACAGGTCTTTATTGTAACAAGCTTGGACACCGTGAGAATGAATGTTTCTGTAAGGGTAAGGGAAAGGAAGGACAAGGGCCATAGTTCAAGGGAAATTCATCAGGAGGCCAGCAGAAGGGTTTCCAAGGAAATATGGGAAGAAAGACAATGCAACAAGACGGGAATAGGAATAGAAGTGGCAATAGAGGAGGTCACGCTAAGACCTCGAATGCTGGAAAGCTGAATGTGATGGCAAGAACTGAAGCGGGTGCTAGTAAGGATGTGATTGCTGGTACTTTCTCTATTCACTCTCTTCCTGTTAAAGTTTTGTTTGATTTTGGTGTAACATAATCTTTTGTATCCACTAAGATCTTGGAAACGTTAATGCCTGTTTTTGGAAAATTAAATACAATAGATATGTCAATAGTGTTACCATCAGGACAAGAAGCACAGTGTTCGTGGAGATTTTTGGATGTTCTAATTGAGATAGAGGGGGTGGAATTTAAGACTAACCTAATAGAGTTTGACTTAGGTGACTTAGAAGTGATCCTAGGGATGGATTGGTTGAGTGAGCATAAGGCTAAGATTTTGTGTGAGCCGCAGAAAATCTCGTTAGTTAAAAAGGGTAAGAAGGTGAGCTATTGGAGGGGCAGAAGGCCAAAACATAACAAAATAGTGTCAATGATGAGGTTTGCTAGGTATGTGAATAGAGGTTTCCTAATTTATTTTTATAGTGTAAGGGATGTAGATCATGTTGAGTCATTTAAGCCCGAGGACCTTGAGGTAGTGACGGATTTCCTTGATGTATTTCCGGAGGAGATTCAGGGAATATGAGTGAGTTGAAAGAGCAGTTACAGGATTTGCTAGAGAAGGGTTACATTAGGCCTAGTGCTTCACCTTGGAGAGCGCCAGTGCTATTTGTAAAGAAGAAAGATGGGATGATGAGGTTGTGTATTGACTATAGGGAGTTAAATAAGGTGACGATCAAGAACAATTATCCTTTTGCCGAGGATTGATGACTTGTTTGTTCAGTTGAAAGGAGCTATTGTGTTTTCAAAGATCGATTTGAGGTCAAGATACCATCAATTGAGGATTGCTGATGAGGATATACCAAAGATGGCTTTTCGTACGAGGTATGGGCATTATGAGTTCACTATTATGCTTTTTGGTTTGATGAATGCGCCAGCAATTTTCATCGACTTAATGAATAGGATCTTTCAACGGTTCTTGGATAAGTTTGTGGTAGTGTTTATTGATGACATTTTGGTGTACTCTAAGAGCAAAGAAGAGCATGTGGAACATTTGAGGACGATTTTAAGGCCACCAATCAAGTTGATTTTTATTACTCAAAACAATATATGTTGTTACAAAGAAATCCCAAGGCTATTTATAGAATAACCAAGGACTATATCCTAACAACCTCCTAAGACTCAAAACAAGAAAACACATGTGAAAGCAAGATAAAGTTCGCCACCTAAGCTTTCTTATCCAAGTTGCATAACAAACTCAAGATAAGATTGCCACATCATCATGCTTCTTGATCTTATGTTGCTAACAAACTCTAACTTATTCTAACTAACCAGATTTTATCCTAACAACTTGACTGATTAATTAATTAACAAGATAATCATCAAAATTACATTCAAAATCACGGAAATTTAAAGAAGCCCAAGACTCTTAAAAATCGTCCAAGAACTCGCCATTGGCCTTGTGCCACTTTCAACATTTTCTTCAAATCTTCAAGAAATGCTTTAAGATTCAACCTTTTAATCAAGAAATCATTCTCCATGGATTTTAGGATGATTATGATGACCAATACTCAATAATAAAATAAAACACCAATGCCTGAAATGAGAAAAACCCTAGCAACTGCAGTAGGAAAAAACCCATAGGCAAACACATCTACTAAATACTATAAACACTACTCAAATATTTTGGTGAGGAATTAATTGCATGTGACCATGCACACATAAATGCTTACCTTGGATGCACCCAATTTCCTTGTGTCACCAAAGGCCACCAATTCCTCTAATGTTGCATTGTTCTTTGCTGCATCCATCAAACCATCGAAGTTGTTAAGATATATACCTTGATTCATATCATCCTCCACTTCTTCAAAGGAGTTTGTCCTCAAAACTCTAAGTTGATTATCAAGAACATAGGGAGCCAGATCATCAATGTTAAAAGTGGCATGAACTCCATATTTACCAGGCAACTCCAACTGATATGCATTCTCTCCCACCTTTTTCACGATTTTAAAGGGACCATCACACCTTGGCATGAGCTTATTTTTCGTTGGTTAGGAACATTTCCTTGCTCAAATGTAGCCACACCAAGTCACCCTCCTTGTAAACAGGCTGAGTCTTGTTCCTGTTAACACGTTCTTTGTAGGTATCATTCACCTTTTCAATCCTGGCTATGACTTCTGCATGTAATCAACCTTAGCCTTTGCATCAGTGTTCACCAGCTCACCTTTAGGAATACTAATGAAGTCAATTGGTAGCTTTAGGTTTAGACCATATACCACTTCAAAGGGTGAATGTTTTGTAGCATATGTTGGTGATCTGTTGTAAGAAAATTCAGCATGAGCCAACTTCAAATCCCAATCCTTTTGTGTCTTGCTCACCAAACCCCTTAAAAGATATGATGTACTGAACAACAATTTCGTTCCTATCAGTCTCCAAAGTGATTTTCAGAAGTAGCTCATGAACTTAGTATCCCTATCACTGACTATTGGTTTTGGGCACTCCATGTAGCTTCACGATATTCTGAAAGTAAAGATCAGCTACATTCATTGCATCATATGTCTTATGGCAAGGAACAAAATGCGCCATCTTTGAGAATCTATCAACCACCACCATGATAGAATCCTTTCCTCTTGCTGTTCTCTGCAGCCCCACTATGAAATCCATAGAAACATCCTCCCAAGGGAATTCTAGAACAGGCAATGGAGTGTACAAACTTTGATGAAAAGATGCCTTTGCTTTCTGACAAGTAGCACACTGAGAGATAATAGCTTCAACATATGCAATCATCTTAGGCTAGTAAAAATATTCCTGTAACATAGTCAAAGTTTTCGTGATTCCAAAGTGCCTTGCTAGCCCTCCTCCATGAGCTTCTCTCACTAAAAACTCTCTAATTAAACACCTGAGATTACATAGAATTTTCCCTTGAATAGTAAACCATCATGCGGCACATAAGAACCTAGAACACCCTTCGTTATTTGCGCCATAATAGGGCCAAAGTTTTCGTCCCTCTCATAATATTTTGTGATAAGATCTAGTCCAAGCAACATAAAGTTCAAAACACCTATGAGAGCATACCTCTTTGACCGAGCATCATCCACAACATTCGATTTGCCAGTTTTATACTTAGATGAAAAGTGAAAAGATTGCAAAAATTCTACCCACTTTGCATGACGAGGATTCAACTTATGTTGACTATTGATATGTTTCAAAGCTTCATGATCTGAGTGTAGAATAAAGTGATTGGGCCTGAGATAATGGCTCCAATGACCCAAAGCTCTAACAATGGCATAAAACTCCTTATCATAAGTAAAATAATTCAATTACGCCCTGTTCAACTTCTCACTAAAGTAAGAAATTGGCCTCTTATCATGAACCAAAACTGCTCCAATACCAACACCACTTGCGTCAGTCTCCACCTCAAAAGGCTTAGAAAAGTCTGGCAATGCTAAAATTGGCGTGTTACAAAGCAATTTCTTGATCAGATCGAAAACCTCTTGCGCCCCTGGGGTCCATTCAAACTTTCCCTTGTCTTTCTTGATACATTCAGTCATAGGAGCAACTACAGATGAAAAATTCTTCACAAACCTCCTATAGAATAACGCCAATCCATGAAAAGCTCTTACATTAGTAACACTTTTGGGTACAGGCCATGATCTTATAGCTTCCACTTTAGATGGAAATCTTTCGAAACTATGTATCCCAAAAACGTCACACTAAGCACTAGAAAATAACACTTCTCCAGTTTGGCAGACAATTTTTGTTTCCTCAATGTATCAAAGATACTCCTCAGATGATTTAAATGATTTTTTTCACACAAGTACTGTAAACCAATATATCATCTAAATAAACCACCACAAACTTACCTATGAAAGGCTTGAGTAACTCATTCATCAGTCTCATGAAAGTACTAGGTGCATTTTTCAATCCAAAAGGCATGACTAACCATTCATATAAGCCCAATTTCTTCTTGAAACATGTCTTCCACTCATCGCCCTCTTTCATTATAATCTAATGATACCCACTTCGCAAATCAGTTTTCGAAAACTTTTGAATCCCATACAAATCATCCAACAAATCATCCAATCTAGGTATAGGGAACCTGTATTTGATGGTTTTATTGTTTACTGCACGTGAATCAATACACATCCTCCATGTCCCATCCTTTTTAGGTACTATCAATGTTGGTACTGCACATGGACTCATACTTTCCCTGACATAACCTCGTTCTATCAAATCCTCAATTTGTCGTTGAATATCCTTAGTCTCCTCAGGATTGCATCTATATGCTGGCTTATTGGGAATATGTGCACCAGGAATCAAATCAATCTGGTGTTCAATACCTCTAATTGGAGGTAATTCAGGAGGCAATTCTTCAGGAAAGATATCTGCGAATTAAGTCAACAAGGGCTTCACTGCATGTGGAATTTCGAGTGTTTTCTCCTCTTCCTCCTTAGCCACTAGCACAAAAGCCACGCTACTCTCTTTTACTTCCTTCTCCAACTCCTTTACACCAATCAACAAAGCAACTTTCGAATTCTCCATGGTTGATTTGGGTTTAGAAGTCATCAAAGGTTTCAATGCATATGGCTTTTCCTTAGCATGTTTGCGCACAATATATACATTAGTTCTCCCATATAACTTCACAAATCTGTCATACTGCGAAGGTCTCCCTAATAGTATATGACACGCATCCATTGGACATATATCATAAAGCATTTGATTCTCATAAGTCCCAATTTTGAATGCAATCAATGCCTGCTTAGTTACCTTCACATCACAGGTGTTGCTGAGCCAGTGAAGTTTATAAGGCTGTGGATGGGGTTTTGTATGCATGTCTAACTTATCGATTAATAGTGTAGACACGACATTAGTGCAGCTTCCTGTATCAATAATGACATCACATAACCTACCCTGCACATTACACCTGGTGAGGAATATTTTCTCACGCGAGTCTCAGCCGGTGGAATTGGTTAAGATTGCAGCACTCTTCTCAGAACCAAACTTTTTCCCTGGGATTCAGGAATAATTTCTTCTACCTCTTCCTCATGAGTATCATACTGAGCATAATATCCTTCCCCCTCATCCACGTATTCCTGCTCCTCTTCTTCAAAGTCTCCTTCATCTCCCCAATCTCAAGTGGTTGTCACCCTAGAATGTGGGCAATCACTTTGAAAGTGACCTTGACCCTTGCACTTGAAGCAAGTTTTACTGTCAATGGGTTTGGAAGAGGAAACTTTGTCTTTGTACATGGTCAGTGCCCTGGATGTTTTGTCAAAATTCGATTTGGTAGGTACCAACACTAGTAAAAAAAAGATTATTAGTATCGTTTTTTGCACCTATTTGTATCGTTTTACACACGATACAATTGGAGGCGTAACAAATAGCAAATTCTATTTGTATCGTTTGTTAGAAACGATGGTAATAGCTTCTATTTGCATCGTTTTTTTTGGTGGAAACGATACAAATAGGAAGTCTATTTGTATCGTTTTTACAAACAAACGATGCAAATAGGTGGCCTATTTGTATCGTTTTTAGAAAAAAACGATGCAGATAGGTAGTCTATTAGTATCCTTTTTTTAACAAACGATACTAATAGTGCTGTTTATAAAACAAATTTCAAATGGTAATTTAGTGGGCTCTATATTCACAATAAATAATATATCTATATATATATATGGCCATCCTCCCGCCATTGCCCCTGTTCGATTCTCTATAGTTTACAATACTAATATAAATATTTCATTAACAAATTAAAAATTGTAAACGATTCAGATATATACAATACACTTTCAATTCTTATATAAATATATTTTACAACGACAAGTAACCGACGAACAACAGATTACAGATTCACAACTAAACACAACAACAGCAACAGCAACTGAGTAACTTCCAATATCAATTACAGATTCACAACTAATCAAAACAACAACAGCAACTGAGTAACCGACGAACACAATAACCAACAAACACAATAGCAGCACCACCACCACCACCTAATTACACCAATAGCAGCAGCAACGAGAGCAGCGAGCAGCTCCAAACAGCAACACCAATCCGAGCAACAGCAAGCAAATGATTAATTACATGGTGAAAACGAGATAGGACCAAGAAATGGCCAAAAAAAGACTGAAAAGACAAAGTAGTACTCCATTGTGCCTTATTTTAATTAACAATTATAATTCAAGCAGTTACAAACATTACAGACCATATTCCCACAGAAAAGCACTCATTTCTTTGCATTGAATGTGATATGACTAAGACATCAAAAAACAAGTGTACTTCCAGAAAAAGGTAAAACATGATTGAGTTCTTCAAATTTGTAGTCTTGGCACAAAATAACACAATCAAGCAAATCAAGAAAAAACTGAATATCTTCATTTGGATAATATCAAAATCACAGCCACAAAGATCAACTGTTTGTCTATTTTGGGACACAAAGGTTAGAGTCACACAACTCATTAAAAATTAAAGAAACAACATGATAGCAACACATAATAGCAAATAGTTCCTATTGAAACACTTTGTATAATGATAAGTCAACATAATAGCAACACAGGAATGCTAATTACCCCGTTCAAATAGATACAATTTTCTCAATAGTAACATACCAACATCTCCCCCTCCAATTTGTTTCAACTATTACTCAACAGTCAAAAGTACAAAAGGTTAAAGCTATTAACTTTAGAAAGCATATAAACTTACCTTCTCGATATATTCTTTGATGGCATATCTTCATGCCTGCAGCCAGATCTCAATAATATCTGCTCCACTGAAGCCTTGAGTGTACTTGGCAAGCATTCTAAGATCAACATCTTTGGCAGTAGGTGACTTCCTCAAAGCTGCTTTAAATATCGAAAGACGGGATTCATTGTCTAGAAGTGGAATGTATATTAGTTGATCAAGACGCCCAGGTACTTGTAAGCTCAAAATTATCACAATGCAATTGGGCCTACAAAACAAATGACCAAATATTCTAACCTGGAAGCAGGTACTTTAAGTGGCTGCAAAGCATGGAAAGTATTTGCAAAAGCTAATNGCAAAAGCTGATAAAACCTGACAAATAAAACAATAGTCAATTACAGTATAAAATAATATCAATAAGAGAGAAATTACAGTTGCCCCCAAGACACACCTGGCTATTGACACCATTGTGCACAGATTCTAAAGAACAAAAGTCTAATAGCCAGTTTGTGAAGAGCCTGAAATATGGCCTTGGATTAAAGTCCTCTTTCTTTTCGTCAGCATCTTTTTGAATTAATCTCATAGTTACCACAAGAATCTGCAAGCAAAATTGTGCAAACTATAAGTTACTGAAATAGTAATGCAAGATGCAACTATAACCTCAAGGCACTTGGGCATACCAACTAAAAACATGGAAAATGTAATAAGTCCTTAAAGATGTTCATAAGATCTACTATTGCAGTTCACAAAACTCCTAATTTTAATATCAAAGCAAATTACTTAAATTTACAATTCAAATTACTTTAAATAATTCAAACAAATTACGTCAAACAAAACAAATTATATAAAAAATTCAGGAATTGATAATTTACCTTCGAAGATAAGGAATTGACAAATTTCATCCCTGACTTTTGGTTAGTATTTGAAATTCTCTTCATATCAAAAAGGTTTTATAGGCCTTCTAGTCAAATTTTATAGTTTCAACCTGTTAAAACAAAGTCATTCTACACTATATAAACAATATCAAACAACAACATGCATTAGTGTAAAATATAAGCCATTATACATGAACAGAAAAACTACGTGCAAACTATGGCCAATATCAGGTATATAATCAGTGAGTTCAAATCCTGAAATTAATCGTACTAGTACTTTACGTAAGGAGAGTTTGGTTTTGGGGGTTGATAGTGGTAAAGTTGATAAACAAGTCACCATACTGCCACTCTACAGAACCATATATGACATTTTCACCTCACACGCTCCTCATTCCATTCTTCATAGTCAAGGATCCTTTCACTCCTATTCCTATGCAACTTTTTAGATGTTCTTAACCTGTCCAAAAAGAATCAACATGCCTTATATATCCTTTAGATAGTACTATGGATCGCGCCGGTCAATCACTACGACCTAAATTAACAACAAAAAAACCTAGTTTCAACTTTCAGAGCAGAAAAAAAATCCAGAAAAGGAAATGTCTAGGGGAAAAAAAAACTAAAAATAAAACAGAAACTAATCACAAACTAAATTCAGTTTAACACGAACTAAATCAAAGTAAAGCACAGATAAAGATAAATTCACTTTTGAAACAACTCAAAGAACTCCTTACACAAAAAAAAAAAAAAAAAAAAAAAAAAAAAAACAATAAAAAATTCAAAAAAAAAAAAAAAACATCAAAATTAACCTAACCTAAGAATAATAATCTTAACAACCAAAAACAAAGGAATACCTACAATCGAACATCAGGACATTGAAAACCGCTTTTCGCAAGGTAATGTTCCACAATTAATCGTAATCTAAAAAAGAAAAAAGAAAAAATTTCATCAACAGCATAATTTCAATTCAATTGATTAAGAATCAACTATCGAATATCAGAAGATTTAGAAAAACTCAAACAACAAAAAAAAAAAAAATAAATAATAATAATAATAATAATAATAAAGAAGATTACAATAGGAGTATAATTCATCTTCTCATATTTGCTCATCTTCGACAAAACAAGACCACCCTACAAACCCAATTCAAAAACCCTAAGCATTGGAATCCAAATCGAAAACCGTAACCACTAAAAAGCCCAAATCGAAAATCTTAACCGCCGAAAAACCCAAATCAAAAACCTATTCACTGAAAAAACACAAATTGAAAACCCTAACCACCGAAAACCCCAAATCGAAAACCTTAACCACCGAAAAAACCCAAATCAAAAACTTTAAAAACCCTAACCACTCCAAAAACTCAATCAATAAACCCTAGTGAAGACAAGATTAGTGCCAGAGAGATGAAAGTGAAGAGAAAGACGATATGAAAGAGTTGAGAGTGAAATGGAAATGAGAGTTGAGAGTTGGGAGTTGATCAGAGGTGGGAGAAATGACAATGAAAGATAAATGAGAGTGGGTGGGCTTCCGTGTGTAATTTAGCTGTCCCATACTCCCATTACTATCGTTTTTGATGAAAAACGATGTTAAAAGCTCTTTTTTGATTTTTTACAGCTTCAATTAGTATCGTTTTGTATATAAACGATACTAATAGACAAATACTAATATCCTTTTCCTAAAAAACGATGCTATTACAAGTCCTATTAGTATCGTTTCGTGTAAAAACGATACTAATGAAGATATATTAGCGTCGTTTTTTCTGGAAACGATATTAATAGAGAAGTATTAGTATCGTTTTTTTTTTGAAATGATACTAATGAGGCGTTACTAATAGACATTTTTCTACTAGTGCAAATCACTTTCTTCTCAAAGGTTTTGACAAAACTTTTAGATTTTCGAGCATTCTGCCTTCCTACTCTAGATGCAACTTTACAAACCTCCTCAAATGTCCAATATGGCTGCAATTCAACTTTCTCCCTGTTATTCTCATCTAGACCAGCCACAAAACGTGCCACCTTGTGATCCTCCTTTTCCTCCAAATCACAAAGACACAAACCATCACAAGATTTTCGAACTCCACCATGTATCCTTCCACAGTTTTTCTGTTTTGTCTCAAAGAGTGCGTCTTAATGAAGTTATCTTGCTCGAAATCTTGAGGCACAAATCATTTCCTCATCTCTCTTTTTAGTTTGGTCCAAGAAACAATTTTAGATTTGCCATCTGTAACACCCTGGAATTTCCTAACTTCTTACTTCTTTTTTTTTTCCGGAAAACATACTATAATTATTAAGGATTATATTTATTAAAACTTCAAAATATGGAAAAACCAAAGTATTACCGCCACCGTGATAACGGCTAAGGCATTTATCAAAGTACTACATCGGAAGACGTAAAACCAAAACAATTTAAAACTAAACTTCAAAACAATCTCAAATTAAAAATCAACTTTACACTTATCACACTTCGGAAACATATTAATGACCCTTAAAAACCAAACCAAAACTAATACTAAAAGTATTTAGAAATCAAATAACATCCAAAATAAATGTTAGTCTTCAGAAGCAACAAAATAAAATAAAGCTACAAAACACAGCAAGCGCTCTCACTCCAGCCCAATAAGAAATGACTTATGCCCACTTGTACCTGTAGCCTTTTCTTTCACTAGACAACAACTCACCACATGTGGGTCATTGTAGGGCCAATTCCAAGACAAAGCCATGCACACAAAACAAACAGTTAGCAAAGCCGAGTACATAACTACTAAAAACTATGCAACAATAATAAGAAATAAAACATGCCCTCAACTTACCTTTGACAACCTTTTTACCTATACATGGACTCAATTAAATAAATTATTATATTTAAAATTATGGATCATGCATCGAACGTGTTTGCTCCTTAAAAATCATCGCCCTTTTGGGCACCAACTTGGGAGCAACTCGAAGAAGGTATTACTATGTCACATAAAGTGACGGATATCCAGCGCATTAAAAATAGAAAATAGTACAACGTTTTAATTCCAATTAGAAGTCATAGATCACTGTTCCATACGAATCCCCCCATTGTTCATACTCAAGGTATATACGTTCCAAGAGTTTTGATGCAAGTCCTCTTACACTTTACGTGACTTAACAGGTTTAGCAATGTTATGACTCTCATGCAACATCACATAAAAACATGCATCAAGTCAAGTAAGCCAATTTAATTATCTCCAACTTAAGGTGATTCAAAATTAATCTTATGTGTGTCCTATAATTAAACTGAACTTTCTTTGCCACACATTAACTGTGAGTGGCTAATTACTTACTTCCTTCTTGACCACACATTAAACTGTGAGTGGCATCATGTCTAAAATAATTGCTCTTAACTTATTTTAATCATGTGAATAAAAATTCACAACTACCTTTCTTGTTAATTAAGTAACTAACCAACTTCAAAATAACTTCCTTCCTTGATCAATAAACTATTGGCCAAATTAAACTGATCATTACATTCCAATTCAAGATTATAAAAATTTAACTTTCTATATAACATGGAATGCCATTATACTGTAAGAACATGCTTCTAAAAAACTTATCATGCGCATAATTCATGATTCAAAACAAGCATACAAGATTTCATGTAATCAAGAATTGTTCAAGCATGCATTTTAGCTCTTGTGTTTGTCTTTAGTACTTACATACCTTGTAAAGTAACGGTGCTCCGCCACAACTTCTAGAAGTGGACTAGCTCAAAGTCTCCTACATAGGGAAAAACCAAAACTAAATTAAAACCTTGTTGACTAAATTCTACAACAACTATAACTAACTTCTATATTGGAAACTTTGTCCAAAACTTCCTTATACGGTCTCTATTCAATTCCATACTTCACTTTTCTTTTCTATTGTATGACTACTTAGTTTTCGGGACTTATTTATATTTTACCAATCCTTATTTTAATTTTTATGCCACTTTAGAAAAGTGGACAGCAATATAAAATTACTAAAACTCCTTGAAAAGCTTCAAAAACCACATAAATCAATCATACAATGTATTACTCAATTTATTTGATCAATTTATGCTAATTACATACTTTAGAGGCCTACTTATTCAATTTATAAATTCTGGAAAGCATGCTAAACATGCTTAAAATCACTCTTAAATCTCATAAAACATACTAAAAATTATATGTACCATCATAGAATTCATATGTGATCATACTAGCATAATATGAACACTTAAAACTTATTTTTCTAGTTTTTATAAAAATTTCAGATTTATTTATAACCTTTAAAGTCATGAAAAACTTATAAAAACATCAAAATCTCATGCTAAAAATCTTCTACAATCAACCAACATATTTATGAAACCAATCTACACTTTAGAACAATTTTTCATAACCCAAAACATGATCAAAATATTTATTCAATTGAATTTCATGATTATAAATTTTGGACAGCAATTTATTTTATTTTCAAAGCCTTTAAAAATCAATCTAAACTTCATAAAATCTTCATAAATTCACACAACATTAATTCATGATCATAACATTGAAGTTTATATCATAAAACTCATGAAAATTCATTACTTGCATAATTTATAAACCCTAATCTAAAATTTCATGAACAACAATTTTAATTCATGCCTTAAAACAAATTATACTTTATTAAAACATGATCAAAACTCATAAAAATATGATTAATCATAAGTATGAACATAAATTTGCAAGATTGAATCAAAAAGAAAGAAGGAGAAATTTTTTTTTTAAAGAAGTTCGAAAAAATATACCAAAGGGGAGGAGGTGGCAACCGGCGGTGGCAGCAGCGGCGGCCGGCGGTGGAAGCTGTAGGGTTCGACTGGCACGGATTTCAAGACAACCAAAAAAATATTATTTTCCCGATTTCCGAACTGCAGCAAATTTTTTTTCTTTTTTTTTTCGGAAATCACAAGCCTTTTTTTTCCTCTCTCTTCTCTCTAAATTTTTGGAATCCTAATGACTAGTATGAGCAAGACAATCTGAAATTTTGGGTTTTAAGGGGTATTTATAGGGCCGAAAGTAGGATTTGGAAAAGCCCATACTAATCCTAACAAGTGGAAATAACCTTTAGGCCCTTGCCTCAAAATAATTTAGGAAACCTTTGAAAATCCTATTTTTAGGAGCCTTTTAAAATATTTTTAAACATAAAAATATTATTTATGAACACAAGTAATTACTTTCAATCAAAACTTATTATTTATTTTATTTATGTTATTATTATTAATTTCTTTTATATAATATGCCCATTGAACATTTTTTTTCAATAAAAATATTAAAATTATACTAAATAAGCACAAAAACACTTTCTTAAAATACGCGAAAATGTGGGGTATTACACCATCCTTCTTTCGTTTCTTTTGTAGACCTTCAAGCCATAAACTTGCATATGAGGTGAGTTTTAATTCAGCAACTTTATAGGATTTGTGATCATCATACTCCTTATAAGTAAAAATTCTTTCTAGTCTTTGAATCCATTCCAAACATTTATTAGGATCCATACAACCTTCAAATTCAGGGATTAAAGCACCAAAATTTATTAGGATTTTATTTATGTTATTATTATTAATTTATGGATCTCTCAACAAAAGCACCAAAAGTTGGTGTGAATATTGATGGAAAGTTGCCACTCATAACAACTAATCTAGTTTCCACTCTATAACACTACAAGAAAATTTAGTTTGGGCAACGAAAAAATTCGACGCCCAAACACTGATTTTCGTCGCCCAAGGGATTCGGCAACGAGTTAATACTCGTCGTGGGGTCGACGCCCAATGGATTTTGGGTGACGAAAATTGAAGTCGTTGCACAAAGTGTGTTTTGTGCTACCAAATATTTAGTAGCTTAAACTCTATTACTTTGGTTGCCCAAATAATTTTGTGCAACAACTGTTGTCGTTGCTCTTACGCTAAGTTGCTTGTGCAATGAATTGATTTAGTTGCCTATTGCTCTTTTTGTGCCACGAAAATATGTGATGCCCATATCGTTATATTTTTGTGCAACGAATATTTCGTCGCCCAAAGGTCCTAAACTTTTTTTGCACCAAAATTAATATGGTTGCCTATGTTGTTTTGTGCAACGATTTAATCACCTTATAGACGACAAAAGATGCTTCGACAACGTAAAATATAATCATGAATATGAGCACAATATGCTCCTAGCCAAGATAATTCATTGGATGAAGCCTGTGGAGGAAATTACCATACATTCCAATAATAATACTAGTGAAAGCTCAATGACATTAGATTAGATCATTAAAGCATAAATCGATCAACTAATATCAAGAAAAAGTTTAAGTGTCACAATGACTTTGTCGAGCAAATACAACCAAGAGCTATTTGATTTTGCGAATACAAATTAGGAAAACATATATAACTAACTAATATTAGAAGTCTTAACCTAGTTACAATTGGTTCTTGTCGATGTTGCGCTGCACATATATAATTCATCCATTCTAATAGTCAATCTCCACTAGCTACCTGCCATTCCTGTAGAACCAAAATATATATATATATATATATATCTACAATCAGAGAGCCAAAAATTGTATAACAAAACCAACTAAGGTCATAGCACAATTCCGTCAAAATTCGTTCACCATAAAGAGAGACAACTACTAAAATATTATATGATGTAAAAAGTGCATAACATTGATGCTAGTTACCATTCATCATACTCCATTAGCCAAAACAAGAGACCACAAATTGACAAGTTTATTTACCTCAACATACCTGATGAATTGATGAATTGATCTCAGGCAGTTCTCAAAAATTACCTCATGTTGTTTTCCTAAAAATTTAATTACCTCAACAAACTTAATAAACTAAAGATCAAATAAACATAGATTAACCAGACAAATTGATTAATGTCAAAACATAAACCTCTGAATTTCCTAGATAGTCATGCATGTTTAACATTCTCTTCTTCTCCCCTGCTCCCCCTATTAAATTACAACACCTACTTAAATAACCTGTACATAAACCTTATGAGTCTGTAACTAGTATGTAATGCTAGGACATACCCAAATGCTTCTCTGATTCTCACACCAAAGCAATGTGAATGATTAATAAAATCTTACATTTGCACCAAAAAAAAAAGTTTATATATTCAAACACTAATAATTATGAATAAGGAAGAAAGGATAGCATTTTTACCTAATTTCTTCAAACATTTTCACCATTTCTTCTCTGAGCTTCTTTTCACGTCTGATTGATTCGATATTGATTCTTGATACACTTGCTTTGAGTTCATCATTTGATGCAATAAGCTCTGCATTTGAAGTTTTGAGCTCATCATTAGATGCCTTAAGGGTCTCAATTTCATTAATAAGTGAAGCCTCTTTTGTTGCAGCCTCGTTTCTCATTTGTTGAATCTCTGCTGATAATTCTACCCTTACTTCATTACTACTCTCACCTTCAACTCTGCTTTTCTTTGGTGGACGAGCTCCGGGACCAAGTCCTCTCACATACCCTGACTTTTCTTTAAAAACCTACATATAAGCAGATTTGACGCTTAGTGTATCCTCACCATGCTTCTCAATTTCTCTTTCATGAATCATTTTTACCGCTTCATAATCTTTTTCGGCACCAGGTTCCCAGCCACTTCCTTTATGCCTAATACACACAATTTATTCAATATTGTGATCATTATAAATTTGGTAATAGTAAGGCATATAACAAACAACTTTGTAATTGCTTTAACTGCATGAAACAAGATAACCTATAACTATCACACATACGCCAAATATACAAATGGACAAAGAGTTTACTTTTTAGTCTTCTCAAATAACTTAAGGTACAAAGGATCCTCCTGAGTTTCAAGCGCATCATTTGATCCTTCAACCTCTTGAGATGGCTGAGTAGGTGGCTCATTAAGCTACATGTCAAAGAGAAGTACATACTCATAATTACGTATCGAGAAGTACCAATCAAACAAGATTAAGCTAGCCAACCAGCCACACAAACAACACCAACAACCACCTAATCAACACACCAGACCACAACCAGCCACAATAGAAACAAAACACACAGGCCGTAGTGAACCATGATTCACTAGTGGAACGAGAACCTGAACCAAATGACTGCAAAGCAGTTTACACCTGCAACCACCAACCAAACCAAACAGCTAGCCAACCTTCCAAGCAACCACAACTACCCAACACCTAACCAAACTCCCAAACTACAACCAGACACAGCAGAAACAAAACCACACAAAACTCAGTGGAGGGGAATAAAGAGTATGATGATAATTTTCAATTCTTTTTGAGGAGAAAGATAGCACTAGATAAAAACCAACATTAAAAAATAAGAAAACTGACAGAAGTATAAATCTCAGCAACAAAAACTATACCAAGTCATGGAAAATCCTTGCAGTAGACCGTGAACATTTGCAGAAGTTTCAGTTTGCTTAAGCTTATTTTTTGGTTGACTTTACTGATATGCTACAAAAAAATAAAATACAATAAAAGTCAATTATGTTTTAAAATTTTGTTATTATTTACATGATATTAAGCTTTGTAGTTGGTTCGAACATTACCTTTCGCTTTTCATCATTCCAATACTCACAAAACCACCCAATTCCATTTTTCCGCCTCAATATGTCTGGTTTACTGCTTATAGCTTCAGTGACTGATTATTCCTGAAGTGTTGTCCTTAAGCCTGAATCTCCAATTTTTATATACACATTGAGCACTGGAAACTCAATGCTTCAATGACATCAGCACCACCAACCTTTCAGGTAATCATATTTGCCCTGCCAAAATGAATGTCAATTCTCATGATAGTATTATAGTTAGGAAACCATATTAAGCAACTTTATTTTTGGAAATAAAGTTGCTTATAATTGTCAATAAAAATAAAATAAACTACCATGATCTTGTCATAAAGTTGGTATTTTTTAGCTTTATTCATCTTTGCCCAATTCCTGTCATGAAAAGTAAAGTAAAAAAATGGATTAACAAATGTACGAAGTTTTATATGGTAATCTATATAAAAAAAGAATATACCAAGAATCTAGGGGACAAAACTCTTTCACCCATGTGCTGCAAATCACAGATAAATTCATCTGCTTTTCCACACACAAGCCGAAGCTCATCCATGAAATTGGATCTGATCTTTCTTGCAGAATCTGAATTCCATATCCGCGAGGCTATTTCTTACCTCTTGTGGCCCACGCCTCTTTCGATTAGGATATTTGAGGCAAAGTTCAGCTTGTTGAAGTCTTCGTTTCTCTCGATATGTCAGCCTAGGTTGCTGGTCATTTGCATTCTGACTCCCATCTGTCATTGTTATTCTGATCCTCATGTATTTAGCTGTTCCTCACCTCCATTTGTAAGTGAATTCAGTGTTCTTTGCATTCTGTTGCGGCCCATTTGCATTCTGTTGCTGCCTTGTACTGCATCTTGCTGATTGAGGAGCCATTGTCCTATAAAATTGTTTTGTAGCCTATGTTAGTATGATCACTAATAGTTCATCTTTTCAGTTTTCAAAAACAATAAAAAACAACAAAAACAAATACATTCAGTATTATGCGAAGAAGAACCAAAATAAAACCCAACGTCGTCGTTATCATTATCTGAAACATCCCCTTATATAATTCACGGTGTTATCAAATTGTTCCAATTTCCCCATGACTCACCCATGGTTATAAACTACGATCAATTCCGTCTAATAATAAGTGACATTGCATATTTTTTCGATTTGTGATAATACAAGCCGACAATTAAGACAAGGACATTTCAACATGGTTTCATCATTTTAACCTAAAAGACACTGTAGAAAATCATTAACACCAGAATAATCTACTCTGGTTTTTGGCCTATCTTTACACTTGTGATTCATTCCGCATCGATCCATGATTCTTAAAAGAAAATAGAAATATTAAAGGATTTATGATATACAAATACAATATATAAATTACAAAAAAAATATGTACAAAAAGCTAGTGCATCGTCTTGTTAAAATATAAAATGATGTATTATTAATTTGTATAGGAAAGTCATAAACAAGGTGCTAATAAATATGATTTTAACTTATCTTACATAGTTTTAGTAAATGCATAGGATTCTCAATATCACAACACATATTACTTATACTAGAATGCAGTAAAGATATTACATGAGCGAAGTGTCATAGCCAAATTAAATTAAATTAAATTGCAAGCATTACCATAAAGAGACCCACTATTTTCGCAAAGGCTGACATTTCTTACTAAGTTATTTAGGAGACCCCAACTATATTGTAATATTCACCTTCGTAAATGATGTATAATCACAACTCACTATTTGGAAATGTAATATTGCTTGCTGGGAGTGGTGGAACTACAATCAAGATGGAGCAGTTGCACAAGTGGTGGAATATATAAACACAATAGGAAGTTGAGTACTGCAAGTCTGCAACATAGCAAGAAATCAAAATTGAAAAATTGTCACAAAAAAAATGGAGTAAGTAAAACCTTTTGCTAATTTAAAGTGTATCCAAGTAACAACTAATACGTATTTGTATCTTAATTTGTTAGAGTCGATTGTACTCGCACGGGTACAATCTTAGATCTGTAGTATAAAAGAGAAAATGAGTTTTAGCAAACAAGTGCAGAGACACCAAAACAGTGTGTCTGTAAGGAAAGCTACAATTGGCTGGTCTTTTGGTGAAATCTATCAATGATTCTGACACAATTTTCTAAAGTGGTAATTGGTTGTTTAGAGGCTTCAATGAGAAAATGGATGGAAAATATCCTATATGCACCCTAAGTGTAAGTGATATGGTGTGGTTTTCATATGTGTTTTTCCCCTTGTTTCGAGTCAATTTTGTGCTTAATGGGTGTCATCTGGCTTTATTTACTCATTCGATGTTCTTTAGCTAATTTGAAGTGTCTCGTCAAGTTTGAGTAATTCGGCAATTTAGAGCATTTAGTTGATTTTTTATCATCCACGGTTGTTATGCTCGGTTTTGGTATGTTTGTAATTTCAGGCACGAAAACGAGGCTCAGAACGAAGCCGAAAGCTTAGACGTGGATAAGAATGAAGAGCAGATATGAGGTGCCAAGAAGTATCAAAAAAGCCTAAAGAACTTATGAAGAAAAGAAGAAAGGAAGCAAAATACAGCTTCTGACGTTCATATGCGGATGCGGGCGCACAAACAATACATGCGGGCGCATTTAATCAAGATTCAGCTGAAAGGGCATTCTGGAGGTCTGATGCGGGCGCATAAACCTCTAGCGCCCGCATCAGACGATTTTTTCCCCGACTTTTTGTTTTTCTTTATTTCCTTCGTACTTAGGCTTTGTAAGCCCAACTTGGGTATTAGGCACGGTTCTCTAGCAAAAACAAATCTTATGTTCATTATTTAGAATTACTCCTTAGGATATAGAATTAAGCATTTTTCTCTAAATAAAATTAGGGGAAATTAGGGTTGTTCATAACTTTGTTTTTCAATTCAATTCAAGTCTTCAATTGTTCTTCAATTGGTAATCTTCTGGTTTTGTTCTTATTTTAGTTAAATTATGCTTTTAGTCTTTCTAGTTTAATTAATTTAGTGATTTTGTTTTGTTAATTAGTTTAGTTATTAATTACTTCATGAATTCAATTAGTGGTTTTTACATTATTCTTGTTTTGATCTTCAATAATTATGTAGGTGTAGTCTAATTTCTAGGGTTAGGGAAACCCTGATCAATCATGGACTAATTAAATAGGTTTGTTCAATCCCATAATAGTAGTCATTTTTCCTATTATTGGTTTCTTTGTTTACAATTGAATTGTGCGCAGATTTAGTTGTAATTCGGTAATTGTTGAATTTGATGCCGAGTAGGTAAAATACGCCCAATAAGACCCACTGAATAATAGGCGGAATTAGTCTAGGCACGAGCGGAGCCGCTAGATGAGTTTCGAGGGAGTCTAGATCGAAGAGATAGTTAGGAGCCTAATTTGATGATAATTGTGAGTTGAACGATCTTTGTTAATGAATCCATTAGTGTTCTGGTGACCCGAAGACCTAGGTTAGTTTATTGGTTTAATTCTTCGTCATTTCCAGTAATAGTTAGTATTTAGTCATAGTCAGTTAAGCTAGTCAAATTCTCGACCAAGGCTCTTTACACAGTAAGCTTTTAGAACGAATAGAGTTAACTGCTCCCTGAGGATTCGATCCTATACCCTAGCTACATTAGTAGGTAGTCGTTGGTTATTTGATAGTGTGCGTAGCCTGTTCAATTTTGGCCGTTGCGGGGAGGCAATTTTAATTCTATTAGTCGGGTTTTACTGGTTTTTTTATTCTTCTTAGTCTCAAAGAACTATTTAGCTTTGGGGCTATTTCTCATCTTTGCTGGAGTTACAGTTGGTGCAGGTTTATATGGTATGCAAACGACCACGAGCCTGAGTACTTACATCTTTCCTGAGCCCGAGCGAGTGTTTCTGAAACGGTTGAGCGTAGTAGAGCCGAATTTTTCTCCCCGATCTGTGGAGGAAGAAACGTTTCTGACTTGTCTCAGTTTTTCGAGTTCACCTTCAATTCGCTGTTGAAGGGTATTAGAGTTGAAATGGCTGCCGAAGGAGAGGACGGGTAGAGGACCACCGCCCCACCACCCACCGCCACCTGCGGCCCGTTCATTGAGAGATTATTCCTTGCCTAGTACGGAGTCTATGGTGGAGGTTATTCAGTACCGATACCGATGCTGCTAACTTTGAAACTGAAAAGGGCTCTGTGAACATGGTGAACGAAATCAGTGTTTCGGACATTGAAGGAAGATCGAAACTTACACTTACCGAATTTCCTTCAATATGTGATCTATCAAGCAAATGAATGTCTCTAAGGACTACATAGAAGGGAATGTTTCCGTTTTCTTTAAAAGACAAGGCTAGAACCTGGTTGAATGATATCAATATGGCCACCATTAATTGTTGGGAGGATTTAGCTCTTGCTTTTCAGAGGAAATACTACCCACCACAGAGAACTGCCTTATGAGAAGCCAAATCACTAACTTCAATCAGGAGAAAGATGAGTCATTATATGATGCTTGGGAACGGTTTAAGGAGTTATTGAGAATGTGTCCTCATCAACGGGCTTGAGAAATGGTTCCTAGTTCAATCATTCTCAATGGGTTGGGAAATGAGAGTAGGGCCTGCTAGATTCTGTTCTGCTAATGGTCGTTTATGACAAGGAAGTCAATGCTGCCTATGAGTTGATAGATGAATTGGCCACTCATATTCACAGTTTGGTAACCTTAGAGGGCATCCAAAAGGGTGGGGAAACATGTAGTTGATGATAAGTATGAGAGTTTAGCTGCACAAATAAATGTCATAAGTCAGAAGTTGATAAGATCGGCACACAGCTCCCCCACCATCACCCGTAGCTGCACTTTCGGGATGCACTGACCCTTTCTGTGATTCATGTGGTTCTTTCGGTCATAATTCCCAGTCGTGTACTATTCGTAGAACAAGTATTGCTTTTCAAGCCTACAAAAACAATCCATACCAATACATACAATCAGGCTGGAAGGATCACCCATACTTTCCTACAAGAAACAACCGCAATGTCCAGAATCCAAAGCAAGCCATGCCACCTCAGCAGCCCCAGCAAATGCAGAGATAAGTACACCACACCACCAGGTTTTAGCAGACCACCACTACCAGCACCGCCAAATGCCACCTCAAAAACCTAGTGGAGAGAAATCTCGGAGTTGAAGAATATGAGCTGCCAATGCACAAAAATATGGAGGCGAGCAGGCTCATAACAAGCACTTGGAACTCAGATAGCTCAGATTGGCAATCAACTGCCAAAGGCAACCAGGCCACCTCCATACAACCCACACCCCCATCATCACAGGCATCACAGATCCCCGAGGGCCATGTCAATGCCATCACCTTGAGGAGTGGAGCTGCTATTGAAGGTCCGAAAATGCCTACTGATAATGTATTCTGATGTTTCATGGGTGGAGTTGAGAAGACCGGAGATGAGGTGATCGCAGATTCAGATGCAGTTCTTAATAAGGAGGCTGAAGCAACTAAGGAGAAGGTTAGATGAAAACACGGTTGATAACTATCCGAAATCACAGGTTAGGTTGCCCTTTCCGAACAGGGTAACCAGAGTAAGAACGATAACCATTTTAGTAAATTTTAGCTATTGTTAAAAATCTGCACAGTTACTGTTCCATTTACTGATTTAACACCCAAGTTCCACTTACACTAAGTTTTTGAAAGACATTTGAGCAGGAAACGCATTGAAGGTAGTGGAGAACGTAGCACCTCCGGAGGAGGCAGTGCCATATTGCAAAACAAGTCACCACGAAACTAAAGACCCAGGAAGTTTTTCTATTCCTGTGTGTAACATTGGTCCCCTGTTTATTGCAAGGCTTTAGTGATTTAGGAGCCAGTGTTAGTGTTATGCCACTGTCTATTGTAGAAAGCTTGACATGGGTGCTTTGAAAGTCACTAACATTACCCTCAGTGGCAAGACAGGACAGTAAAATACCTAAGGTATTTTAGAGGATGTCCCGGTGAGAGTCGGGAAATTCTTATCCTGTAGATTTTGTTGTGTTAGACATGATGAGGATGCACACATCCCGATCCATTCTGGTGACCTTTCTTCATATGCAGGTGCTGTATCGATGTCACAAAATGGTAGCTTGACCTTGTCTGTAGGAGATGATAAGTTACCTTTAATCTGAATGTGTCTTAAAAGTCCAATGATGGAACATCATGTTTGCGATCTGTTCATGATGAAATTGTATGATGATTGCCTCGATCACTACAAAGATCTTCTGGAGGCTGTTGTTTGTCTGTGATGTTGATGCAGGTGATGTACAATCATTACTGTGCTTTAGTCCGGATCTCAACAGTGAGGATCGAACTCGAAAGAGAGCCGGAGATTTATTAAGTTACCTCAAGAGGTTTGTTCTGTTAAAGAGGTACTCAACCTGAGATGAAACCCCTCCTCTCACTTGAAATATGCTTTTCTCGATGATAAGAAGTTGTACCCTGTTATTGTTAGTGCTTCCTTAAGGATAATACAATAATAAAAAACTTTATGTGTACTTAAGCGCTACAGAAGCTCTTGGCATACATTGATGATTGACCGGATTAGTCCTGACTTTGTATGCATAGAATCCATGTAGAAGAGGGCCACAAACCTGTATCCAGGTCAACGACGTTTGAATCCTAACATGCAGGAGGTAGTGAAGAAAGAAGTCTAAACTTTTTTAGAGCGGTATTCTATTCAGTACACTGAGTCCCAGTGGGTAAGTCCAGTACAATAGTCCCTAAGAAAGGAGGGACAACGTTGTTCGAATGAGAAAAACTGAATAATCCCCACTAGAGTTGTCACAGATGGAGTGATGTGTTATGATTACCGGAAATTGATGATGGGAACTAAAAAAGACTCATTCCTCCCCCTTCTTTATTGATAAATGTGGAAAGATTAGCTAAGAATATAAGTATTTCTGTTATCTCGATGGATATTCGGGTTTCTTTCAGATCCCCATCCATCCTGATGATAGGGAGAAAACGACCTTACATGTCCTATGGTACCTTTGCATTCGTAGGATGCCTTTGGATTAGTTAATGCCCTGCTACTTTTCAACGGTGCATGATGAGCTTTTTTCTGAATTTATAGAGCTATTATGGAAGTCTTCATGGATGATTTTAGTGTTTACGGCTCTGATTTTGAATCTGTTTGACTATTGAACTAAAGTTCTCGAAAGATGTGAACAGGTGAATCTGGTTTTAATTGGGAAAAGTGTCATTTTATGGTCAATGAAGAGTAGTTTTGGGACATTTGGTCTCCGACGTGGAATTGAGGTGGATAAGGCAAAAATACAGGTAATTGAGAACGCCACCTCCGTAAATGTAAAAGGGTAAGAAGTTTCTTGGTCATGCTGGTTTTTATCGCAGGTTTTAAGATTTCTCTAAATTGCGAAACCACTAACCAATTACTGCTAAAGATGCTGAATTTAAATTCACTGACGAGTGTCTTGAGTCCTTTAATATGATCGAAAATGCACTAATTTCTGAACCCATTATACAGTCCCCTGATTGGAATTTACCTTTCGAAATAATGTGTGATGCTAGTGATTTTGGCAGTTGGTGCGGTTTTAGTCAAAGGAAAGACAAGGTCTTGCATGCTATTTATTAGCTAGTAAGACTTTAGATGAAGCGTCAAGTCAATTATGCCACCACGGAAAAGGAGCTATTGCTATAGTTTATATCTTAGATAAATTTCGTGCTTATCTTGTAGGTTCGAAAGTTATTGTCTTACTGCCAGCAGCTCTTAAATATCTACTGGAAAGAAGGAAGCCAAACCGAGAGATTATCATGATTTTGCTGCTTCAAGAGTTGACCTCGAAATTCGACGATAAGAAGGGCGCAGAGAATGTGTGGTAGCTGACCATTTATCGAGAATACGGTATGACGATGAGGAGATCCACCCCCATTGACGATTCTTTCTGAGAACATCTGTTTGCTGTTTGTGTGCATTCACCTTGGTTTGCTGATTTCGCTAACTATTGTTGTAGGAGGTGTCCTTTCTACCCTCCGATTGACTTATCAGCAAAAAAGAATTTTTGCATGGGGGGGGAGATGTTAAAACGCTATATTTTTGGGATGATCCGTAAATCGTTACGGAGTGTGCAGTATCGGTTTATACAGGAAATGTGTCGCGGGATGGGGACGGTTGAGGATTGGTGTCGTCCCATTGCCATTCACACTTATGGAGGTCATGCTGGACCCCTCCAAGACGATGTTCAAGGTCTTAGAATGCGGGTTCTACTGGCCCACGTATTTTGCATGGACCGAGAGCGTTCATTATGTCTTTGTGATTCGTGCCAACGAAGGTGGTAACATCTCAAAAGGCACGAAATGCCGCAAAAGGTATATGGGGAGTGAAATTTCGAGTTTGGGGTATTGACTATATGGGACCCTTCCCATTCGCTTAATGAAAACGTTTATATTCTATGTAGCTGTGGATGATGTTTCTAAATGGGTGGAAGCTCTGGCTACCCCCCTTGTGATTCTAATAGAGTTTCTGCGGGTGTTTAAGGCAGGTTATTTTTTTCCTAGGTTCGAGAGTCCCTAGAGCTGTCATCAGTGATGGGGGAAGCATTTCCATGAGAAAAGGATGATAAGCTGCTGGAAAAAGTACGGTGTATACCATAGAACAGGACTACAATCCACTCACAGACAAGTACGGGCCAAGTTGAGGTTCAATCGTGCGATCAGTCTATTCTGGAGAAGACAGTTGCGGCAAATCGAGAAAGAAGATTGGACAACAAGCTTCAGATGGTGCTCTAGATGGGCATAAGGACCGGCTTTCAAAACCGCCAACGGCAGCCCTCTCCGTTTCGGGTTAGTGTATGGTAAAGAATGCACTTCCGGTTTTGAGTAGAAAATATAAGGCATACTGGGCAGTCAAGGAAGTGAATATGGATGCCCAAGCTGGCGGGAGAAAACGACTCCTTCAACAAATGAGCTTCGAGGATCCGTTTAGACTGCGTACTGATAATGCAAAACAAATATATAAAGAAAAGACTAAGCGGGGAAAACGACAAAAAGAATCCAGGAGAGGGAGTTTCAATGGTTGGGATAGGGTCCTCTTATTTAATTCCACATGCAGCGTCTTAGACTGTTCCTGGAAAACTGAAGTCCAGGTGAGCGGTTCCCTTTCGGTTACTCCGGTGAGCCAAATTAGGGTTCGTGAAGTCCAAATGATACAGGTGAAAAGTTAAGGTCAACGGGCACGATGTGAAGCTCTATTATGAAAGGTGATGCAGTTGGGTAGTAGAAGAGGTGCAAATTCTACAATCCCGATTCACACTGACCACTACGGAGCCAGGGTCAAGCTAAGACCCTAAACAGCGCTTTTGGAGGCACCCGGCTTCTATCCCCCCTTAACTCTTGTTATATGCTTTGGGTGTTTTGCTGTTTTAGTTATTTTCGCTAATTTTAGTTAGTTTATGTTTTTGTGTTCTGGTGGCATTTAGGTTGTAGTTGCGTAATCGAGGTCTAGGTTGAAGTCCGTAACTAAAAATGCTAAGTGAGGGTCAAGGAAGGGAAAAAGACCGTTATACAGGAAGAAAAGAAACAATAGTCGAGAAAAGGGGCAGAGCGGGCGAATAAGGTTATATGCGTGGCGCTCGACCCCCAGCACCCCCTTAAGTTTTTGAAAAAAAAAAGGAGAGGCGACCGCATAAGGATTTCATGAGGCCGCAGTCTATCCACAGAACCCAGGATGTTTAAGAAAAACGAAAATGCGCCCGCATGTTACCCCCAGTAGCCCAGAAGTTTGAAATTCGAACTTGATGCGGGCGCATAAAATACTTATGCGGGCGCATCAAGGCCCGAATTTACATCGTTTTTCAAAAATTTTTTCCGTTTTCTTTTTTATCTTTTTAAATTTTTTTTTTCTTTCCTTTTACCCTCTTNTTTTTTTTCCTTTTACCCTCTTTTATTCCCTTTCATCTTCTTTCTCTCACTTCTCACCTCACATCTCCTTCTTCCTCAAACCCCTAACCTCCATTAAAACTCAACTCCTACAAACTTCTTTCTCTCATATCTCACTCAATACTTCACCAAATCACCCCAAATTTTAACACAAGCTTCCTCTCATCTTCCTCTACAAAACCCCTCAATCAATTTTCGAAAATTTTTGCAATTCGGGGCTACAAGGGGCGCGCGAAATTCTGCAGTTTGGGGCGATTTTCGGTTAATTTGGGACTATTTGGGGTGTTCTTTCTACTCTACTTCCAATCAATCTTCATCTATTAAGGTATAAATCCAACTTTAAGCAAGTTTTAACAAGTTTCTTGAATTTTCATGGCGTTCACACTATAGGGTTCGTAGTTACAATTTCATAATATGTTTTTTTTCTTGAGTTTTATGCTTGTGTGCTGTTGATAATTGCTTGTTTAAGTGTTATTAATTTCAAATTTCAAGTTTATGACTTAGAAAAAAAATTTATGCCCTATTTTACAATGGTGAACAACGCCTTAGATTCTTGAGTTGATCATAGTTTAGCTTTAACTTGCTAAATATTAGACTTAATTTGTGTTGATAATGCAATAGAAGTTTGATATTTTTTGTGGTTTTTCCTCTAAGTAGATTGTACTGATAAAAATGTAGTGTTTCGAATTAATAAGTGAGGTTTTTAAAATGTTGGTAATGTTGACAATCCGGATTTAATGAAATTTGCGCTCTATTGAATTATGTTGAAAATTGGAAACTATGTAGGAATCCTTGGTGCTATGTCGAAAAAACATTGGTGTTGGTGTAAGTTGTTGTTAGCCTAGCTGATACGAAATGAAAAAACACACCACCTTCTTTAGATAATAAAAGAAAAAAAACTAATCCTACTATTCCCTTTTTCTGAAAAAAATAAATATCAAAATAGAAAACACGGGTCATGCCGAAATTTTTACTTAATCTTACTCTAAAGTGAAGCATAACATTTACATGGTAGTCCTGCTATTGTGTTTTATCCGATTTTTTCCTATGGGTTTAATGCTGTCATTTTCGGATTTCAGAAAAACCATGAGCTCTCAACGAACCTCGAGAAAATCACAAAGGACCGAGTTTCCACCTCGGCTCTAGGGGTAAACAGGCCTGCAGTTCATAGCCTACGAGGGACCCCGCACACAAACGCCGCCACAAACAGGCCCGGTTCGAGAGACTGCAAAAGCGGCCCATCCGCTCTACCAGATTCTTTGACCGCAGCACATGTGAGAGATGGGGATCACTGACCAAGTGGTCCAAATGGCGGACAACATCGGTGGGGTGCATGGCTCGGAGTCACCATGCCAGGACCTGATGGCGAACCAATGGCCCCACCCACTACCGGGAACTCACTCTGGAGTTCCTCTCTACCTTCCACTTCAGGGTTATTGTGCGGAACCCTAGTAACCCAACAGCTAGAACAGGGGGTGTCAGTTTCACCATCTTCGGCACCCACTATTGAGCTTCCCCTTCAACGGTCAATGAGCACTTCTTCTGGGACCCGCGCAACCTAGTCTCTGTAGCTCTCGACACGGCTGGGTCTAACTATGTATGAAGCCTCTGGTGCCGTATCACTGACGGTACCACCCCTATGCCTCATCCACCAGCAAGACCTCGGAGGTCCAACATGAGCCCTCCGATACTTCCTCCGGTTTATTACCTACTGCTATTTTCCCGAGGAGAGTTGGGGCAGGGTCTACCCTGATGAGCTTAGACTTTGTGGTTAGCTACTGAGGGATCCCATCTACACAGGCCCGAGACTACAACTACGGGTTTTTCCTTGCCGTAGATTTTGAGATAGCGGAGGGTGCCCACCAACACGGGGGTTATTTACTGTGGAGATGATTACTAGTGGCCTACCAGTTAGGTATCGAGAGAGAACTTTGAAGGGTTGCCACCCATCGAAGAAAAACCACTGATGGACATCCCTTCCTTGCGGACTGCCGGGTTCTGCCAGAACATACACTAGAGGCCGGCATGAACGCTTGGTATGGAATGTCCGAGAACTACCTGGTGCACCTCACCAACGCCTTTACCTCCACCTACACTTGGAACACCCGAAGGCGTAAAACCCCTGGAGGATTCCCCAGACCCATCACATAGCGAGAGGACGGATGCTGAGAAGAGGGCCCTAGAATGGCCCAGCAGAGCAGCAGGCGGGGGGTGTCCCTCAAGAAGACATCCCCACAACCAGCTCCGCCACTCCCACCTCCCCAGGGCGCCCTTTGATATGACTCCTCTGATGAAACGCCTGGACGAACAATGCGCCTACAACACCCAGCGGTTCGATCAGCTTGATCAACAGTTCGAGCAATACGGACACGGTTTGATAGGTTAGATGATGTGGTCGCGGCCTCCGAACGGATGTAGATCACTGCAGGCGGGTCCAATGGAGAGCACATGTATCATGTAGATCAGGGTCACGTGCAAACCATTCCCCAACCACCCTAACTGGCCACCCCAGTATTGACCCTAATGTGGACCCTACCTCCTACCCTCTCCACCACTATATCCCAGTTTCCACCCTATGGCGGGCCGCGGCAGCAGTAGGCGTCCTGCAGCTTCCTATCCCCTTCCCTCATTTTTCATTGATTATGTATTCCGGGACGGGACAGTGTTTGCTTGGGGGCGGGAAATTAGTTACTCTATTTAGGTTGTAATAATTGTAAACTTTTTTTTTATTTTTTTTTTTTCTTTTGGACTTGGCTTTGTTCTTTTTCCCCTGCAGATATGACAATCGGAAGAGGACTAGGACTTCTGAGAATCGAATTTACGAATTTTTGTTGATTTCCATTGGGTTAGATGTTCCTAAACTCCGCTCTCCCTTTGCTCGTACTTGTATGTGTTGGAATAGCTGTTTAGCATTAGGTTTTTTTATTGCTTTCTAGTGTTAGTTTAATGCTTCGTAGGACCGGTACATGGTTGTACCGTCCTTAAGGCCGGGAGTTTACAGTAACCAAAAAAAATGTACGCCTTCCTAGTTTAATGTAAGTCGGTTGTAAAAGAGAATTCTTATTGTGAGGCTAGCTGCTCGTCCCGGTTTTTCGTTGATTTGACTTTCTGTACCCATTTACTTAAATTTTCAGAAACTTCATGATTCTGTATTTGGATGAGTTACTTATGTGATTGCCGGGCATGACTTGGTCTTAAATTTGCTAGCTTTCCTTGCAATTGTCAACTCTGTCTAAACTGTGGGTCTTGGACTTGAACTGTGTTTTAGCGGGAGGATTTGAGCCACTTTTGATCTTATAGGCTACATTAAATTGTATTTCTTTTCATGTGTGCTTAGTTCTGGTGCATTTATGATCTTGAGTTTGCCTTGGACTTTAGTAACTTTTTAATTGAAGTTTTGGTGCATGTTGCGCATGATAAGAGGCATTCAATTGATTTTAGAGCTTTCAGATACATTGTTAGGATTTTCATGCTGAACATATTCTTTCCCTGATCCCGGTTTTCTTAAGCCATATCCCTCACAAAAATTAGCCAACATTACACCCTTTTGGCCTGGTATTGATAACATAGTTTACGCCCAAGCTTGGCTTGGGGGAGTCATGTTGTGTTTGATATGGTTGTTGATTGTTGTGATGGTGTGTTTGGAGGATTAGGTGAAATTATGAAAAATTTTGATGTGACGGAGGTTCTATAAGTTTCACATTAAGGCTCTGCGTACCAATGACTGGAATTGTGTTTTAAAACACAATATGTTGGTTTCTAAATGTGATTGATGGTGAGTCCGGTTATGTACGTGTGATAGTTTGGCCTTAATGGACAAATATAAGAGTCGTGAAACTAAAAGAAAGAAAAAAAAAAAGGGATTTTGAAAAGAAAAAAAATGGAAAAAAAAGAGAAAAACAAGTTGAAATGAAGTAGATGAAATGAAAAGCTTGAATTCGGTTTACATTGTGATTGAATGAAAATAAAGGTGTGAAGTGAATGAAAATTGAAAAGTTTGGTTTGGTCCGGTTGGGAATTGGATGATGGGGAGACATTGATGTTATTGTATGGGTGTTGGTGGTCTCGATGTTTTATATGCGTTATACCCCGCATTTTCAGCCACATTATCCCAAATTTATCTTACCCTTCACCCTAGCCTTAACGTTACAAGCTTATAAAGTCCTCTTTGATCTTCATGTGCATACTTTGGTTGATTGTGGAAGAGTCTTTTGGCAAGTCGTAGAGTATTAATTGCATTTCGAGTCGACTTAGGAGTGAGTGTATACCCTTAAACACTTGCATGAGGTGTGAGATGTGGGTTTGGTTCCTCAAAACTTGCATTTAAACACTATCGCATATGCATTTCATTTTCTTATGGTTGGGTGTGAGGGTGAGCTGCATTTATAGATGCTCAATTGTGTGGGTGACAACCCGTGAGCTATTCTAGTCATCGATTCATTAAACTTGCTTGGTTGGCTTTGTTGACTTTTGTTTAGGAATGTGTAGCATTTGACTTGCTTTTACTTAGTAAATCGGAAGGATCCTTGAGTTGTGATGCATATGTTTTATGGGGTGAAGTCATTTCGTTATCTTGTTGCTGTGTCGCAAGGGCTCTGGCTGTTGGGGGAATTTGATATGTGTGGTTTTCATAGTGTTTTTCCCTTGTTTCGAGTCAATGTGCTTAATGGGTGTCATTCTGGCTTTATTTTAGCTCATTCGATGTTCTTTAGCTAATTTGAAGTGTCTCGTCAAGTTTGATTAATTTCCGGCAATTTTAGAGCATTTTAGTTGATTTTATCAATCCACGGTTGTTATGCTCGGTTTTGGTATGTTTTGTAATTTCAGGCACGAAACCGAGGCTCAGAACGAGCGGAAAGCTTAGACGGGATAAGAATGAAGATGCATGGAAATGCGTGCCAAGAAGTATCAAAAAAAGCCTTAAAGAACTTATGAAGAAATAAGAGAAAAGGAAGCAAAATACAGCTTCTGACGTCATATGCGGGCGCACAAACAATACATGCGGGCGCATTTAATCAAGATTTCAGCTGAAAGGGCATTTGGAGGTCTGATGCGGGCGATAACTCTATGCGCCCGCATCAGACGATTTTTCCCGATTTTTGTTTTTCTTTTATTTCCTTCGTACTGGCTTTGAAGCCCAATTGGGTACATTAGGACGGTTCTCTAGGCAAAAAACACTTATGCTTTTCATATTTTAGAATTACTCTTTAGGATATAGAATTAAGCACTTTTTCTCTCAAATAAATTAGGGGAAATTGGGTTTGTTCATAACTTGATTTTCAATTCAATTCAAGTCTTCAATTGTTCTTCAATTGGTAATTCTTCTGGTTTTGTTCTTTATTTTAGTTTAATTTATGCTTTTTAGTCTTCTAGTTTAATTAATTTAGTTGATTTTGTTTATGTTAATTAGTTTAGTTATTAATTACTTCATGAATTCAATTAGGGTTTTACAATTATTCTTGTTTTGATCTTCATAATTATGAGTGAGTAGTCTATTTCTAGGGTTAGGGAAAACTGATCAATCATGGCTAATTAATTAGGTTGTTCAATCCTAATTAGTAGTCATTTTTCCTATTATTGGTTCTTGTTTACAATTGAATTGTGCGCAGATTTAGTTGTAATTCTGGTAATTGTTGAATTTGATGCCGAGAGTAAAAAATACCGCAATAAGACCACTGAATAATAGGGGGAATTAGTCTAGGCCCGAGCGAGAGCGCGCTAGATGAGTTTCGAGGGAGTCTAGATTCGAGAGATTAGTGAGCCCTAATTTGATGATAATTGTGAGATTGAACGATCTTTGTTAATGAATCCATTAGTTGTCTTGGTGACCCGAATGACCCTAGGCTTAGTTTATGGTTTAATTCTTCGTCATTTCCAGTAATTAGTTAGTATTTAGTCAATAGTCAGTTAGCTAGTCAATACTTCTCGACCAAGGCTCTTTACACAGTTTAAGCTTTTTAGAACTAATAGAGTTTAACTGCTTCCCTGAGGATTCGATCCTTACTACCCTAGCTACATTAGTTAGTGTCGTTTGGTTTACTTTTGATAGGTGTGATGAGACCTGTTCAGTAAGTACGACTACCCTTGACATCTAACAACCTGACAAACTACACACAAACAATCTGACAGCCTGCACAAAGCCATTGATAGCCTGCACTAGGCAATCTAGCTCAGAAACTCTTTAACACCAATGTCCGGAAACCAAGCATTGAAAAGTGGTGTCAAGCATTATCTAGTTAGGGTGTCAGCTTCTTCATCTTCAAGATTGTCATTGAGCTCAGTTAGGGTGCAGCAATGGTTTCCTGATGGTGTTTTTGCTGCTCTGGAGCTGTGAGGTTCCTTGTATGATCTGATTTGGTTTTGGTTTTGGTTTGGGTGGTGGCTGCTGTATTTTGTTTGTGGCTTGGTTTGCTTGGGTATGGTGCGTTGTGTGCATAGCTGTGATGTTTGGGGTGTGGTTCAGTCAGAATGGCTTGTGGGGTGTTTTGTTTGCTGTTTTCAGCAGCACAGTTTTGTAAGGGTGTTAGCTTGGCTGGTTGGTTGTTTTTTTTTTTATTGTTGTTTATAGCTTTGTTGGTTTTTTTTTTAGCTATTTTGTGCAGGTCTTTATTAGGACTTGACCTTAATAGTTCTTAGGTTATAATTACTCCTTTTGGTAATAATATGCTTACATTTTCAAAACAAAAAACAATACAAGCTAACTCCACAAAACAAGCAGCTAGCAAAATAAAACCAAAACCAAAGCACCAAACCACACCTCTTTCCATCCTTAACCCCTTCCCTCTCACTGCAAAACCATATAGCATAACACTGCAACTATGCAATCACAACTGCTGAAATCACACCCTAACAGCCATTAGGAACCTTCAACCACTGCAGCAACACAAAATAGTCCCAGAGCTTGTTGAAATCAGCTCACAATAGCAAAGAAACAAAAATGACAGCCAACCACCAAACCTTAGACACAACTCTTACAAACCTTAAACCCTACCACCCACACTACAAACCCAAAACAGCAGTAGAAAAACAACCCTGCAGCAATGCAAAACAATCCCAAGAGAAACGAAACATCACACAGCAAAAAGCATAGAGCAACAACCTATATCAGCAAGAATTTGACCTAATCAGTTCTGCAAGAATTGATGCGCTGAAGCTGATCAGTTCAGGGACTCTAACCTGGTCAAATCAAGCTGATCAGTTCAGGTACTTGCATTTAAGTTTCTTACCTGATCAGTTCTGCACAGATTAGACGAAATGCGTGTGCTGCAAGTGATCAGTTCAGGGACTCTAACATGTTTTTAAAGTATACATAAGAATTTATTCCTACTAGTGATTGTATTATTTTTGGCTTTCCTAACATATAAGAAAGATTAAGATGTACCAAGATATTAAATATCTCTAATCTCTAGTGACGTTTATACACTTAATCTTAACACAAAGTCCGAAAACTGGCTTCCATTTATTGCTACACACATGCTATGTCGAATAACTAAAGTTTTGCCGCATCAACACTCAAAAATATTATTATTTCTCTAGCAAATTAGTAATACTACAACACCTTAGCTTGTTTGTAACACCTCCTAAGACAATCTCAATAACCATAAACCAATACATTGGCACAACACACATGATCAAACCTTATTCCAATTTCAATAAGGATCTTGATAAACCAAAATTTTACAGGGGTCTCTCAATATCAGTTTTTTACAATAAAAATTTGAACAAGAAACTTTCAAATTGACAGGTTTATAGCATACAAAAGAATTTGAGTATTAACAAGGTTCTTTTGGAATTCAAAACTTCTAGCAAACAAAAGAACTGAGTCTATCATTAAATCATCAATATTAAGAAGGTTTATACATACAAAAGAATTTGAGTGACTTAATGTTAGGCAAAAAGACACAGACCCTTGGAAGTTTGAATTCAACTAGAAAAACAACCAGAATACAATCGAGGTACAATGGTCTCTTAAAAACAACCAGAATAAACAAACAAAATACAAAAAGGGGGTCTCTTAATTATGCTAAGAGTACAGGGGTCTCTTAGAAACAACCAGAATACAATAAGTATAATCAGAATACAATTGACTAGAATACAATTGACCAGAATACAATCAGAATTGATTTCAAAACTGAGCATAATTAGCATAAATCAAAACTGAGCATAATTAGCAAACTAGCATAATTAGCAATAAATTAAATAAGTGATAATCGAACATGCAATGATAATAATGCTCAGATAACAAACAATAATAGCAAGAGTAGTGTAATTACCAATAACAATCAATAATAGCAATAAATCAATTATAGATTGTGATAATTAGAACATGCAATTGATAATTGATAATTCGAACATGAATTGATAATTACCAATCAATAATTGATAATATGCTCACAACAACCATAAATTCGAACCACAACATAACAGTGATTGATATTTGATACTTGATATTCAAACATGCAATTGATAATTGATGAACACCATAAATTGAACCAACAATAACAGCAAGAGTAGTGTAAATAACAAAATCAATTATAGCAAGATTGGTTAATTACCTGGAGAAGGAGAATTGCAAAAATACTACTTTGAAGCACAGCTCGCAATTTCGCAATTTGGTTCGAAGAATTTTGAGGAGTTTTTTTTTTTTTTTTTTGTGAGGAACTGAGTTAGTTGGTAATCAGATTGAGGAAGAAAGAGTGAAAATTGGCGGAACGTAACTGCTTTTTTATTTTTTTTCAGATTAAAAAGGAAAAAGTGAGAAGTTGGAAAACTGATTAAGCGGTTTAGGAGGAAGAAGGTGGAAGAAGTGAAGTTTCGTGCCAATTTTGTAGGGAATGGATATTTTTCCGCCTTTTTTCTTTAATTTTGGGCAACCAAATTATTAAATTTTTCATTGCACAATATGTATGTTGGGCGACGAATTTAACATTTGTAGCACATTTTGTATACTCGTTGCACAAAATAAAACTTTGGGCTACCACTTACAATTTCGATGCCCAAATATATACGTAGGCAACCAAAATTTTTTTGATGCCCATGTTGTATATCTAGGGCTTCGAATTTAAATTTCGTGGCCCTTTATATGTTGTTTCGTTGCCCAAAGCCAAATTTCTTGTAGTGTAAAGAAACCACCAAGAGTTTAGACTAGGGAATTTTTGAACAAATTTGTGTTTGATTAAAGCCAAAGTACCCTCAAACTCACCTTTTCTCTCACGTGAATATAAAGCCTAAGCACCAATTCACAAAATATGATATATTGTTTTTGAACGAAAACAATAAAGGAAAAACGCACAACAATCAAGTTGGTTTTTATTACTCAAAACAATCTATGTTGTTACAAAGAAATCTCAAGGCTATTTATAGAATAACCAAGGAATAAATCCTAACAACCTCCTAAGACTCAAACAAGAAAACACACATGAAAACAAGATAAAATTCACCACCTAAGCTTTCTTATCTAAGTTGCATAACAAACACAAGATAAGATTGCCACATCATCATGCTTCTTGATATAATCTTGGTAACAAACTCTAACTAATTATTACTAACAAGATTTTGTCCTAACAACTTGACTAATTAATTAATTAACAAGATAATCAACAAAATTACATTCAAAAATCACGAAAATTCAAAGAAGCCCAAGACTCTTAAAAATCGTCCAAGAACTCGCAATTGTCCTTGCTCCATTTTCAAGACTTTATTCAAATCTTCAAGAAATGCTTCAAGATTCAACCTTTTAATCAAGGTACCTTCAAGAAACCATTCTCCATGGATATTAGGATGATTATGATGACCAAGACTCAACAAGAAATGAAAACACCTATGCCTTAAATGAGAAAAGCCCTAGCAACTGCAGTGGGAAAAAACCCATTGGCAAACACATCTACTAAACACTATAAACACTACTCAAATCTTTTGGTGAGGAATTAATTGCATGTGACCATGCACACATAAATGCTTGCCTTGGATGCACCCAATTGCCTTGTGTCACCGAAGGCCACCAATTCCCTTAATGTTGCATTGTTTTTAGCTGTATCCATCAAACCATTGAAGTTGTTTAGATATATACCTTGATTCATATCAATTATTGATAATATATCAAATTGCCCTTATCATTATTATCATCAAAAATATCATTATCAATATAATTATCATTAGCAAAAAGTATGATGCGGTACAATAAATAGTCAATATCATTAGCTAAATCACATAAAACAGTTAAATTAGCAAAATAAAAGAAGAGTTGAACTGAACTGAACTGATATGAGTTGAACTAGACCAAATTGAACTGATTAGAGCTAAATTGATCTGAACTGAGATTAAGCTAAAGTGAACAGGCCCTTAGTTTTCACTAGCTTACCATAGGCATTAGAAATACTTGAGAATTTATTAGCCTTAAATAATTTCATGTTGCTTGGTGTTCTTAAAATTGTTCCGGTCTCTTGGTAGTGAAAATTAGATTATTGATTTCCAGTCTTGTCTGGTCCATAAACCTTTAAAAGTCGATCTTGGACAGGACCAAATTTTACTCACAAAAATATGTATAAACTTATAACTTTATTAATTATATTCAACGATGGTTTAGAAAAAATAATGTTTTTTACTGTTTTATCTACTTCTATTTAACATCCAAAAAAATAATGAAATTAATGGTTTGTTATTTATTAATTTTTCTTTTCGCTTTTCATCTTTAAGTATATAAAAAAGGTACATTAAGGTGAAAAATAATTCCATCGGTACAAAATGAACCATTCTTGGTCTTGGAATTTATCGGTCTAGTCCAGTTCGGCTCATAACATAATCAGTCTAATCTTTAAACAAGTGAACACCCTAGTTCTTTGATACCAATCCTTGAATTATTTTCCTCAAGAATCAAGTGTATTGTACCGTCCGGGCATTGTAGTGAGCACCCTAGTTCTCATATGAGAAACGTAAATTCCTATAGTTTTGATTATTGTGTTTTGTTAGGTACACGTAAACTATAAAACTTTAACACTTTTAAGGGATTACAATGTATTTGCTTATGTAGATGTATGTAGGAATTTCTAATTATCATTTACCGTGGGAGAAGAGCTGTTACGTATAAATTCATCACCCCATCGCTTTCCTTGCCCGAAAATCCTACAAGCCACCATATCCATCCACCCCTCCTCAACCCTGATGTAACACCCTGGAATTTCCTAACTTCCAACTCTATATTTTTCCGGTAAACATACTATAAATATTAAAGAATTATCATTATTAAAACTCCTAATAACGGAAAAACCAAAGTATTACCGTCACCATGATAACGGCTAAGACATTTATCAAAGTACTACAGCGGAAGTCTTAAACCAGAAACCATTTTAAAACTAAACTTCAAAACAAGTCTCAAAACCAAATTCAAACCAAAATCCAAAAATAAAAACCAACTTAAAACTTTATTACACTTTAGAACCATTTTAATGGCCCTTAAAAACCAAAATTAGAAACTTTAAAAATAAAACAACATCCAAATAAAAGTTAGTACTTCATAAGCAATAAAATTAAAACTACGAAACTACACATCAAGCGCTCTCACTCCAGCCCAGCATGAAATGACATATGTCACCTGTAGCTTTTCTTAATCTAAACAACTACTCACCAACAAGTGGGTCATTGTAGGGCCAAGTCAAAGACAAAGCCATGCACACAAAACAAACATTCAGCAAAGCTGAGTGCATAACTACTAAAGACTATGCAACAAATAATAGAAACTAGAACATACACACAACTTACCTTTGACAACCTTTTACCTGTGCATAGACTCAACAAATTAGTTATTATATTTAAATTTTTGGATTTTGCATCGAACGGGTTTCCTTTCCTTTAAAATCGCCCTATTGGGCAACAACTTGGGAGCAACTCCAAGAAGGTATTACCTATGACACATAGAGTGACGGAATTCCAGCGCATTAAAAGATAAAAGAGTACAATGTCTTGTACTCTAATTAGAAGTCATAGATCTTTGTTCCTTACGACTCCCCCCCATTGTTCATACTCAAGGTATATGCGTTTCAAGCGTTTTGATGCAAATCCTCTTACACTTTACGTGATTAACCAGTTTAACAATGTTATGACTCACATACGACATCACATAAAACATACATCAAAGCAAGCAAGCCATATTAATTATCTTCAATTTAAAGTGATTCAAAAATAATCTCATGTGTGTCCTTTAATTAAACTAAGCTTCCTTTACCACACATTAACTGTGAGTGGCTACTATTTACTTTCTCCTTGACCACACATTATATTGTGAATGGCAATATGTATAAGATAATTGCTCATTAACTCCTTTTAATCATGTGAATAAAAATTCACAATTACCTTTGTTGTTGATTAAGTAACTAACCAACTTTAAAATAACTTCCTTTCTTTATTAATAAGCTATTGGCCAAATTAAACTGATCATAACATTCCAATTCAATCTTATAAAATTTATATTGCTAACAACTTATAAAAACCAATCTACTTTATTTTATGGTTAAAGCCTTCAAAAACCAATCTAGACTTCATAAAATCATCATAAATTGACCCAACAACAATTCATAATCATAATATTGAAGTTTAAATCATTAAAACTCATAAAAATCAAGAATTTCATTACTTTATAAACCCAAATCTAAAACTTCATGAACAACAAATTAATTCATGCTTTAAAACAAATCATAACTTCATAAAACATGATTGAAACTTATAAAAACATGATTAATCATATATATAAACATGAATTTGCAAAATTAAATCACAAAGAAAGAAGAAGAATTTTTTTTTTAACATTCAAAACTATGGGGGGGGGGGGGGCGAGGTGGCCGGCGACCACAGGCGGCGACGGCAAGCGAGCCGCGATGTTGGGGCTTCGGCGGGCTGCAGGCGGGGCTCCAGCAATCTGGCGAGCAACACAAAAAAAAAAATTCCTTCTCGGAAAACCGAACACAAGAATTTATTTTTGTGTTCGACTTTCTTTCTCCCCTTTTTTTTTCTCTCTTTCTCTCTCTAAATTTTGGAATCCTAATCACATATATGAAAGTTGAAATCTGAAATTTGGGTTTTAAAGGGTATTTATAGGCCCCAAAGTAGGATTTGGTGAAACCCATAATTATCCTAAATAGTGGAAAATACTTTTACGCTCTTGCCTTAAAATAAATTAGGAAATTCTTAAAAATTCTATTTTTAGAAACCTTTCAAAATATTTTATAAAACATAAAATATTGTTTATAAACACAAATAATTATTTTTAATCAAAATTTATTTAAATTTTTTTGTTTAATATTCTTATTGAATACAACTTTTCAATAAAAATATTAAAATTACACATATAAAATACAAAAATAATTCCTTAAAATATGTGAAAATATGGGTTATTACACCTGATAATCATCTCTGTCACCCTAATGAAGTCTCTATGGGATGGTTGACTTTTCGCTGGTGAAGGTTAAGGGCATGAAGTGGATGTATGGTAGTGTAGTGGTGGCCAAAGGAATGGGAATGCAAAGGAAGAGTGGGGGGGGGGGGGGTGGAAGAGGGTTTGGACTACGAAAGAATTTCAGGGGAATGGGAAAGCTAATGGGAAAAAACGACACAACGAACAACATCAAAGTGAATGATGGTTACTAATTCTATTTTCTGTTGATGAATAACATAACCAAACGATCCCTTACACATCTAAAATAATTTAATTAGATCCCATTTAAAATTTTTAGTCTTATATAATACTTCCTCAACTTCTAATTAGTCGCAATGTTCCTATTCAACATACATTTTACCAAAGAGATTTGAGGATGTAAACGAGCAAACTAATCAAAATAATTTTGGCACATACAAATGATAACTTGCAAGTTATATTCGTAAACATTATTTCTATACTCTCTCATTTATACTTTCAAGTCTTTTATTTCTTAAAATGTACGCCAATGTGGAACATTGCAACTAATATAGAGCAGAGAAAGTATAAATTTTTATTGTTAAATCTTTCTAGTCCCCCTAATCAAAATTCCAAATGTAACTAGTTTAATAAGCTAGTGGAACTATGGAAGTAGTAGGTATTGGAAATTTTTACAAGTATATGAATAAATAAGCTACATTTCATTAAACTAAAAGAAATGTAATTACCATTCTTTAATTTATAGCTGCATACTACATGGTCATAAAACATTACAGTAGAAAACAACAACAACAACAACGTCAAATGTTAGTTAGCCACAAAACTAACTTCATCACGCCAATAAGGGTAACAAAATTTACAATTTAAAATAATAATAAAAAAAAGAAAAAAAAAACATTTTAGTAAAAATGACTAAATGAGTACATGTATATGTATATATACATATACAGCATCTCACACGACTGAGTAGCTAAAAGGACTACAGATCACACTTCCGTTCATTTATTACCACAGTAGTGACGACACAAGTTCAGAGAGCTAATGGTTACCATCAATTTTTATGCATTATAAGGTTCTGGGCATATATAAAAATATTATAAACAGTAAAGACTATATCTCAGTCCTTGAGTAGAAGGTAATCAATAGGGCTGTAGATATTTGAGCTTGATAACAATAGATGTCACTACGACAGGTGACTATTTACGATATATATAAGATCAGAGACAATGCTGGATTATTATTGAGGTGACACAGGTTTGTTTTGAAGGTCTGAAGGATAAAAGGGGATAGCTTTAAGAATATACTCTAGCTTGAATGACGAGCTTCATCATCATCTCCCATGCTTCTACTACTTAATAGGCCAGAACCTTGCGCGGAATGTTGGATGTTAATAGAGCTTGTCTGTATCAATGCATCCCTCTGTGTACCTAAACCATATTCTGGTAGAAGCTCTGTGGAGGATGATGAACGAGGCAAGGTAGCAAATGAAGGTCCAGCTAAATAAGGAGCAACTGGTGTCTCAATTAAAGATGAAGCTGATGGACTATATTTCATCATGCTCACTGGATGATCAAATTTACAGGTTGGCCCGAACTTACAGTATCCATTTTGCATGTAAAAGGTGCAAGGTTGTGTTCCCTGTTCAAAAAAAGTGACAAGTAACAGCTTTAGTGTAGCCCAGTTAGAAAAACATGTTAAATCAAATGCAGGCAACTGATACAAAAGGTGGATTCTCCATTGGAAAAAAGTGATAATAGTCTACAGCAAGCATTTTCTCCAACATTAGAGCTTCCAAATAACATTCTTTTTCATCCGGAGCCAAGTCCTAACCTTCTGATAAAATAAAATCAATTGATACAATTGAATGAATTTACCAAGACTAATCACATAACCGGTAAATTGAATAATCCATCCTCTCATGATGTCTGTAAAATGCATGCATCCATATCAGGCCACAATCCTTGTCTCAGCAATGTTTGCATCTGACTCATATTTTCGGAAATAACCAAGTTTTTAAAAGATTGAAGGGAGAGTCACATCGCCGATTTAGGCATAGTAAAGCATTCTCACCTGATGAATGTAGCAAAATGAGTTTTGCACAAAGAGACCAAGTATTACATGGATTCAGAAGTTGAGCACTGGATGAAGCAGTAGCTAACCCACATTGTTTGCAAGCATATTTTAACAGTTGATTCTTGGAAATAAGGAGATGACTAATCCCTGAGGTGCAGTTCTGACTAATTTGTGAATTGTTTGGGAATGAAGATAGTAGCTTCTGATATAAAGATATTAAAAGTGCTCTCTTTTGGCCTGTGGGGACATGGTAAAAGGATTCACAGACGAATTTAACAAAAATAAAATAGATAAACAAGACCAACTATTCTCTCTGTCCGGGATAGTTCAAACAGTTTGAGTTTCTAAGTCCCCAATGTACTATGATGAATACATAACTAAAAATGAGAAGTTCATATTTTGAAAATTTGACACTGAGGATTGAGATGAATCAAACACAATCCCTGAATACTTTTTTAATTATACGCAAGCATGGATGATCAAAGGTTTTTAGAAAGAAACTGTTGCAACTATTCTGGGCAGGAGAGAGCAAACATTCAGCCACACAACTGTCTGCCCATGAAAACCTGAGAAATAGCATGTCACTAAAGAAGATTGCAGATTCATGAAGTCCCCACTCCCTTGCAACATAGAATGGGCTGGCATGGGAGCCAAAAACCAAAATGAATTGAGATGAGAAGCTTTGCCAATACTAATCAGATAATAAATATCATCATTTTATGGCATAAATATTTAGAGTCCACTGAAGTTTACAGGGAAAGCATTCTAAGGCAACACTTATTTGATTACTAGATGTCATTTGAGCCTAGTTTATAAAAGCTTTGAAGGCTAGGAATACAAATAGGTCAAAAGGAAGCATGAAGTAACATTTACGACGCACTAAGCACTATTACTAAGCTGTTTTTTTTTTCCTTGCATAAGATCTTGAGAGGGTAATTCTATATCACGAAGAGATAGAAGTTCAACACATCTAATAGTCTGGTGACCATAGAACCAGCATTTGGACAGGATCATGAGGTAAAATTTAGAAGCTCATCATAGTGAAGAAATTTGATGAGCCAAAATAAATACTACGTATTACGTGTTAAATATTGCTTCATAGAGGTATTCAAAACACTTGCTTGAAAATGCGCAAGAGAAACTACTTCATGTAGAAACTTAGAAAATTGTTTCCTACTGAACACCAAATGACAATTTAATAAAGCAGAACATTACATGATGACTGGGTTCAACTACACATGTTGCTATAATAGCGATAAAACAATAGCAATTTAAATATTACACTGTGAGTCTAAGGCCATATTCCTTTGGATTGAATCAAGCTGAGTCAAACTTTGGTCTGAATCGAGCACAGTCGAACCAAATCGTCTGCATCGAACCCTAGACACAGCTAGAATTGTGAACTGAAACTGAATGGACATAACATAAACTAGAATTGATTAAAGTAGAGACAAAAAGAACAGGACCACACTAACCATAGAATTGATTCATGAGATGCAAATGCCAAGCAGTTTAAGTCCCCTTAACAGTTGGTTCCAAAAGTTTAAAGCAGAAAATAATGTTCAGAACACTTCTGTAGCTGATTCATGGGTTGTCTAAGAAGATATAACAGAGTGTAGCTTAAGCCACATTTAAAGCTCTCAATGGGCTCATGGAACAGAGTACAATGAATTTGCTGACAGCATCAATGCTAAAACAAATTCATTGCATACATTTTGCAAACTTAAATAGAAAACATAGTTTGGGAGATGTTTTCAAATATTGAGCATTAGTAAACAACAGAAGATAAGTGGAAACTCAAAAAAAAAAAAAATGATGGACCGTTACAGAATCTAAAGGAGAGAGTCTCGCCTTGTAAGTATTTTTTCTACAGAGACCATACACAAAGTTGGAATGGTAAGAATTCTAATAAGGATCTCAAACTAGTTTCATTCACATGCTACATCCTGATTACTTCATATATGGCTTGATTAAAATGCTACTTTATAATGAAATAGCAAGAACAGACAGCACAATTAAAACTGACCAATATTTCTATCTTTTCCTAACTCTAAATAACCAGAAGGTCAGTACTAAGGTTTTGGGTCACTGGCAGTTGCCTACACCTTGAAACAGTCAAGAATAAAAACAATAACCAGCAACCCTTCCCCGTTTTGCTTCGCCTCTCCGAAACTCAGGAATTCGAAATATATTGGAAAGGAATCCATAAAGGCTAACTCCCGGAAACAAAGATGCATGATTTTTCATACCAAGATCTTATACAGCCATACGAAGCCAGCAAATGGGGCCGTTACCAAACACGTGGTCAATAAAGATTATAAATAAGTATTTTTTGAGCAAATTTTCAATAACACTTCAGAGTAACATGTCAACAGTAAATGGCCAACATAAACCCAAAATAAATCAATAATACGATGTCAATGAAGAAAAAAAAAGAATGACAGAGAATATTATTAACAAGTCATTTTAAAAATTGAAAAGCAGGACAGGAAATGATACAATAAAAATAAAAAAAAAAAAAAAGAAAAAGAAAAAAGGAGAAGCAAACATAAAAAACACAACACAAGAATAAGCTTACCGGGCGTAGGGGTAGACCTAGAGGTCCAAGAAAAGCTGCAGCCGAAGCACCCCGATCTGGTGGGTGATGATATCTACACGAAGCACCAAATTTACAATTCCCTGTTTTCAAATAGTATTGACACTCAGGTTCACCAGGTCTCTCTGGAAACTTATGTTCTGTAGCACCAGGTTTTGACGGGCTAACAGAAGATGATAGAGGATAAGATCCAGATAGACCAGGAGTAGAAGAAGATAGCGGGGCAACTCCATATACAGAACCTCCTCCAGCAGCAGGTTGACCACCAGGTGATATAACAGGGCTTACAGGTCCCTGCAGAAACAAAACCATTAGCTCATTATAGAAGCCACAAAATCCTACCCATTAAATCATACCACTATACTGAACCAACTTACTGAGTAAGAACCCCAGCCTGGCATGGGAACAACTCCAGGAGAAACAATAACAGGACCATAAGAGCCCGGGATGTAAGAACCAGGCACAAGAGGGGGCCTAGCTACCCTATAGCTGGGGGATGATCCAGCCAATGGTTCAGGTATAGGAACTGAAGGAGACTGCACCGTCGGATAAAATGGAGGTGCAGCTGCAGGCATTGACATGCCAGCTGGTTGAGGATGATGGAATTTACAAGTTACTCCAAATTTGCACTGCCCCGTTTTCAAATAGTAGGAGCATTCTTTCTCACCCTGCCAGATAAAAATGCATAGTGGACCTAATTACCTCAATTCTGAACTTTATAAAGGTAGTCGAAGAAGGAAAAGAAATAAAGAGATTAAGAGCCATTAGAATTCAAACAGACAAGTACATACTGGTCGTAATGGGCAACCATGAATATTTAGCGGCGCATTAGTCAATGATCCACCAGCATTTCGTGGATGATTGAACTTGCAAGTAGTGCCAAACTTACAAGTTCCAGTTTTTAAATAGTACTGCACAGAGGACAATATGAGAAAAATGATTGCATGAAGCAATTAGAGTTTCCATACTTGACAAAGTAAAGTACCACAATGATTTCTCACCTGACATACAGGCTCACCGAAACGTTCTGGGTATTCACCTCCTACCAATCTTGCAGCCGCTACAGCCTGAGCAGAATAAAATCCCAATTACTTCAAGAAACAACTATATACACCACCCATTTTAGCACACATTAGCTTTTATTGTAGCTCCCAGTTACATATTTAACTCATAAAAAAGCAACACAATAATCCAGCTATGCAATCCCATAGTGATCCCGTTGTACTTATGCCTAAACTTAAGTCATATGTGCCAAAAACGGAAATAAAAGACACCAGCTTTTGTAACAACCTTGATTGAGAAGGCATTGAATTTCTTATGACATATAGGAAACCGAAGCCGCAGAAAGTATATAACATAGTCTATCAAGCAAGGCAGAAATAATATATCAGAATCCGGACAATCCATTAGGTAGGGCAGCAACAAAACGTGATACAAGGACAGAGCATTGTTTGATGCAGCAAGGTTACAATGCCCACAATAATGCAACTTTAACACCAGGCATTTGTTTGTCTCATACAATTCATTAAACCTCAATACTATCTCTTTACGTGGTGATAATTGAAAGTTATGATAAATATAAATGATATGCTTCGAGACAAACAAACATACCACGCATTTTGGTCATCAGCAAGAGCAATACTTACCGCATGCAACAACATGTATATACAATACAATCCCATTACCAGAATTTACTACCACAGTACCACTTACCAAACAATCCACCTTCCCTCTACTAGCCTATTCACATTTCAGATTAATATCTTGATCCATTCATCACAAACAAACACATACTCTTACTCCATATTTGAGGGAGGAATAAAGCAATCAATCAAACTCGAACTTCATGATATCAACCAGGGTTAGGGACAAATAATACCAAAAATCATGTGCTTTGCGACCAAACAAGCATAAAATACAAATTGGTAGTAAACAAGAACGAGACTTTCCAAGTGCAATTATAATATACATTCCCATTACCGGCATTTACTACCACTTACCCTACAATCCATCTTTCCATTACAAACTTGTTCACAAGTGATACTAATATCTCAATCCATCAATCACAATTCACAAACACACAGGCACACTCTCTTACTCCCTATTCGAGGGAGGAATAAAGCAACCAACAAAACTCGAACATCACCATATGAACCACAGATTAGGCAGCAATTCAACACCAATGCAGTTGCAACATGACATTCCACAAACAATAACATACAATGTAGGTCAAATTAAACACAAATGGAAGAGAAAAAAGAGGCTCACCGCGGCACGGTCACGAGGGTGGTTGTACCGACAACGGGTACCAAACCCACAAAAGCCAGTACGCATGTAATACACACAATCAGACACACCAGGCCGCTCCGGGTAAGTCTCCCCGCCCGCAATACCCAGCCTCCACATAGACTCTACATTCATAATAATCATTCAATTACAAAAACCCTAAATATAAAAATTAAATAATTGATCTTCATACAAAAAGTGAAAAAAATTATATGTACAAACACAGAAAAAATAAATTACCTTCAAGCCCAGTTTCCCTCCATTCAGCTGGTGGATCAACCTCAGAGCCCTGATTTCTTCCGTACAACTCCATTTTTGTGAAGAATAATCGAGACAATTCTGTGTTTTTTTGGGGGGTTTTTTTTGGGGGTTTTCACAGATGATTCTTCACAACAACCCAAAAACAGAAAATAAAAATAGATAAATAAAAAAGATTAATGCTTTACAGTTTATATTTATTTTTTTTACCCAAGGATTGAAGAATATCTATCAAAGAGGAGGAATGATCATGGGTAGTGACAATGGCAGATTTTTGGTAGTGTGATCACATATGAGAGAGAAGAAGGAAGCTGCAAAATTTTTGGAAAAAAAAAAGTGTAAAAAATTAAAAATTATACTTTTTTCTTTTTAGAATTCCAGTCTCTCTCTAAATTCAGAAGTGTACGGACTAATTTTTGTAGTTTATGAGAGTGAGAGACTGAGCGAGTGAGAGTGTGGAAGCGCTTTTGGTGTTTGGCCCCCTCATTTTCTCTCTCCTTACTTTTTTTTTTTTTTTTTTGGTAAGGAAGAATGAATAATTTAGCAAGATTCTTTACTTCAACCTAAAATTAATTTAGTTTATCTAAATTCAGTTCTGTTCAATTATTTTGTTATTCATTAAGGCCTATTTTTTTGGATTTAAGTTTTTGGCACTTCAGTTCAGTTTAGCTCTTTTCAGTTCAGTCTAATTCAGTTCATTTTATTTCAATTCAGCTCATCTCTATTATAATTACTACTTCACTTCAGTTCAGTTCAGTTCAGCTCATTTCATTTTAGTTCAGCTCCTTTTAGTTCAGTTCAATTCAGCTCCGTTTCAATCCAATAGAACAAGGCTTAATCCTTCATAAAAAACTTTCAGTTCAATTCAGCTGAAGTAAACATATATATACCTATAAAAAACAATTACAAGAAGTGTATCAAAGGTCCAAAGCATAAAAAAACCGCCAATAATATGTAGTACCTCCATTTTTTTCTTAATTCTACTTTTGCTTATTCACATCTCCTGATATAAGCATTGATCACAATTCTAAAGGTTTGTCTGTCAATGCAAGTAAGGGTGTAACCATGGGGTGAGTTGATTGTTTATGGAGAATCAAGTCATATTGGGGCATCTAATGTAGGGATTTGCGTGTGCATGGTCACACGCACTTAAGTGGCATGCAAATCAAGGGAAAGATTGGTGAAATTAGGGGAATAAGTTGGTTTTACCTATGGTTTTTTCTACTGCATTTGCTAGGGTTTTTTCTCATTTAAAGCACAGGTATAACACCTGTGCGATGCACGGTTTATAAATCAAATTACTATATTTGTACTCCGTAGTAAATATATATATATATATATATATATATATATATATATAATAAAGACTATGATGATAAAATATATAATTATATCAAACTATTTCTTACTATTATATATATTACAAAAATCCTTTTAATAACATCATCAAAATATCAATACTACTAATAATATTATTAGAGAAATAACAAATTAGGAAACGATTTAAATTTTTTATATTTATATATCACATAAAAGTATTATTTTGATCTCATGAAATCGTACACCTTAGTAAATTGAAGTACATATCTCCTGCAATAGTAATATATTAGAATTGAAGGTCATAAAATCAATCTTTACAATATTTGAACTATTGAAACCCGTGAATTGAACTACTGATAGCCCGTGTTTTAATAGCATATGGTAAGTATCATTAATTTTTCACAACATGTTTAATTTCATAATTTGTTTTTGTACACTTAATAAGTGTGGAGGCAAACATCCACAACATATACATTCAATATGTTTGACACTTACTCTGGAGAACATCTCAATAAGTGATGGAATGATTTTAATAAAATGACATGTTACCACCTTATTAAAATAATAAAAAAATTCATACCAAGAAAAAAATATATGATGTGCATGTGACATTTCTATGTTAAAATTTAAGTGTTTTGTAACATTACAATCATGATCATGTGAAACTAACACTATGTTGAAATTTAAGTGTCTTGTAACATTACAATCATGATTTTGTGAAACTAACACTACTATATTTAAACTATCAAAATCATTTTCATTACTGGTACATCAAAAAGACATAAAAAATCAATACCTTAAATATCTTGAAATTTTTATTACAATTAAAATTAGTGGAAAAACAACATATATGAAATTGAATATATATTTTTTATTTAAATCTTTTAAAGTGTCTATTATGATCAAGTAAGTGCAATCATTTAATTTGGCAAAACATATATTAAAACACATTAATAGTTTATAGTTCTTGATGGAATTGTCATATATAAGGTTTCCAAAAAGGACAGAAAAAACTTTAAACCACTGCATAGAGCGATACATGCCAAGACTCAAAGTGTGGCTTCAAGTGACAAACATCCACAATGTATATATATATATATATATACACACACACACACGAGAACATCATAAAATAAATGGCATAATTAGTTTAATAAATTAACACAAGGTCACCTTATTAAAATAATCAAAAAATATAAACATAATAAAAATTAAAAAAATATGATGTGCGTATAAAATTTAATTTAATTGTCTTGTAAAACTACAATTATGATTTTATGAAACGCTATTATATTAAAACTGTCAAAATCATGTTCATTAGCTATAAATTAAAATTGAATGACATACAAAATTATTTTTGAAAAGGTCATGAAAAAGCAATTTATTACTAATAAAGTTAGTGGAAAAAACAACATCTGAAATTGAATATATATTTTTATTCAAAACATTTAAAGTTCCTATTCAAATCAAGTTAATGTAATCATTTATCTTGACAAAAATATTTTAGAACATATTATTTTAATTAATAATATGTAGTTATTGATTAAGTTGCCATACATATGGTTTCTGAAATGATTGCGAAAATAATTTTGATGATTTAAGTTTTATTAATGAGCGGAAAAATATTTTTGATGATTCAAATTTAAATAGGGAGCAAGAAAAAGTGACACGTGGCAAGCTATGGTGCAAGTGGCTTTTGTTTTAGTAGAGTTATAGATTGTGTGTTTTATTTCTTATTGAGTCTAGTTCATAATTGTCAACCTAAAAGACATGGGAATGACTTCTTGAAGGTTTCTTGATTAAAATATTGGATCGTGAAAGGTTTCTTGAAGATTGAACACATTTTCTTGAAAATGGCGCAAATTGAAGATGGGTTCTTGGCGTGATTTTTGGCGAAAATTCAAGATCTCAGGCTTCTTGTTTTTTCACGTGTAATTTGGTTGTTATTTGATGATTATCTTGTTTGTTAGTTTGTTAGTTAGGCTATTAGAATAAAATGTTGAGTTGGTTAGGATTTGTTAGAGGTATGATCAACTTGTGATAAGGTAGTTTGTCCTTATCCACTTGTTTGAGTTTGGGCGTGTTTTTTAGGATAAGGACGAGTTTGTTAAGTTTGTTAGGGTTGTTTCTAGTTTGTTAAGAGTTTGTTGGAAGTTTGTTAGGATTTTAGTTGATAGCTATAGCAATAAAAAGTCTCAATCATCATTGTAACAAATCAGATTATAGAGTTTTCTTAAAAGTTTTCTTTGTTTACTTTAAAACAAATATTTCGAAATTTTATTTCTGAGTTGGTGGATTATTTTCCTTTATACTCCTTTGTAGATTAATTAGTGGCTTTAAGGTTTTATACACGTTAATAAAAAACTAGTTAATCAACCTAAGTTCAAGAATTTTAGTGGCAAGGCCTTTAGAGATTCGATAATTTAGTTTCACTATCCTTGTGATTTTTTATTCACACTAAAATTCACATCAACTTTGGTGTTCTCGTTGAGATCTTAAATAGAGCAATACTCAAGAAATTCTAAAGGGTTTAAATCATGTATGAGGGATGATACAAGTGCGAACATCAGTGATATGAATTATATTAATGAAACAAGTGATGGCAACTTCGAAGGTGGTGATATCAATGGTGATATCGATGGTGTCAATGGTAAGGATGCAACCATAGGTGAAATAATTGCTTGTGGAAATATCAACCATATGGGTGCATCAAGGGTAGGGATTTGCGTGTGTATGGTCACATGTCAATAATATGACACGCAAATCAAGGCAAGAATTGTGGATTTGGGGAACAAGATGGTTTTGCCTATGAGTTTTTTCCCACAAGGTTTTTCTCATTTTTGGCATTGAGTCTTTTATTTCTTGGTGAGTCTTGAAATTCTTTTACAGCCTTATAGACATAAGAAATGACTTCTTGAAGGTTTCTTGATTAAAAGATTGGATCTTGAAAGGTTTCTTGAAGATTTGACACAAAATCTTGAAAATTAAGCAAATCCTTGGCGGTAATTTGGGACGATTTTTATTGATTTTGGGTTCTTTGATTTTTTATGTAATTCTGGTTGTAATTTGTTAATTATCTTGTTTTTTAGGTTGTTAAGAAGTTTGTTAGGATATTTTCTTGATTTGTTAGTTAGTTAGAGTTTGTTAGGCAAGATAAGATCAAGTGCAAGTTGCATGATGAGGTGACATGCTTATCTTTATCTTGTTTGTCTGTGAGGGACGAATTTCCTAGTATTAGGCGAGTATTTTTTGTTGATTTTTGTTAGGATTTTGTTGTTGATTATACCTATAAATAATCTCAACATTAGGATGCAATTAATTAAGTTGGAGTTGAATAAAAAAAAAAGTTTGTTTGTTTACTTGAAAACAAAATTCCGAAAAAAATTAAGAGTTGGTGATTAATTTCTTTATACTTTGTGATTTAATTAGTAGCTTTGAGGGTGCTTAGGCTTTAATCAAAGGACTAGTTGATCAACCTAAAATTAAGAATCTTGGTGACTTGGTCTTTATAGATTCGAAATTTTAGTCTATTCCCTTGTGAGTTTTTGTTCATACGAAAATTCACATCAAGTGACAATCTTCAATTTTCAAAAAGGGTTTGACATTGGAGCAAGCAAAGGAAATCATACGTGACAATGAAATAAGAGAGTTGCGCAATATGCTAGAAAAAGTCATGCAATTTGTGAGTGGAAGTTCGAAAAATTCAAAGAAGCCTCACGTAATTGATGACTCAAATTCAAGTTTTGATGATGAAGAATCATATAGGAGTGCGCGCAAGCCTAGAAGAATTTATTCAAGTTCAAGTGATGATGATGATTGGAAAAGGTGATATACGTGTTTTATGTTGTGTTTTCCCCTCATTTTCAGTTGATTCTTGCGCTAAATAGTTAAGTTTATGGCTTTGTTTTGATTAAATACCGTATTTCGATGTTAAGTTATGTTTTGGAACGGCTTTAGCTTCTTTAGTTGACTTTTAGAGCCTTTTGCGGTTATTTTATACTTTTTCGGTTATTACGCGTGGTTTTCGGTTTTGTTTATATGTTACAGGAGCGTAATGGAGAGTTATGAAGTCATTGGAGGCTAAAATGAGTCAAAATGTACTTGCCTCGGGATGCGTGCCAAGTTACGAGAAGCCATGGACGAGATTCGAAAATCANGAGATTCGATGAATCGAGCGAAGAAACAATAAGGATCGTCAAAATATAGGCATGCAAGCAAGATGCGGGCGCAGCCCTTAGTTACTATTTTGATCTATGCGCCCGCATCAAAGATCAGCAGCTCAAGAACTTGCAAACCATAGAGGCTGCGGGCGCAGGGAACAAAGCCAGTTTTGTTTTATGCGGGCGCAGGTGTCCGTTTTCTTGGCCCGATTTTTCTCTCCGTGTGGTTTTGCTTCGTAGGTTTTAATTGATTAAAAACCAAAATACTATATATATGGATTGTAAAGGGGGCACGAACCTACCTAGTTTTCACCATATTTTTAGACCGAGGATTCCAAAATCACTTTTTCTCTCTAGAATTTTAGGTTTAATTATTTTGTTCATGAATTCAAGCTTTCAATCAATGCAATTCAATCTATATTTTGGTAATTTCTTTCCTTATGCTTTTCAATCCTTTTAATTTCATGTTTCTCTTTAATTTCTTAGTTTTCAGTCTAGATTAATTAGTTTTGCTGTTTTTGTTCTTAATTTAGTTTTATTAGTAATTAATTTAGTTTTAATTAATTTCTTGTTCTTGATCATGTTATTTAATTTCAATTTTGCTTTTGTTCCCTTAATTATGAGTGAGTAGTCGTTTTCTCTAGGGTTAGTTAGGGGATCCATGATCATGACTTGAATTTAAATTAAGTTTTCTAATTAGTTCTTGGCTTCTAATTGAATTCCTATTATTGATTTCTAGCGATTGCAATTAAATTGTGGCCAGATTTAGTTGTAAGTTAGGTTATTGTTGAAATCGAGGCCGAGAGGTAAGATTACCACAATTAGACCACTGAATAATAGGCAAAAACGAATTTATGCGAGCGAGAGCCGGTAAAGGAGTTTTGAGGGAGTCTAAGTTCGAGAGAATTAGTGAGCCCTAATTCAATGAATGCCAATGAATTGATTAGTGAGCGTTAATTGAGTTTGTTAATTGATCATAGTGAATCGATAGCCCTAGGTTTCCATTAACAGAGCTTAATCGTTATTTTCTCGTCATTTCTGTAGTTTCAATTCTTAGTCTTCTTAGTTCTAGAAACCATTTACCGAAATTTCCACCAAGGCCCATTACACGCTTTAGGCTTTTTAGAGCTAGGTAGAATTTAATAGCTTCCCTGAGGATTTGATCCCTACTTCCCTAGCTATATTAGTTAGAGTTGTTCGGTTATTTTTGAGAGGTGTGCGACAACCTGCATCAAATCTTGGCGCCGTTGCCGGGGAGGCAATTTTTAATTCTATTGGTCGGGTTTAAAGTGTTCTTTTATTTTATTTACAGTTTTATTTCTTCACCTCAAGGAGCCTTCACATTCTTTGAGGTAGTTTTCATTTCGGTTTCGAGTTTCGATTGTGTGCAGGTATTAGGTTGTATGCCGGTTTGGATTGATCCTGAACCGGAAAGATCGTTGCATAAGAGGAGTCGTAGAAGGAAGTGGAGATCACGAAGAAGCATTCTTTCCGAACGAACACTGGTTGATTTGACACAATTATTTGCTGATTTGAACATTTCCGATAGTTCTGATAAAGAAGAAGAGATGTCGGGATCACAGTTCAACGAGAATAACCCACCACGGGATGATGCACCACCACCGCCACCACCACAAGCAAGGTCCTTAAAAGACTATTCTCAGCCGAGTTCTGCAACAGTGGGAGGTGGATACCTAGATCCTGATATGGAGGCCCTGAATTTCGAATTGAAGCCAACTTTGGTGAACATGTTTGAAAGGAATCAATTTGCAGGCACACTGAAAGAAGATCCAAACTTACATTTGAATAACTTCATTCAGTACTGCAATACAATCAAGCAAGCTGGTGTATCTCAAGATTACATACGACGTACGATGTTTCCATTTTCACTAAAGGAGAAAGCTCGATCTTGGTTGAATGGTCTAAACATGGGTACTATTAATAGTTGGGATGACTTGGCTCTTGCTTTTCAAAGGAAGTACTATCCTCCGGAGAGAACTGCACAACTTAGGAGTCAAATCACGAATTTTAACCAAGAAACAGATGAAACTCTTTATGATGCATGGGAGAGATTTAAGGATTTATTGAGAATGTGCCCTCATCATGGACTTGAGAAATGGTTTTTAGTGCAATCATTCTATAATGGCTTAGGTAATGAGAGTAGAACTTTGCTTGATTCTGCTGCTAGTGGTCGATTTATGAACCAAGAAGTCAATGCTGCTTATGATTTAATTGAGGAGATTGCTATTCATAATTCTCAATTTGGTAATCCTAGAGGACATGCTAAAAGAGGAGGAAAACATGTGATAGATGACAAATATGAGAGTTTAGCTTCACAAACCAATGCAATTCATGAGAAGTTAGACAAAATCAACACATCATCCTCCAATCCAATGACAGTAGCTGCTATGACCGCACATTCAGGAGCTACAGATGTCTTTTGTGATTTATGTGCTTCTTTTGGGCATGGTATGCAAGCATGTCATAGTTCTATGGAGCAAGTATGTGCATTTCAAGCTTACAAGAATAACCCATTTTCCAACACCTACAATCCTGGTTGGAAAGATCATCCATACTTCTCCTACAAGAATACTAGCAATGTTCAAAATCCGCAGCAGCAGCCACATTTTGTACCACAACAACAACAGCAGATTCAACGGTTTGCTCCACCTCAACCACCAGGTTTCAGTATACCACCACCTCCAGCACCACTCCCAGCACCTCCACAGCCATCTAGCAATGACTATTCAGAACTGAAGAACATGATGATGCAGATGCAGAAAGCCATGGAAGCTATGCAGGCCCACAATCGACAATTGGAGACTCAAGTAGCACAAATTGCTCAATCATCAGCTCAAAGGCAACAAGGCCAACTTCCTCCTCAACCTGCTCCATCAAATGCTTCATCAAGCAATCCACCTCGTGATCATTGCAATTCCATTGCAACAAGGAGCGGTACTTACTATGAAGGTCCTAGAATGCCTGATGATGATGCTAACAAGGCTGCAGATGGAACATAGAAGACTAATTCGGTTGTTATTGAAGACCTTGAGGAAGCAGCTGCAGAAAAGGAGAAGGAAGCATCAAAGAAGCAAGCTCCAGCAGCAGATTCAGTTACCGATACGATTCCTCCCTCAAAGGTGCCGTTACCCTTTCCAAACAGGGTAACCAGGAGTAAGAATGATAATCACTTTCGTAAATTCCTTGACATAGTTAAAAATTTGCAAGTTACTGTGCCTTTTACTGATTTAATTACTCAAGTGCCTACTTATACTAAATTTTTGAAAGATATTTTGAGCAGGAAACGTGAGTTGAATGTAACAGAGACAGTTGCACTCACCGAGGAGTGCAGTGCAATCCTTCAAAATAAATCTCCTCCTAAGTTGAAGGATCCAGACAGTTTTTCAATTCCATGTAATATAGGTCCTCTATTTATTGATAAGGCTCTATGTGATTTGGGAGCTAGTGTAAGTGTGATGCCCTTATCAATTTGTAAGAAGCTTGACATGGGAGAACTTAAATTTACTAATGTTACTTTGCAGATGGCAGATAGAACTGTAAAATACCCTAAGGGTGTTTTAGAGGATGTACCTGTTAGAGTAGGAAAATTTTTCATTCCTGTTGACTTTGTTGTCCTTGATATTTATGAGGATGCTCATATCCCCATCATTCTAGGTAGACCTTTCCTACATACTGCAGGTGCCGTCATTAATGTTAAAAACGAAAGTTTAACCCTTTCTGTAGGGGATGATAAAGTGACATTTAATCTTAATAATGCAATGAAAAACCCCATGATAGAGCAGTCATGTTATAGGATCGATATTATTGGTGAAATTGTTTTGGATGACATGCCTCAATCCCTCACAAAGGATCCCCTAGAGGCCATTTTGTGTTTGGATGCTAATGCAGGTGAAAGAGATTCGGAAATTGATGCTATAGGCCACGAATTGAACAATGAGAAGATGACTTTAGAGGAGAGCCAAAGGTATCAATCATTCCCTCAGCAATCATATGCCATCAAAGAGGTAACATAGCCTGAAATGAAACCCCTTCCCCCCTAATTTAAAATATGCTTTTCTAGATGATGCCGAGTTATATCCAGTCATAGTTAGCTCTAAACTTACCAATAGTCAACTTGAAAAGTTGCTTGCTGTGCTTAAAACTCACAAAAAGGCTATTGGTTATACACTTGATGATCTAACTGGAATAAGTCCTGATTTTTGCATGCATAGAATTCATTTAGAAGATGGCCATAAGCCTTGTATACAGGGACAAAGGAGACTTAACCCTAACATGCAGGAAGTGGTGAAGAAAGAGGTTCTCAAACTTCTTGATGCAGGTATCATTTATGCTGTGCCAGATTCTCAATGGGTAAGTCCAGTGCAGGTAGTCCCTAAGAAGGGGGGAACAACTGTTGTGCGAAATGATAAAAATGAACTTATCCCTACTAGGGTTGTTACAGGTTGGCGAATGTGCATTGATTACCGAAAATTAAATGTTGCCACCAAAAAGGATCACTTCCCTCTACCTTTTATTGATCAAATGTTAGAAAGGCTAACAACTAATAAATATCTTTGTTATCTAGATGATTATTCTGGATTCTTCCAAATACCTATCCATCCTAATGATCAATCCAAAACTACATTTACATGCCCGTATGGCACTTTTGCTTACCACAGAATGCCTTTTGGTCTATGTAATGCCCCTGCTACCTTTCAAAGATGTATGATGGCTATATTTTCCGAGTTCATAGAGTCTAGCATGGAAGTCTTCATGGATGATTTTAGTGTTTATGGTACTGACTTTGATTCATGTTTGGCTTACCTAACTAAAGTGCTTAAAAGATGTGAACAGGTGAATTTGGTCCTCAATTGGGAGAAGTGTCACTTTATGGTGACAGAAGGGATTGTCCTAGGACATCTAGTCTATGAAAGAGGTATTGAAGTAGATAAAGCTAAAATCCAAGTTATTGAACAATTACCTCCACCAGTAAGTGTAAAAGGTGTTAGAAGCTTTCTAGGTCATGCAGGGTTTTACCGTAGATTCATCAAAGATTTCTCTAAAATTGCTAAACCCTTAACACAACTGCTATTAAAAGATGTCGAGTTTAATTTCACCGATGAATGCCTTGAATCTTTTAATTTGATCAAACAAGCACTAATCTCAGCACCAATCATTCAATCCCCCGATTGGGAATTACCTTTTAAAATTATGTGTGATGCTAGTGACTATGCTGTAGGTGCCGTGTTAGGTCAGAGGAAAGACAAGATTTTGCATGCTATTTACTATGCTAGTAAGACTTTAGATCCAGCTCAAATTAACTATGCCACAACTGAAAAAGAACTGCTTGCTATAGTGTATGCTCTCGATAAATTTCGCTCTTATCTTATAGGTTCGAAAGTTATTATTTACACTGACCATGCAGCTATAAAGTATTTACTTCGCAAGAAAGAAGCAAAACTGAGGCTTATTAGGTGGATTTTGCTCCTTCAAGAATTCGATCTCGAAATCCGTGACAAGAAAGGTGCAGAGAATGTGGTTGCAGACCACCTATCTAGGATTCGATACGAAGATGGAGAGATTTCAACTCCTATTGATGACTCTTTTCCTGATGACCATCTTTTAGCTGTGATTTCTAACACTCCATGGTTTGCTGATTATGCTAATTATGTAGTTGGAGGAGTGTTACCTCCCGATCTTACTTATCAGCAACGGAAAAAGTTTTTACATGATGTTAGGCGTTATTTTTGGGATGACCCTAACTTGTTTCGTGAGTGTGCAGATGGCTTATATCGCAGGTGTGTACCAGATTGGGAGGTCTATGGAGTTCTGCACCATTGCCACTCATCACCTTATGGAGGACATGCTGGACCCGCCAAAACAATGTTTAAGGTGTTGCAATCCGGTTTCTATTGGCCTACGATACTCAAGGATGCTAGAGACTTTGTCATGTCTTGTGATTCGTGCCAACGGACAGGTAATATCTCAAAAAGGCATGAAATGCCTCAAACAGGTATTTTAGAAGTTGAAATCTTCGATGTTTGGGGTATTGATTATATGGGTCCATTCCCTTCTTCTAACGGTAATCGTTTTATATTGGTCGCTGTGGATTATGTTTCCAAATGGGTGGAAGCAATTGCTTCTCCCCATAGTGATGCTTACACCGTTCTAAGAATGTTTAAGCATGTTATTTTTCCTAGGTTCGGAGTCCCTAGAGCTATCATTAGTGATGGGGGAACGCACTTTCACGAGAAAAGGTTAGATAAGCTGCTAGAGAAATACGGTGTTTACCACAGGACGGGATTGGCATATCACCCACAAACCAGTGGTCAAGTCGAGGTTTCAAACCGAGAAATCAAGTCCATTCTAGAGAAGACGGTTGCGAAATCGAGAAAGGATTGGAGTAGCAAGCTTCATGATGCTTTATGGGCGTACAGAACAGCATTTAAAACTCCAATTGGCACTTCCCCATATAGATTAGTTTATGGAAAAGCGTGCCATCTTCCAGTAGAACTTGAATACAAAGCTTATTGGGCAATCAAGGAATTAAACATGGATGCTAAGCTTGCGGGTGAAAAACGGTTGCTACAGTTGAATGAATTAGATGAATTTCGGCTAGGAGCATATGATAGTGCCAAAATTTATAAAGAAAAGACGAAAAAAGGGCACGATAAACGAATCAAGAAAAGGGAGTTCCAAGTCGGTGATAAGGTTCTATTGTTTAACTCAAGACTTCGATTATTCCTTGGAAAGCTGAAATCTAGATGGAGTGGCCCCTTTACAGTCATAAATGTTAGCAAATTTGGCTATGTTGAAGTTCAAAGTGAAAAGGGTGAAATATTTAAAGTTAACGGTCAACAATTGAAGCCATACTACGAAAGAGATGTCATCGGTTTGGTTGAAGTCATCCAACTCGATGATCCCAAGACACCTTGATCACTAATGCAGCCATGGTCAAGCTAGTGACCTTAAAAGAGCGCTCCTCAGGAGGCAACCCGAGCTTTCTATCCCTTCTTTTCTCTTTTTGTATGTTTTTGCGTGTTTTTGTGTGTTTTCGTAATTTAGTTTAGCTCTTGTTTTGATTTTGTGAAGTCTAGCTAAGGGTCTAAGTGTTTAATGTTTAATTGGGGTAATTAAAGAGAGTTTAAGAGTTAAAACGTGCTTAAGTGTTGATTAATAATAATAATTTATAAGTTAAGTCATTAATTAAGGAGAAAAAAGAAAAGATCAGCGAAACGTACCTGCAGAGGTAACCTGCGGGCGCAGCGTTCATTTCCCACACTCTTCTATGCGCCCGCATTTTAAAACAGAAGGTCCACACCTTCTCTACATCTTGAACCTGCGGGCGCAACCCCTACTTCGCTGCGGGCGCAGGAAACACCTGCAAGCTTCCGTTCGTTTTTTTTTTCTTTTTCCTTGCGTGGCCTTAAACTACCCTTGTTATATTTTTTTTCGGCCCCCCTTATTATTATGATCTTTATATTAATTATTATTATTTTTATCATTATTATTATATCCTTTTATTATCAATATTTTTCTTAATTTCCTAAACTCTCAATCATCTTCTTCCTCTCTCACACCATTAAAACCCCAAAAACCTTCAATTTCAAATCACTATAACTCACTCCATACTACTCCAAATCACTTCAAATTTTAACACAACACTCCTCTCACTACTCTAAACAACACCTTGGAGTTAAAATTTGGAAAAAAATCACGAATTGCATAACCTAGGGTTCGAAATTTGAATTCAACTTGGGTTCGATTTGTGGGTCGCTTCTTCAATTCTCTTCAAATTTCTTGCTCTATTATCATCTACTAAGGTATAATTTCCTTTTTATCCAATTTATTTGAAGTTTTATGAAGTTTTCTTGAATTTTCAATTTTTGGGTATTCATATTACGAATTTAATTGGTCACTCTAAACTTGATTGTTGTTGTTCATGAGTGTTTACTAGCTATTTTTATGCTTCATTATCATGTTTGGAGTTGTTAGTCATAAGTAATTGGAAGTTTTGGTGCTTTTTGGATTGAGCAAGATTTCCATGAAATTTTCAATGATCATTCATGAAGTTGTTGTTAATTAGGAGTGTTAACTAGTTAAATTCATGTTTAAAGTCTTTAGAATGTTTAAAATAATGCTTATGATTACTTCATTGCTTACTTAGAACTATAGCTTTACTCATGAATTTCTACTAGCAACTTTCACGTTAAACTTTATGCTTTTAAAATGGTTAAGTAGTTGCTACTTGTCTTAACTAGTCATTCTTCTTTTCTCTTAAAGTCTCATTGAAGTTGTTTGAATGTGTTAAGGCATTAATTATTCAATGGTTGAGTTTATATAGTGGCGTAAGTTGGTTTTTGGCGTTGCACTTGATGCTCTTTTATGAATATGAGCTTGGACATGTTGGTTTTGGAGGCATAGTATGCAAGTAATGCTTAAGTTTGAATGTTTTGTGGTTGCACTCTTGGCTTTGGTTGATTAGAACTTTGTAGTTCTCATTGGGTTAGTTGCGCTTACAAACGGGCCATGCCGAAATTTCCGCAGAATCTTGTTTGTAACTTTGATTATATGATGATTACAATGTCTTGATTTCCTTCTTTGATCATACTTTCACTCTTACTATTCTTCATGCTCTCATGATTGACGTGATTTTGGGTTCGAGACTTGCTTTAATGGAATGCTAATCTCTGTCTTTCATGCATATGTTTTGTAGGACCATGAGGAAATCAATTGGCAAACTACTTGGCGGAGGCCCCAAGAAGTCTCAGAAAACCGGGGCATCCTCTTCCGCTTCAAAGGGAAAGCAGCCATCCTCCTCCAGAACACCACCTCAGAACCGTCAGGACAAACAGAAACGACTTGATAAGCTCTCCAAAACAACAATCAGGTCCACCCGGTTCTTCCACAAAGAAACATATGATAAGCTTGGTATCACCGATCAAGTGATGAGAATGACTTACCAAATCGGATGGGGAAACTGGATCAACGCCACTATGCCCGGCCCTGATGGAAAAACCCAGCAGGTCCCACAAACATACCGGGAGCTCACCTTGGAGTTCCTATCCAGTTACCACTTCCATGTTTCCCAGGAGACTCCTAGTGCTGAAAGAAAGACACACATTAGTTTCACCATCTTCGGGCAGCACTATGAGATGGATGTTGATGAACTAAATGAGCGATTTCTATGGAACCCCGAGAACAAAGTTTGGTCTACAGCTGAGCATGAGTGGGGACCGTACTTTGAGGGAGCCTGGTGGAAGAGAATCACTGATGGCAGCTCCACTTTCACTTCTACCACCGCCAAAGCATCAGAGGTACAACACCCTGCCCTTCGGTATTTCCTGCGGTTCGTAGTTTACTGCTTATTTTCTAGAGGAGAATTAGGGCAAGTTTACCCTGATGAGATCAGACTATTATGGATGGTGACAGAGGGATATGCTAGACAGCCTCTCCATTATAACTTTGGGTTCTTTTTAGCCCGCCGNCCACCGGTTCGCTGAAATTGCAGAGGGGATCACTAACACCGGTACTATCTATATCGGTGGCATGATTACATGGTTGGCCCACACCCTAGGTCATACGGAGCAGATCCACCAATTAAACCTGATCGAGGAAAACCCCTACCTCGACACGACTGCCCTGAGAGCTGCTAACTTCCTTAGACACTATCAAAGAGGGCACAGAGAGAAGTTTGTTTGGTGTGTTCGGGAAATTTCATGGTGCTACTTGCCTAATGCCTATGTTAGCCTCACCTACCAGGAGCACCCGGACGGCCAGAACCCTTGGAGGATCCCCCCTGACAACATCCCACTACAGGAGAGAGCAGATTCAGAGAAGAGGGCTGTGCAAATGGTTAACCTAATTCAACAAGCAGGCGGTCAGGCCAGCATCCACCAGCCCCACCACGACATAGCTATGCTGGTCACTCCTCCTCCACTTTCGACATGACCCCCCTGATGAACCGATTTGAGGATATGCATCTCTATAACCAGCAGCAGTTCGACAGGATAGATCATTCACTTTGCGGACTCCGCTCTGATGTTGATTTGCTACAAAGAGTCCAATGGAGGGAGCACACGAGCAATGTTGAAGCTGGGACGGTTTAGGGATTCCCGAACCATCCTAACTGGCCACCCACATACGACCCTAGCACTGAGCCCACCTCTTACCCCTATCAGCCGTTCTATGACCAGTACTATCCTAGGTACTGGGGACCTGATCAGTAGAGCTCGGCTTCGCCTCCTTCCTCTGTTTTGTATGGTTATTTATCCCGGGACGGGACAAAAATTTGGTTTGGGGGGGGGGGAGGATTTATGTATTTTTGTACTTTTTGCTTAGTTCTTTTTCTTTTTTTCGCTTTGTTTTCTTTTTCTTTTTCTTTTTCCTTTTTTTCTTTTACCTTTTTCTTTGGAGATTGGTTTGTTTCTTTTCCTTTTTCAGGATATAATTCGAGCGGGATGTATTATTGATTAAGGACTTAGTTGGACTCCTGTTATGAATTGATACCGGCTTGGTTAGATCATTCCAACCTCTCCTTTGTTTTCTTTTTGTGTGCTCAATTAGTCTTTATTGCTTTGCTAGTTTAGTTTTATTGCTTTCTTAGGACTGTTGCATGGTTTGTACCATTCATTAGGAATGGGAGTTTACATGTGACCCAATAAGATTGTACTGTTTTCTTAGGTTTAATTTTAGAGAGAATTGGCTTAATGGATTATTCGTGTCCCAGTTGAGTTTTATTGTCGGAATTGACTACTTCTGTACCCCTGTGCTTATTTTGAAAACTTTATGACTCTTGACTGCGGATGGATCCACATGTGTGATTTGTTAACTATGACTTGAATTTGATTGCTTGATTTCCTTTTATTGGTCAATTTTTCTCAACCTTGCTTGGGTCTTGGACTTGAACTGTGTTAACGGGAGGATTTGAGCCACTTTTGAATATAAATTCACTTGTATTTTCTTTTCATGTGTGCTTAGTTCCTGGTGCAATTATGATCTTGGGTTTGACTTTGGATTCTAGTAGCTTTAATTGTGGAATTTGTGTATGTTGCGCATGATAAAAGGCTCTCATTTCTTCTTTTGAGCTTCAGAATTTCATTTCCCACATTTAAATTTTCCCTTGATCCCATGTTTTGAGCTTTTATCCCTTTCATTTGTATTTGAGCCACATTACAAGCCTATTAGCCCTTTTACATAATGCATTATATGCCCAAACTTGGTTTGGGGGAGTTTGAAGTGGTTGTGATGTTGTTAAAATAAAGTTTTGAAGGGTGTTATGTAGGATTGATGGTGAAATAGTGGAAATGTTATTGATGAAAGTTAAATTATAAAGTTTCACATATAAGGCTCTGCATACCAATGTCTAGGCTATTGTAGTTAATTAAAAAATCATATTTTATTCATGGCCTAGTTATGTATGTGTGATGATTTTGTTTATTGTTTATTGAATTCTAAGCAATAACAAATCATTAAGAGTCGTGAAACTATGTTTTATTATGCATGAAAAATAAAGTGAAGAAAATTTTTATGAAAGCATAATAAAGTTGAAAAAAAAAGATGAAATAAAAGAAAAAAAGAAAGAATTTTAAAGTTTGTGAAATAGTGGTTGATATTGAATTATGAGATTTATGGTGTTGATGTGAAAAATAAAGAAAAGTTTGGTTTGATTTGGTTGAATTGGATGTTGGAGAATGTTGACGATTGCTGAGTTGTTGACGGTTTTCCTTGATTTTATATGCGTATACCAAGCATTCCACCACATTATCCCAAATTTTTATCCTACCCATCACCCTAGCCACGTTACAAGCTTATTAAAGTCCTTTTTGATCTTCGTGCACATGCTATGGTTATTGTGAAGTGAATCCTTTGTCAAGGTCGTAGAGTATTAATTGCATTCCAATTCGACATTTAGGATGAGTGAACACCCTTTAACACTTGCATGAGGTGTGAGTTGTGGGGATCGGGTTCTCAAAATTGCATTTAAACACATTTTGCATTGCATTCCACATTTGGTTGGGAGGTGAGGGTTAGAGCTTCATTGTTATAAGCTTATCATTAATTGTGTGGAGTGACAACCCGTGAGCTAGTCTAGTCATTGATTCATTAAACTTGCTTGGTTGGTTTTGTTTGACCCGTATTTAGGAAGGACGGTAATTGGATGCTTGATTGGCTGGCCCTGATCCATGTGTCTTCGGATGTTCTCTTGAGTTATGATGCTTACTTTGTTTTTATGGGGTGTAGTCAATTTCGTTGTGTTTTGCTCGGGACCAGCAAAGGTTCGGTTTGGGTGAATTTGTATACGTGTTTTATGTTGTGTTTCCCTCATTTTTTTGGTGATTCTTGTGCTAAATAGTTAAGTTTATGGCTTTGTTTTGATTAAATACCGTATTTCGATGTTAAGTTATGTTTTGGAACGAATTTAGCTTCTTTATGACTTTTAGAGCCTTTTGCGGTTATTTTAACTTTTTCGGTATTACGCATGGTTTTCGGTTTTGTTTATATGTTACAGGAGTGTAATAGAGAGTTATGAAGTCATTGGAGGCTAAAACGAGTCAAAATGTACTTGCCTCGGGATGCGTGCCAAGTCACAAGAAGCCACGAACGAGATTCGAAGAATCGAGCGAAGAAACAATAAGGATCGTCAAAATATAGGCATGCAAGCAAGATGCGGGCGCAACCCTTAGTTACTATTTTGATCTATGCGCCCGCATCATAGATCAGCAGCTCAAGAACTTGCAAACCATAGAGGCTGCGGGCGCAGGGAACAAAGCAGTTTTGTTCTATGCGGGCGCAGGTGTCCGTTTTCTTGGCCCGATTTTTCTCTCCGTGCGGTTTTGCTTCGTAGGTTTTAATTGATTAAAAACCAAAATACTATATATATGGATTGTAAAGGGGGCACGAACCTACCTAGTTTTCACCATATTTTTAGACCGAGGATTCCAAAATCACTTTTTCTCTCTAAAATTTTAGGTTTAATTATTTTGTTCATGAATTCAAGCTTTCAATCAATGCAATTCAATCTATATTTTGGTAATTTCTTTCCTTATGCTTTTCAATCCTTTTAATTTCATGTTTCTCTTTAATTTCTTAGTTTTCAGTCTAGATTAATTAGTTTTGCTGTTTTTGTTCTTAATTTAGTTTTATTAGTAATTAATTTAGTTTTAATTAATTTCTTGTTCTTGATCATGTTATTTAATTTCAATTTTGCTTTTGTTCCCTTAATTATGAGTGAGTAGTCGTTTTCTCTAGGGTTAGTTAGGGGATCTATGATCATGACTTGAATTTAAATTAAGTTTTCTAATTAGTTCTTGGCTTCTAATTGAATTCCTATTATTGATTTCTAGCGATTGCAATTAAATTGTGGCCAGATTTAGTTGTAAGTTAGGTTATTGTTGAAATCGAGGCCGAGAGGTAAGATTACCACAATTAGACCACTGAATAGTAGGCAAAAACGAATTTATGCGATCGAGAGCCGGTAAAGGAGTTTTGAGGGAGTCTAAGTTCGAGAGAATTAGTGAGCCCTAGTTCAATGAATGCCAATGAATTGATTAGTGAGAGTTAATTGAGTTTGTTAATTGATCATAGTGAACCGATAGCCCTAGGTTTCCATTAACAGAGTTTAATCGTTATTTTCTCGTCATTTCTTTAGTTTCAATTCTTAGTCTTCTTAGTTCTAGAAACCATTTACCGAAATTTCCACCAAGGCCCATTACACGCTTTAGGCTTTTTAGAGCTAGTAGAATTTAATAGCTTCCCTGAGGATTCGATCCCTACTTCCCTAGCTATATTAGTTAGAGTTGTTCGATTATTTTTGAGAGGTGTGCGACAACCTGCATCAAAAGGCATAAAAGGCATGCAATTAGAAGGATGATGATCGAAACTTAAAATTGGATGTTCCTGAATTCAGTGGATGTTTGGATCCTGAAGTTTTCCTTGACTGGCTTAGGAGAACTGAAAGAGTTTTTAGTTACAACGAGTATGATGATCATAAATCATTCAAAGTAGCAGAATTGAAACTCACATCCTATGCAAGTATTTGGTATGAAGGAATGTAGATGAAAAGAAAGAAGGAAGGAAGAGTGAAAATAAACTCATGGAGGAAGCTGAAGAGAGAACTCAAAAAGTCATTCGTTCCACATGAATATGAGCAAAATAATTTTCTAAAGATGCATGCTTTAAAGAAGAATCAAAAGAGTGTGGAAGAATACATCAATAAGTTTGAAAAGATGTTAATACTATGTGACATTGGGGAGAAGGAAGATCATAAGGTTGCTAGATTTGTTGCAGGTCTAAATGATTCTATTAGGGAGAAATTAGAATAGCAACCCTATTGGACCTTTGAAGAGATTTACAAGGTGGCATTGAGAGTGGAGAAGCAGGGAAATTCAAAGAAACCTAAAACCTTTTCAAAAGCTATGAATCTAGGAAGGGAAAGGAAGTGGTGTACACTCAAACACCAAATCTTAAACCTAAAAGTGAGAATGTGGAAAGGCAAAGGGTTCTCACCGGCTAAGCTTTCTTTTAGTCCTGATGACAAAAGATATTGTTTCAAGTGCCAAGGCTATGGGCACCTGTAGAAAAATTGTCCAAGTTTCTAGAGTGATCACCTTAAGAAAGGCACAAGAAATTGAAGATTCTTATCTAGATGTTCTTCTTGAAGAAGGGGAGCATGAGGATCTAAAACAACAGGAGGATAAAAGTAGCAATGATATGGAAGAAGTAGAGGCTGAGAACCAGGGTTAGGCTTTAGTGCTGAGGAGAGTTCTACAAACCAAACCAACACCAATGGAGGAGAGTCAGAGAGAGAAGATTTTTGTGACTAGGTAAAATGTCCAAGGTAAACTTTGTGATGTGATTATTGACAATGGTAGTTGTACAAATGCGGTTTCTACATCGTTGATTCAGAAGCTCAACTATCCTACTCATAATCATCGTCAACCTTACAAGCTGCATTAGTTGAGCAACACCAGTGATGTGAAGGTAACAAAGCAAGCTCTGATTAATTTTAAGGTTGGTCAATATGAAGACAGTGTTATATGTGATGTGTGCCCTACGGATTCATGTCACATATTACTTGGTAGGCCCTAGATGTATGATAGGTTTGTGAAGTTTGATGGTAGAACTAATGTTTATATCATCAAGAAGCATGTGAATGATAAACCAATTGCACTGAAACCTCTGAGAGTTATGAATGTGAAAAAGCAAGTGAACATGGAGAACAAGCAAGCTAAGGGGTGCTTTTGACGAGTCAAAGGGAGGTAGAAAAGGAGTTGAATGAGTGTGAGCAGGTGTTTGTGCTTGTGGTAAAGGAAGTGAAGAGGAATATCTTAAAATTCCTCATGTATTACAACCATTGCTGAATGAATTTGCAGATGTGTTTCCAAATGATTTGCCACCAGGATTGCCTCCTATTAGGGGTATTGAGCATCAGATAGATCTTGTTCCTGGAGCTCAGATTCCTAACATGCCAGCTTATAGATGCAATCCAGAGGAGACTAAGGAAATTCAAAGGCAGATTGAGGAGTTGATGCAACGTGGTTATGTAAGGGGAAGTACGAGTCATTGTGTTGTACCTACACTGATTGTTCCTAAGAAGGATGGCTCTTGGAGGATGTGTATTGATTTTAGAGCAGCACATGATAGACAAAAGTCCTATGCGGATCAAAAACGCCAAGAAGTTGTGTTTGAAGTTGACGATAAGGTGTTACTTAAGGTATCACCAATGAAAGGGGCGATGGGGTTTTGAAAGAAGGGAAGGTTGAGCCAAAATACATAAGACCCTATGAGATCTTGCAAAGGGTTGGAAAGGTAGCTTATAAGTTAACACTACTAATGGAGTTGAGCAAAGTTCGCAATGTTTTTCATGTGTCTCAACTAAGGAAGTATGTGCCAGATAAATCACATGTGTTACAACCTGAAACAATAGAGTTAGACCAAAGTTTGACCTATGAAGATAGGCCAATTAAAATCCTAGACAGTAAAGTAAGAGATACTCGTAGAAAGAGTTTCAAAATAGTGTAGGTGTTGTGGTCTAACCAAGACACCGAAGAAGCTACTAGGGAAGCAGAAGATTTGATGAGAGAAAAATACCCAGAGCTCTTTCAGGTTAGTAGTAGAGTTACGAGGACGTAACTCGATTCTTAAGGGGGGTAGAAAGCGACCTATTTTTCGTATGTTTTTTACCCTAAAGTTTGCAAGTTTTTATGAGTTTCCATGACTTTTAGGTAAGAAGTTTATGTTTGTCTATAAAAAGTTGTCTAGTGAGTGTCTAAAGTCTACAACAATATAGTGTTTCAATAAGAAAGTTTGAAGTAAAAGTAGTCTTTATTCAAATTCCATACACTAATCTACACAAAGTTTCAGGATGAAACAACTTCTTTTAAGGGGGGTAGACTGTAATACCCGACATTTTCACGTATTTTAAGAAAGTATTTTTGTATTTTATTCGTATCATTTTAATATTTTTATTGAAATTTATTTGTATAATTTTAATAGTTTTATTGAAGAAAAAAAACATGTCAACGGGCATATTAAATAAAGAGAAATTAATAATAATAAAATAAATAAAATAAATAATAAGTTTTGGTGGAAAGTAATTAGTTGTGTTCTTAAATAATATTATATGTTTAAAAGTATTTTAAAAGGCTAAAAATAGAATTTTCAAAGGTCTCCTAATTTATTTTGAGGCAAGGGCCTAAAGGTAATTTCCACTTGTTAGGATTAGTATGGGCTTTTCCAAATCCTACTTTGGGGACTATAAATACCCCTTAAAACCCAAAATTTTAGATTTTCTTGCTAATACTAGTCATTAGGATTTTCAAAAATTTAGAGAGAAGAGAGAAAAAAAAGGGTTGGCAATTTCTGAAAAAAAAATGTTGCTGCAGTTCGAAAATAGGAAACAAAAAATATTTTTTTGGTTGCCTCGGGATCCGTGCCAGCCGGACCCCCACCGCCAACCGCCGCTGCCACCTCCTCAGCTTTTGTATTTTTCGAACTTATTTTAAAAAAAAAAATTTACTTCTTTCGTTTTGATTCAATCTTGCAAATTCATGTTCATACTTATGTTTAATAATGTTTTTACGAGTTTTGATCATGTTTTGAATAAAGTATGATTTGTTTTAAGGCATGGATTAAAATTGTTGTTCATGAAATTTTAGATTTGGGTTTATAAATTATGCAAGTAATGAATTTTCATGAGTTTTATGATTTAAACTTCAATATTATGATCATGAATTATTGTTGTGTGAAATTATGATGATTTTATGAAGTTTAGATTGATTTTTAAAAGCTTTGAAAATAAAATAAATTGCTGTCCAAAATTTATAATCATGAAATTCAATTGAATAAATATTTTGATCATGTTTTGGGTTATGAAAATTTTTTCTAAAGTGTAGATTGGTTTCATAATTATGTTGGTTGATTGTAGAACAGTTTTAACATGAAATTTTGATGTTTTTATAAGTTATTCATGACTTTAAAGTTTATAAATAAATCTGAAATTTTTATAAAAACAAGTTAAAATAAGTTTTAAGTGTTCATATTATGCTAGTATGATTAGATATGAATTCTATGATGTTACATATAATTTTTAGTATGTTTTATGAAGTTTAAAAGTGATTTTAAGCATGTTTAACATGCTGTCCAGAATTTATACATTGAATAATTAGGCTTTTAAAGTATGTAATTAGCATAATTTGATCATATAAATTAAGTAATACATTGTATGATTGATTTATGTGGTTTTTGGTGATTTTCAAGGAGTTTTGGTTATTTTATATTTTTGTCCGCTATTCTAAAGTGGCATAAAAATTATACTAAGGTTTTATAAAGCGTAAATAAGTCCCGAAAACTAAGTAATATTACAGTAGAAAAGAAAAGTGAAGTATGGAATTGGATAGAGACCATATCAAGTTTTGGACAAAGTTTCCAATATAGAAGTTAATTTATTCAACAAGGTTTTAATTTAGTTTCGGATTTTCCTTGTGTAGGAGTCTTTGAATTAGTCCACTTCTAGAAGTTGTGGCGGAGCACTGTTACTTTACAAGGTACGTAAGTACTAAAGACAAACACAAGGGTTAGAATGCATGCTTGAACAATTCTTGATTACATGAAATCTTGTATGTTTGTTTTGAATCATAAATTTATATGCATGACAAGTTTTTAGTAGCATGTTCTTAAAGTACGATGGCATTCCATGTCTAGAAAGTTAAATTCTTATAAGCTTGAATTGGAATGTTATGATCAGTTTGATTTGGCCAATAATTTATTGATCAAGGAAGGAAGTTATTTTTAAGTTGGTTAGTTCCTTAATCAACAAGAAAGGTAGTTGTGAATTTTTAGTCACATAATTAAAAGAACTTATGAGCAATTATTTTAAGATATGTTGCCACTCACAGTTTAATGTGTGGTCAAGAAGAAATTAAGTTATTAGCCACTCACAGTTAATGTGTGGTAAAGGAAGTTCAGTTCAATTAAAGGACACACATAACATTGGTTTGGAATCACCTTAAGTTGAAGATAATCAAATTGGCTTACTTGATTTGATTCATGTCTTTATATGATGTTGCATGAGAGTCATAACATTTCTAAACCTGTTAAATCACGTAAAGTGTAAGAGGACTTGCATCAAAACTCTTGGAACGTATATACCTTGAGTATGAACAATGGGGGGAGTGGTATGGAACAATGATCTATGACTTCTAATTGGAGTATACGACGTTGTACTCTTTTCTATTTTCAATGCGCTTGATATCCGTCACTTCATCTAACATAGTAATACCTTCTTGGAGTTGCTCCCAAGTTGGGGCCCAATAGGGTGATGTTTTTTTAAGGAGGAAACCAGTTCGATGCAGGATCCATAATTTAAAATATAATAATTAAAATAATTGAGTCCATGTATAGGTAAAAGGTTGCTTGTCAAAGGAAAGTTGAGTGCATATTTTATTTCTTATTGTTGTTGCATAGTGTTTAGTAGTTATGTACTCAGCTTTGCCGACTGTTTGTTTTGTGTGCATGGCTTTGCCTTGGACTTTGCCCTAGAATGACCCACTTGTGGTGAGTAGTTGTCTAGTAAAAGAAAAGCTGCAGGTAAAAGTGGGCATATATAAGTCATTTCATGTTGGGTTGAAGTGAGAGCGCTTGCTGTGTTTTGTAGCTTTACTTTATTTTAATTGGTTATGAAGACTAACATGTATTTTGGATGTTGTTTTACTTCTAAAGACTCTTAGTTTTGGTTTTTAAGGGCCATTAATATGGTTTCGAAGTGTAATAAGTTTAAAGTTGATTTTTAATTTGAGATTGTTTTGAAGTTTAGTTTTAAAATGTTTTGGTTTTAAGATTTCCGCTGTAGTACTTTGATAAATGCCTTAGCTGTTATCACGGTGGCGGTAATTCTTTGGTTTTTCCATATTTAGAAGTTTTAATAAATATAATCCTTAATAATTTTAATATGTTTTCCGGAAAAATAAGAAGTAAGAAGTTAGGAAATTCCATGGTGTTACATCCCAGCACAGTCCTTTCCTGGGTGATTGTTCGGACACTTCTTGCAAAAGTACACATGCCCTCCTTGACTAGACATCTGAGCTCTATTCCCATTTCCAGAAGTAGGCTTCCCAAAGTTTCCCCTATTACCCTTGAAGTTATTGTTGAAACGAGGTTTCTTAAATCCACCATGATTTCCTTGTTGGTTGAAGTTTCCTCCACCATCCTTCCTTTTTCTCCCTCGTCTCACCTTCCTTCAGTACCTCCTTCCTCTTTTGGTCTATGGCATACAGGTGTGCAGCTCTACCATATAGCTCATCCAAAGACTCAAAGACCTGCCCAGTTAACTGCGACTAAAGGTCTAAGGGTAGCCCTCTTTCAAAATGGCTAGCCTTCAACTTCTTGGTTGCCATGGCCTCCTTAGCAAACCTAGACAATTCTATGAACTTAGACTAGTACTCAGTGACAGACATACTTCCCATCTTAAGCTCCAGAAACTCATCAGCTTTCTGTTTCTGAAGGAACACAGGATAAAAGTTATTGTAGATTTGTTCCTGAAACACATACCAATTGAACCTTGGTAAGGCTCTAATCGCAGCTTCATTTTGTGACAACCAAAGATCAGCTTCTCTTCTCAAATAGTAAACTGCATGGTTCACCTTAAGCTGTTTTGGACACTCAACTGCTCCAAACATCTTGTTAAATTCTCTCAACCATCCCTCTAGAATAGTTGGATTGTGTTGTCCTTGGTAAGTGGGTGGCTTACTTTGAGAAATCTTCTTGAAAATTTCACCAGCAAGGTCACTACCATTTCCATTTCCTCTAGCTGCTAACCGTTCAACTACAGTAGGTAATTGCCTCACTACCTCATTCAGCTGATTGTTGTTACGTTCAGCCATTCTATTTCTCCTGTAGAGGAAACGACCTTTATATTAAACTATGGCTAACTCTAAGTTAGAACAACATGAACTTATAACATAAAACACTTTCTCATTTTGTCCCACAAAAGAAGTTTCATTCTTTTAGGGAGAATGATTCACTTAATTTTGATTGTTTACACAACCATTAAAATAAGAATAATGCACATAAGAAATAAAAATAATTCCCTTGGTTCTACTCTACTTGAGGCTTCATTTCCTAAAAGAGTTGACTCATTTATTAATTCATTCCCTAAAGAAATTTATTATTTAATTCCTCTTAATATTTCTTTATGGTTTACTGCCACTTATTTAAAGTAACATAAACTGTAATCTAAATTGTTCAACATTCTAAACATCAAAATGCTGAACAGTATTAACTAACTTATATCTAAACAAAAATCTCTAAACATTAACATTGTCCTTTATGTCCCTCGACATTACATATTTTTTGGGTACAAACTCAGGATCATCTTTTATCTCATCTTCCATGTCTTCATCCACATCCTCCTCAGGATCAAGCTCTTCTTCATCCTCAGAATCGGTTACCAAGTCTACTTACACAAGAATCACTGGATCCGTTTTCTCGATCTCAAAACACGAGTTATCTCTTGACTCATCACTCCTTGAACCAGAAGTAGTTTCTTTCACCACCATGTCTTCATTTTTCTGGCTACCTGGGCTTGGTGTGGGTGGGGTCTCCTCACTTGCATTCATTTCCTGATACTCCTTCTCCTTCCTAGCAATGTAACCCTCCAGGTACCTCCAATCACATACCCAATGGCCAATTGCATCCTTATATTTAGAGTAATTTGGAAGTCCTCTAGCAAAGTGAAAATCACTAAACTTCGCCTTGATATCTAGGTAGGGAGAACGGTCAGGCAAACAATTAATAATTAAGGCCGAGACATGGTCAGGTTGGTACCATTGCGACAGCTTCAATACTGTACCCATATACCAACAATAAAATCGTATCTTCCAAACGTACTAAGGTGGACTCTCATAGTTCTTCTTCTCCAAAATCCCCATCTGTGTGTCTTTAATAGGCATACTATATGACATTCTGCAAAACACTTAAGACTAATGGACCATCCTTCCCACAACAAAACCAGACTAAAAGTACTACAACAAAAGGTCTGATGGCTAACATACAATTTCTTTTACACATAGCTACTCACATAAGCAACATTTTAAAAGATGAACTTAAATGTATGAAAGAACATAAAAAAAGTCTATCCTACCTGATGTGAATTTGGGTACAAGTGAGATATCCTATGATACAACAGTGGATGAACTAATTAGCCTAATAATAAATCTCATTGGTTTTGTTAAGGATAAATCACAGGTATGGGTGACAATGGTTAGGTTGACACTAAAAATTCTAGTGATGGTGGTGGCTTCCTAGCAAACACTATGGATGGTGATCATTAATACTTTGTCACTGGTGGAGTGAGCCATTAGTTAAGTTAAGTGATAGTAACTCTAATTAATTCACTCACTGGATGGATCACAGTGGCGGTTACAGGGAACTAGTTGGTTTGGTCCATGCATGAGTTTTTCCCATTTCACTTTATAGGGTTTTCTCATTTTGGAAATCATTATTATTAGTTCTTGTGGAGTCTTGATCATCAAAATTATGCTAAAATATAGGGAGGATATATTCTTTAAAGTTTCTTAATCAAAAGATTGGATCTTGAAGCATTTCTTGAAGAATCTTGAAAAGTTGCACAAAATTTGACGATTTCTTGTGGCGGAAATTTGCACGATTTTGAGTGTTCTTGGGCATCAAGTTAATTCGTGATTTTTGGTGTAATTTCTGATGATTATCTTTTTTATTAATTATTTAGTTAAGTTGTCATAATAATTTCTTGATTACAAAAGTTGTTAGAGTTTGTTAACCAAGATAAGATCAAGATGCAGTGATGTGGCATTCTTATCTTGAGAGTCATATTTGAGTCATGTAAGCTGAATTTTAGCGTTATTTTAGACGTGAATTAGGAGTATAAGAGTCTTAAAAAATTGTTAGGACTTAGTCTTAGGTTGTTATATAAATAGCTTGAGAATTCCTTGTAAAATAACATAAGTTTTACGCATTGAATTTTGAATACAATAATTTTCCGAAAAAATGCGCAAGTTGTGTGAATCAATTTGCTCGAATTTCCTTCATAAATTTGTGAGTCAGAGTGATAAACAAATTTAGATCCTAGTTAATTAATTACAGCAATGTATTGATTAATTAATCTTCAATTAAATTAGTCAAGGGGTGGAGATTTAATTGGATTTCACGTGAATTTTGAGTGCAACTTGAGAGTACCACTTAAAATCCCCATCAAATTGGTATCAGATTTCAGGGTTTTGAAGAATTTCTTAATTTTTCACGATCCTTGGTTTGTTGTTTTCACTTTGTTCGTTTTTCCTGTTTCGAGGACAGAATTAAAGTGGGTGGCTCTCCTACGTTACAAAGGATTTTTAAGTGATTCTTTTTTCCAAATTGTTTTTTTTAGTCCACTTTTCACCTTTAAAATCTCATAATCAATATATTTAAGGAAGAATCATTTCGAAATCGTTTTCTTGCAAGTGGTCAGAAATCGTATTTATTGGACTGTTTTTAGCGCAAATTATACATAGAAATTTTGGCTACGATTCTGTGCATGAAAACTTGGTCGAGTGCAGTAAACATATAGGGAAAGATCTCCACAAAAAGCCAGCCATAGACAAGTTTTTTAGGTTGGGTTTTTGTCTTCATGTTTTCATCCAAAATTTTGGACAGTTTTAGATGATGGATTGGAATAGAAACAAAGTGTCTGCATAAGTCTTGCTCTCATATTTTTGCCTTGGGAACAAACCGGATTGCTCTAAGTGTCAAGGGTTTGGCCATGTAAGGTGTCAATGTGATAACAATGTGGAAGTTTCTTCAGAGCTATATTTAAAACTATTATTGAAAGAGTTAGAAGAAGAACAGTCAAAACCATTTATTATGGACAAACCTAGAGTTCTCCATCATATTCATGAGTTTGAATCAATGTTATCCTTGGAAAATGTTATAGTGAATGAAGAAATCGAGGATCATGTCAATAAATTTTCGCAAGATGTTGAAGAATTAGGTCACAATGACGAGATTGCATTCCGCAAACAATCCCAAGAATCGACACTAAATGATTTTTCACAAATTTGGGATATGTTGGATCATGAAACAGAAGTTATTGAGGATGCTTTTGGTGATACGATTTATTCAAAACCAACTTTGTTTGAAAATTATCTTGGTATTTGAAATCCCCAAGATGTACTTTGTCATTTCAATAATGCTACACAAGATGATACAATTCAAAGTTGTGCTCATAAGTTAAAAGTTTTTGTTCATCAACCGAATTGTGACATGGGATATCAAGATGATATTTGTGTGATCATTCATTCTTTTTCTCTACAAAAGAAAAAATTCGAGGTCGTATTTTTTTTGAAGGAGGGGAGAATGATCAAGAATCAACGAGGGTTAAAAAGGTGATTGTCATAATCAGTTTGTTCAATGTTTGGATATGGCATATATTGCGAATCAAAAAGTGCCCAAGTGGTGATTCACTTATTCCATGTTGGGATGACGTGAATTTGAGGGCAAATTCTTTTCAACCAGGGGAAAATGATGTGAATTTGGGTACAGGTGAGATAACCTATGATACAACAGTGGATGAACCAATTAGCCTAATAATAAATCCCATTGGTTTTGTTAAGAATTTGGTTTTGACACTATAAATTTTAGTGATGGTGGTGGCTTCCTAGCCAACACTATGGGTGGTGATCATTAATACTCTGTCACTGGTGGAGTGAGCCATTAGTTAAGTTAAATGATAGTAACTCTAATTAATTCACTCACAGGATGAGTCACACTGGCGGTTACAGGGAACAAGTTTGTTTGGTCGAGGAGTTTTTCCGATTTCACTTAATAGGGTTTTCTCATTTTGGACATCGTTATTATTAGTTCTTGTGGATTCTTGATCATCATAATTATGCTAAAATACATGGAGGATAGATTCTTTAAGGTTTCTTGATTAAAAGATTGAATCTTGAAGCATTTCTTGAAGTTCTTGAAGAATCTTGAAAAGCTGCGCAAAATTTGACGATTTCTTGTGGCGGAAATATGCACGATTTTGAGCATTATTTGGTATCAAGTTAATTTGTGATTTTTTGTGTAATTTCTGATGATTATCTTGTTTATTAATTATTTAGTTAAGTTGTTAGGATAATTTCTTGATTAGATAAGTTGTTAGAGTTTGTTAAGCAAGATAAGATCAAGATGTAGTGATGATGTGACATTCTTATTTTGTGAGTCATATTTGAGTCATGTAAGCTGAATTTCAGCCTTGTTTTAGACGTGAATTAGGAGTCTTAGAAAATTTTTAGGACTTATACTTAGGTTGTTATATAAATAGCTTGAGAATTCCTTGTAAAACAACATAAGTTTTACACATTGAATTTTTAATACAATATCTTTCCGAAAAAATGCGCAAGTTGTGTGAATCAATCTGCTCGAATTTTCTTCATAAATTTGTGAGTCAAGAGTGATAAAAAAATTTAGATCCTTGTTAATTAATTACAAGAGTGTATTAATTAATTAGTCTTCAATTAAATTAGTCCAGGAGTGGAGATATAATTGGGTTTCACGTGAATTTTAAGTGTAACTTGAGAGTACCACTTAAAATCCACATCACTACCTGCCCAAACTTCCTACCCAAACTCACCACATGATATTAAAGCAATAACACATAATTCATACCTGAATTTCTTGCGTACCTGCACACATAATTTATTCTTTTCAAAACTTTTATTTTTCAAAGCTTTCTATTTTTGGAAATTACTATTTTTAGAAAAATTTCATTTCCAATAACTTTCCAAAACAAGAAATTCCTCTTTCCCAAAATAAAACTTAGGGTACCCCAAAAATAAAATTTATTTTATTTCAAAAACTAAGCTCTGGTTACCACTTTGTAACACCTTGGAATTTCGTAACCTTCTACTCCAGATTTACAAGAAATTCTTGTAACACCCTGGAATTTCCTAACCTTGTACTCTAAATTTGTAACACCCCAAAAATATAAATATTAAATAAATATTGTTATTATAACTCCTAAATAATGAGGAAAAACCAAAGTATTACCGCCACCGTGATAACGGCTAAGGCATTTATCAAAGTATTACAATGGAAGTCTTAAAACCAAACCAATTTAAAACTTAATCTTCAAACAAATCTCAAAACCAAATTGAAACCAACATCCAAAATGAAAATCAGCTTAAAACTTTATTACACTTCAGAACCATCTTAATGGCCCTTAAAAAAACAAAACTAAAACTTTGAAAATAAAGCAACAACCAAATAAAAGTTAGATCACTCTATAAGCAATAAAATAAAACTACAAAACTGCACAGCAAGCACTCTCACTCCAGCCCAGCATGAAATGACTTATGCCACTTGTACCTGTACTTTTCTTATTCTAGACAACTACTCGCCAACAAGTGGGTCATTTTAGGGTCAAGTTCAATACAAAGCCATGCACACAAAACAAACAGTTAGCAAAGCTGAGTATATAACTACTAAAGACTCTGCATCAAGAACAACATAAATTAAAACATACATATATCTTACCTTTTGATGTGAATTTGAGTACAATTGAGATATCCTATAATACACCAATAGTGGATAAATCAATCAACCTACTAATAAATCCTATTGGGTTTGATAAGGATAAATCACATGTTTTGGGTGACAATTATTATGACTGACACGTAGAGACTAGTGATGGTGGTGGCTTCCTAGCCAACACTATTGGCTATTGATCATTAATACTTTTTCACTGGTGGAGTGAGTCATTAAATAAGCTATGAATTATTAGTGCACTCACAGGATGGATCACAGTGGTGGCTATAGGAAACAAGTTTGTTTGGTCCATGAGTTTTTTCCCATTTCACTTGATAGGGTTTTCTCATTTTGGACATTATTATTATTAGTTCTTGTGGAGTCTTGATCATCATAAATATACTAAAAGACATGAAGAATGGTTTCTTAAAGGTTTCTTGATAAAAGATTGGATCTTGAAGCATTTCTTGAAGTTCTTGAGGAATCTTGAAATTGCGCAAAAATTGACAATAATAGGGGCGTGTATTTTGACGATTTTTGGCAATCTTGGGCACCAAGATATTATCGTGATTTTTAGGATAATTTCTGATGATTATCTTGTTTATTAATTATCTAGTTAGGATATTTTCTTGATTAGATTAGTTTTTTAGAGTTTGTTAGACAAGATAAGATCAAGATGCAGTGATGAGGTTGCATACTTATCTTGTTGAGTGTGTGTATGTGTGTGTCATTGTAAGGGACGAATTTCCCTAGTTTGTGCGTGTTATCTTTGTTGTTTCTAGTTATGATTTTGTTGTTGATTATACCTATAAGTAATCTGAACATTAGGATGTAATTAGTTAAGTTTTTACAAATTGAAATTTCAATGCAATATTTCCGTAAAAATTGCGCAAGTTTAGTGATTAAACTTTGTTCGATTTTCTATCATAAATTTGTGAGTCAAGATTGTCAAGATTGATTAACAAATTTAGATCCTAGTTAATCAATTACAGGAGTGTATTAATTAATTAGCCTTCACTTAAATTTTTAATCCAGGAGTGGAGAGTTTAATTGATAAGCAAAATGTGAATTTGAGGTTGTGTTTGCGAATACTACTAAAAATCCACATCAATTTGGTATCAGATTTCAAGGATTTTTTCGATCCATCATGGGAGATTCAACTTTGACACAACTTATTCAAGACATGATGGCAAAATGAGAAGCTATGAACGTGAGACAAAAACAGGATAATGTTCGAATTGTGGTTTTGGCTCAACAATTCCAACGAAAGCTTGATCCTCATTCCATACACTATTTTCGTGGTGATGATGATGATGAAGAATATTCACACTCGCCTTCTTCTTCTGACTCCCCTAAAAGACGTTAAAAAAGAAAGCAAAAGTTTGATGATCATGGCATTAAACTTGATGACTTCACAGGCCAAGGTTCCCCAGATGACTATCTTGAATGGGAACGACAAGTGGAAAAGATTGCTGAATTTAAGGGTTTTGATGATAGAAAGACCTTTAGGATTGCTTATATCAGATTGAAAAAAACTGCAGGATTGTGGTATGAGGGCATCAAGGCCAAAAGAAAACGCCAAAACAAAGCAAAAATAGTTTCCTGGTCTCACCTCAAAAAGAAGTTACGTGACAAATATGTGCCTTTTGATTTTGATCAACAAAATTATGTCAAATTGACTTCTTTATATCAGGGCACTATGAGTGTGCGTGATTATATTGCAGAGTTTGAAAGGTTATCATTGCCTTTTGATTTAGAGGAAAGGGAACACATGAAAATGGCGTGATTTTTGAAGGGGTTGAACAAAAATATTGATAAGGAACTTGATCTGGCTCAATATCATACCTTCGATGATCTATGCAAGTTGGCTTTAAAAGTAGAAAAGCGTATGAAGGGGAACTCCACACGAAATTTCGTGCCTACCACTGGTCAATCACCCTATACTCCTCAACATACTAATGCCAAAGCAAATCAACCACCACAAATATCACAAACATCTGCAACACCGAGCCCTTCTGGAGAAAAACCAAAGAAAGTGGTTTCTAAAGTAGAATATGAAGATCGCAGGAGATGTTTTAAATATCAAGGCTTCGGTCACATTACTTCTGGTTGTACATCCAAACGCACCTTAACAATGGAACAGGCCAGCTTATGGGCCACTGAGGACGAAATTTATCACATTGTTGTCGAAGATGATGAGGACATCATTCAAAACCAGGGTGGGGAGGATTCTGATGATGACACCCTAGAAACTGTGAATCAACCCCCATTGGGGTGGCGAAACCTTTATGGTTAGGAGAGCATTGCATACAGCTATGGAACCACATGCAACTCAGAGGGAGAGTCTATTTCACAGTGTCTGCAAAATTGGTCCCTACCTTTGCAATTTGATCATTGACAGTGGATCCTGCACAAATGTAGCGTCCAAAGATCTGGTAAAGAGGTTAAAATTGACACAGAGAGACCATACCAGTCCTTATAAGTTGAATTGGCTTGATGATACTAAAGGAATTGAAGTAAGGAAGCAAGCACTGATAAATTTTACCATTGGCCCATACAATGATGAATTATGGTGTGATTTTGTGCCAATGACTGCGTGCCAATTATGAACAACATTCAAAATCTGAATTTTATTGAATAAAACATGGGTATTTATAGTACAAATACATTAGGACTCCTAAACAACCTTGGATAAACTCCCTAACTTATTTAGGGAATAAAACAACTCCTAAAAAACTCAAAACACACGCACAAACACAAAGAAATTCAGCACTCACAAGATAAACACACAACAAGCTAAGTATGCCACCTCATCATTGCAAGTTGATATTATCTTGCCTAACAAACTCTAACAAACTACCTAATCAAGAAAATATCCTAACAACTTACCTAAATAACTAACTAACAAGATAATCATCAGATTTTAAGCTAAAAATCACAAAATAACTTGTTGCCCAAGAACTTGGAAAAATCGCCAAAAACACGCCACAACTTGCTTCGCTATTTTTGCGCAAATTTCAAGATTCTTCAAGAAACTTCAAGTAATGGTTCAAGATCCAATCTTTTAATAAGGAAACCTTCAACAATCTGTTCTCCATGCATTTTAGCATAATTATGATGATCAAGACTCCACAAGAAATAAAGGACTCAATGCCAAAAATGAGAAAACCCTAGCAAATGCAATGGGAAAAAACTCATAGGCAAAAACCATCTTGTTCCCCATAATCAGCCTTCCTTTCCAAATGGCGTGTGGCTTTATTCAAGCATGAGTGTTATGCAACAATGACCATGAGCTAATCCAAAGCCATGTAACCCAAATGGACGAACCCCTTGAATCTCAGAACGACTTAAAATCAACTCTTTCTCATCAATGCTTGAATCTGCTTCCTGATCATCCTCCCTTTCTTCAAAAGGAATTATCCTCAATTCTTGAATCTGCTTATCATCCAAGTAAGGAGTTAAATCCCCTATGTTAAAGGTACTAACCACGCCATATTATTCCCCAATGTCAATCTTGTAAGCATTATCACCATACTTCTCTAAGACTTTGAAAGGACCCTCAGCTCTAGGCATGAGCTTGTGCTTGCGTTTCCTTGGAAACCTCTCCTTCCTAAGACGAACCCAAACCAAATCACCTGGATTGAATGTCTTAGGCTTGCGTTTCTTATTTGCGTTTTTCTTGTACATCTCATTCACTTGCTCAATTCTTGCCTTTACTTGCTTATGTAACTTCAACATGTTCTCAGCTTGCTTCTTTGCATCTTCATGGATATACTCATTTTTAGGAATAGCAATCAAGTCAATTGGAACATAAGGATTGATACCATAAACTACTTCAAAAGGTGAATGTTGAGTAGCATAGGTAGGTGTCATATTGTACGCAAATTCTGCGTGACTTAGCTTTACACCCCAATCTTTGCCACTTTTACTCACAAGTCCCCTAAGCAACAAACCAATTGTTCTATTAGTGACTTTAGTTTGCCCATCTGTTTGTGGATGATGAGAAGTGCTAAACAACAACTTCGTGCCAATCAATTTCCATAAATCCTTCCAAAAGTAACTAAGAAACGTACTATCACAATCAGAAACAATGGTTTTAGGAACCCCATGCAAATGAACAACCTTTCTAAAATATAAAGAAGCCACACCTATAGCATCCTCAGTTTTGTGACAAGCAATAAAGTGTGCCATCTTTGAAAACCTATCAACCACAACCATGATTGAATCCTTGCCCCTTTGTGTTCTTGGCAAAGCAACAATAAAGTCCATGCTCACATCTTCCCAAGGCCTTTCTGGAACAGGTAGTGGAGTGTATAATCCTTTATGAAACGTGCTTTTTGATCGTTGACAAGTACCACAACGAGCTAGAATTGCGTGCACATCTCCCACCATCTTTGGCCATTAGAAGTGTTCTTGTAGCAACTCAACTGTTTTGTTGATGCCAAAGTGTCCTGCAAGACCCCCTCCATGAGCTTCACGAACAAACAATTCCCTCATAGCACACTTATGAATACAAAGCTTGTTGCCCTTGAATAGAAAATCATCAACCAAGAATTGTAATGACCAATTGTTTCTTGCGTGCATTGCCTATATATGTCACCAAAATCCCTATCTTGATCATAATACTCCTTCATGATTTCGAATCCCAACACTATTGAATCAACCATTGCTATCAAATTGTGTCTTCTAGAAAGTGCATCCGCAACTACAGTAGCCTTGCCAGCCTTGTATTTCGCAACAAAGTTGAAAGATTGAAGAAATCCACCCACTTAGCATGTCTAGCATTAAGCTTTTGTTGACTATTGATATGTCTCAATGAGTCATGGTCAGAATGTAACACAAAAGCTTGTGGTCTTAGATAATGGCTCCAATGATCCAATGCTCTAATCATGGAATAGAACTCCTTATCATAAGTAGAGTAATTCAATTTTCCTCCCCCTAACTTCTCACTAAAGTAGGAAATTGGTCTCCCTCCTTGAATAAGAACCGCACCAATACCTGTACCACTTGCATCACACTCAACTTCAAAAGGTTTAGTGAAATCAGGAAGTGCTAGAACAGGAGTATTGCACATATTTTCCTTTACTAAGTCAAACGCTTGTTAAGCTTTCTTGGTCTCTCAAACTTGCCTTGTTTCGTGCATTCAGTTATAGGACGCATAATAGTGTTAAAATTACGAATAAATCACCTATAAAACGAAGCTAGACCATGAAAAGATCTCACTTGAGTAACTGTTGTAGGAATAGGCCATGATGCAATAGCTTCAACTTTGTTTGGATCCACTTTGATACGCTCATGCCAAACAATGTAGCCTAGAAAGCTTATCTCACTTTGCATGAAATCACACTTTTGTAGCTTCACAATTTCGAAGTTTAAGTTTTTGGTTTTAAAGGGCCATTAATATGGTTTAGAAGTGTAATAAAGTTTTAAGTCGATTTTCTTTTGGTTATTGTTTGGTTTTAGTTTGAGATTATTTTTGAGATTTAAGTTTCTAATTTGGTTTGGTTTTTTTAAACGACTTCCGCTGTAGTACTTTGATAAATGCCTTAGCCGTTATCACAGTGGCAGTAACACTTTGGTTTTTCCTTGTCAATTAGGAGTTTTAATAATTATATTTCTTTAATATTGATAATATGTTTTTCTGGAAAATCTAGAGCAGAAAGTTAGGAAATTCCAGGGTGTTACAACCGATGATGTCTTTTATGAAGAAAGACTAAAAGTTTATTTGGAGTGATTAGTGTGAGGAGGTGTTACAGACTCTAAAGGAATGTTTTACTACGGCTCAAGTGCTAAATTTGCTAGATGGGAGTGGTTCCTATGACGTGTATAATGATGCTTCTAAAATGGTTTGGGATCGTTGGAAGGAATACTTTGCAATCTTAGTATCCAATCAAGAGTGTTTGAGGAGATAAAGGAGAACCAGGAGCGAGATGTGAAACTGGATAGGATTGGAAAGGATCTTATGAGATCTTGCAAAGGATTGGAAAGGTCGCATATAAACTAGCGCTACCAATGGTGTTGAGCCAAGTTCACAATGTTTTTCATGTATCTCAATTGAGAAAGTATGTGTCAGATAAGTTACACGTGTTGCAACCTGAAACGATAGAGTTAGACCGAAGTTTAAATTGTGAAGAAAAGCCAATCAAAATACTTGATAATAAGGTTCTTGATACTCGTAGAAAAAGTGTTAAAATAGTGAAAGTGTTGTAGTCTAATCAAGAAGCTGAAGAAGCAACGTGGGAAGCTGAGGATATGATGAGGGAAAAGTATCTAGAGTTTTTTTTAGGTTAGTCGAGTTACGGGGACGTAACTCAATTCTTAAGGGGGGAGAGTGCGATAGAATTTCGCACGTTTTTCCCTTAAAATTTGCAAGTTTTTACGTTTTTTTAGCAAAGTTGTATGGAAATTTTGTATTTGTGTCCTAAAGTTGTTAAGGAAATGTCTATGTAAGTGTCTAAAGTCTACAACAACATAGGATAAAAATGAAGAGTCTTGAAAGAAATGCAGTCTCTATTCAAGTTCCATACAATAATCTACATAAAGTTTCGGGACGAAACTTCTTTTAAGAGGGGTAGACTGTAATACCCCATATTTTTACATATTTTAAGAATTTAATTTCATATTTTATTTGAGTATTTTTGGTGTTTTTATTGAAAAATTAACTTAAAGAAATAAATTAAAGAAAGAAATTTAAATTAATTGAGACTTAAAATAATTATATTTATGTTTTATAAAGTTTATAAGTTATTTTAGGTTACTTTAAATTTTATTAAATATTTTAAGAAGTATATAATTTTAGAATTTACAAAGTTTCCTTAATTGTTTCAAAACAAGGGCACAAAAGTAAATTCAAATATTAAGGGTATTTGTATAATTTCACCAAAACCTAATTTGAGCCTATAAATACCCCTTAAAACCAGAATTATCAGATTTAAAAAGCATAGTTTTGATTTATGATTTCAAAAAAATAGAAAACAATCTTCTTCAAACTCCTCCCTTCGCCCCACTCGCCAGTCCCCCTTGTCACCACCCCTGCACACTGGTGCGCCGCCCTGCTCGCGGGCCTGCCACCATTCGTTGGCCACCTCCACCCCCTTTTCTATATTTTCGAAACTCCTTTATAAAAAAGATAATAAAAATAAAAAATTTCTCCTTTACTCTTTTTAATTCAATCTTGCATAAATTCATGTTTTATAATGATGTTTTGTAGTTTTAATCATGTTTTGTAGTTATGATCATGTTTTAGAATTAAAATTCTTATTTATAAATTTGTTCATGAAATTATAAAAATTTGGGTTTATAAAGTTATGAAAATAATAGGTTTTATGATTTTTAATACTCTAAACTTTCGTATCATGATCATTGCTTGTTGTAGTATTAATTTTTCATGATTTCATGAAGTTTAGATTTGTTTTTAAAGGTTTTGAAGTAATTTAATATTACTGTCAAATTTTTAACAACATGAAAACTAAGAGTAAAAATATTATGAACATGTTTTGAGCATGAAAAATTATTTTAATGCATAGATTATAATTATGATGATAGTAAAAGGTTTTAAAAGTGTTTTATGCATGAAATATAAAGTTTTAAAAGGATTTTGATCAGTTTTGAATTAAAATATATTGCCGTAAGTTTTTATTAACATGTGTTCATGCATAATAAAAATAATAAGTAACACATGAAATAATAAGCTATAAGAGTTTTTAACACACCAAAATATTATATGATGATCTTAGGACATGAATCTAATGTTTTAGAGTCAAATTATAATATTTAGAAAGGTTTAAAGGAGTTTTTAAGCAACTTTACATAGCTATCATTTTTAGAAAATTATCGAAAATCAAGTGTTTTGCAAAAGAAATATTAAAATAGAGTATGGAATTGAATAGAGACCATATAGGGAAGGCTTTGGACACGTTTCCAATGTAAATAGTTAGTTTAGAGTTGTTGTAGAAGTTAGTCAACGTGGTTTTAATTAGTTTCGATTTTTCCTATGTAGGAGAATTCAAGTTGAGTGATTTCTAGTAGTAGTGGCGGATCACCGTTATAACACAAGGTATGTAAGTACTAAAGGCAATTATGTAAATAGAGTTCATGCTAGATTTGTTGATTTTCCATGCTATATGTTAGAGACATAAAACGATTGATGCTTGGTTGACTTGAGATGACTTGGATGAGAAGTTATGCTAGAATGATTGTATGAAAAGTATGTATTGTTTATCAAGTTGACATTCTATATATATAGTATTACTATTACATCATGAAAATTGAAATGTTAATTATTATGGAAGTTTTGACTAGAAGTCAATAAAGAAGAAAGGAAAAACAGTTTAGTTGATTAATTACTTGATCAACAAGAAAGATAGTTATTGGATATTTATTTACATGTTTAATAGAAGCAAATGAGCAAATAGTTAGCCACTCATAGTAACGGGTGGTAAAGGAAAGTTCAGTTAAATAAAGGGCATACAAAATTAATCTTAGAATCACATTACAAACAACATAATTAATACGGTATTTACTGGTGCCATGTATGCTTTAATGTGATTTCTGTGTGAGTCATAACAATTGTTAAACCTTTTAATCACGTAAAGTGAAAGAGGATTCGCACCAAAACTCTTGAAATGTATATACCTCGAGTATGAACAATGTGGGACTTATGGGTACCTTATTTGTAACTTCTAATCGGAGTAACAGATGTTGTACTCTTTTATATTTTTAATACTCTGGAATTTCGTCACTTCATGTGACATAGGTAATACCTTCTTGGAGTTGCTCCCAAGTTGGTTCCCAGTAGGGAGATTGTTAAGGAAAGGAAACTCGTTCGATGCGAAATCCAAAGATCTAAAATAATAAATAATTTTGACTTGTTGAGTCGATGTCCAGGTGCCTAGTGATGATAATGCTAAGAAGTATTTACTGTTAACTCTTTTCTTTTATATTGTTGTCAATCATGTTTTGCATAGTCTCTAGTATTTATGTACTTNATTATAATTATGATGATAGTAAAAGGTTTTAAAAGTGTTTTATGCATGAAATATAAAGTTTTAAAAGGATTTTGATCAGTTTTGAATTAAAATATATTGCCGTAAGTTTTTATTAACATGTGTTCATGCATAATAAAAATAATAAGTAACACATGAAATAATAAGCTATAAGAGTTTTTAACACACCAAAATATTATATGATGATCTTAGGACATGAATCTAATGTTTTAGAGTCAAATTATAATATTTAGAAAGGTTTAAAGGAGTTTTTAAGCAACTTTACATAGCTATCATTTTTAGAAAATTATCGAAAATCAAGTGTTTTGCAAAAGAAATATTAAAATAGAGTATGGAATTGAATAGAGACCATATAGGGAAGGCTTTGGACACGTTTCCAATGTAAATAGTTAGTTTAGAGTTGTTGTAGAAGTTAGTCAACGTGGTTTTAATTAGTTTCGATTTTTCCTATGTAGGAGAATTCAAGTTGAGTGATTTCTAGTAGTAGTGGCGGATCACCGTTATAACACAAGGTATGTAAGTACTAAAGGCAATTATGTAAATAGAGTTCATGCTAGATTTGTTGATTTTCCATGCTATATGTTAGAGACATAAAACGATTGATGCTTGGTTGACTTGAGATGACTTGGATGAGAAGTTATGCTAGAATGATTGTATGAAAAGTATGTATTGTTTATCAAGTTGACATTCTATATATATAGTATTACTATTACATCATGAAAATTGAAATGTTAATTATTATGGAAGTTTTGACTAGAAGTCAATAAAGAAGAAAGGAAAAACAGTTTAGTTGATTAATTACTTGATCAACAAGAAAGATAGTTATTGGATATTTATTTACATGTTTAATAGAAGCAAATGAGCAAATAGTTAGCCACTCATAGTAACGGGTGGTAAAGGAAAGTTCAGTTAAATAAAGGGCATACAAAATTAATCTTAGAATCACATTACAAACAACATAATTAATACGGTATTTACTGGTGCCATGTATGCTTTAATGTGATTTCTGTGTGAGTCATAACAATTGTTAAACCTTTTAATCACGTAAAGTGAAAGAGGATTCGCACCAAAACTCTTGAAATGTATATACCTCGAGTATGAACAATGTGGGACTTATGGGTACCTTATTTGTAACTTCTAATCGGAGTAACAGATGTTGTACTCTTTTATATTTTTAATACTCTGGAATTTCGTCACTTCATGTGACATAGGTAATACCTTCTTGGAGTTGCTCCCAAGTTGGTTCCCAGTAGGGAGATTGTTAAGGAAAGGAAACTCGTTCGATGCGAAATCCAAAGATCTAAAATAATAAATAATTTTGACTTGTTGAGTCGATGTCCAGGTGCCTAGTGATGATAATGCTAAGAAGTATTTACTGTTAACTCTTTTCTTTTATATTGTTGTCAATCATGTTTTGCATAGTCTCTAGTATTTATGTACTTAACTTTGCTGATTGTGTGTGTTTGTGTGCATGGCTTTGTCTTTGACTTGGCCCTACGACGACCCATTTCGATGGCGAGTAGTTGTCTAGAATAAAAAAAAAATAAGCTGCAGGTACAAGTGAGTATAGTCAATCATACCGAGATTGAGTGATGAGCGCTTGCATTGTTGTTTTCTTAGCTCATGTGGCAATGTGGACTTTCTAGTTATTTGTTTTATTGATGACGTTTTGATTTATGAAGTTTAAAGTTTATTTGGTTTTCAAGGGTCGTTAATACGGTTCTGTGTTGTAATAAAAATTTATTTTGAATTTGGTTTGAAAGTTCTTTTGGAGTTTTAATTTGTTTTGAAATAAAAGACTTCTGCTGTAGTACTTTGATAAAAGCTTTAGCCGTTATCACGGTGGCGGTGATACTTTGTTTTTTCCTAATTAAGTAGGCAGGATATATATTTTTATTTTTGTACTTTATTTATATTATATTTCCGGAATTGAAAGGAGATAGTTAGGAAATTCCAGGGTGTTACATTGGGATCCGAGAGCTTTTGGAGACTGACGTGATAGAGAATTTAGCTTCCATCATCTTTCTTCCACCAAATCTTTCATTTTTCTTCATCATTTTCTTTAAATCTTTATCTTCTTCACCTTCATAAACACAAAAAGAAAACACAAAAAGTTTTATTTTTTATTTTATTTTCCACATTTTATATTATTTCCATCATTTTAGTTTATCAGTTTTATTATCATCATTATTATTACTATCATCATCATCATCATAATATCCAAGTACACATTGTAGACATATTCGGGTTTGGATTCTTGAATGCAATCTCAAGTCCGTTTTGACACTAGCACGCAAGGTATCTAATATGAGGCCACCATAATCAACTCTTTCTCTCTCCAAGTTCATATTGAATTTTAGTAGTCGTCATCAAGCTCTCTATTATTATTATCGTTGGCTCCATCCAAGTTAGCTTTCTAAACTCCCTTGTCACCTTTTATTTTATTTTAATCCATGAAATATAGACTAAATAAATACTTTGATATGTAATAATATACGGAAAATAAAAAGAATTAGGCTTTTAATGCTTTCATGAACATGATTACATAATAATGTAGTTGTTTTAAAATTTTATTTGATTGAGTATGATTACATGTTCTAAAAGCTTTACAAGCAGGATCACATGATTTAACGTTTATTGCAATAAGTATGATGACATGAACCTTATGTGCTTTTAAACATTTCCAACATGTTTTATCGCTTTCTGTATTTACGTGATTGCGCTTGTATGAAAGCCATGGTAACGGCTTTTCACTTAGAATCAGGGTAATAATAAAGACTAGGTTTATGAAGTCACATAAAGTCACATGAAGCATAGAGACTTGAATCTCTGAATAGGTTAAAACGGAACATAAGTAACGTAACCACCAAACCTAACAAATACGTGTGCATTAAATGAACTCGCCTAGTAAGCACTCAAGCGGTGCGCTCTTAGGGTTAATCCTATTGTAATGCTGCTTGGTATCAGATGATAAGATTACAAAAGAGATCTAGTATAGGACAACTCGACTTGGAGGTACCTCATCCCCAAACCCATGAAACTGGTGCACAACCTAACCATTGGGAAGCCGACGCACCTCACCTCTGCCGCTAAGAACGCAACGATTTGGGTCCTTAAGAATCTACAGAGTGTGTTTGTTCGCCTTTACTGGAGTTTTGATGAAAGCCAAGAGTACTCAACCTACGCAATGACCCTTCCCATGGTCTAAACAATAAGGCATACATAAAATTCGAGTCGTGGACACAGTTGACGTCCACCGTTTGGCAACTTTACCAGGTATTTCCAGTGTGGATTTCCCTGAGGATTAGAGGACGAAACTTGAAAAATCTCATAATTCTCATCATGTTATATCAAGTATTTTGTTAGGCATAAACACATGCATTTCCAGGTACCCGTAAGGGGGCTTCGCTTAGGGATACGTCTCCGTGAGCATGCTTCATGCTAGACACTAACCTTAGGGGAGTGTTCATAGTTGTGAGAGTAGGGTGCCCTACCTCTAGAATTCATGTGGTATGAACATATGTCCCAGCCAATGGCACGTGGATCTCACAGACTCGCACCTCAATCGTCACTAAGTTGTGACGTGAGTAGGTCCGACCGTCTTGAGCCATATGATACCCTCCCCACACCAAAAGCTTACCTTTCAGTAGAATTTAGAACCTTTGTCTAGGTTGATAACGACTCATGTTAGGGTGCTATGTTACTATGTGTTTAAGGACACGATTAGATTTATGTGTATGTGTGTGCCCCAACGTGCGCATCCCTTACATGTGGTTTAGACTAGCAGCGTCATGGTAGCATACTTGTATTGCAATATACGCGTAAACATTTATAATACCAAAGCCTGTATCAAAAAGCAAGGCCCTCAAGTTGAAAGTTTCTTTAGGATGAGCATCGTATACCTCAACACCTGTATCTCATAAAATTTTCAAATCTTCAATCAATGGAGCCAAGTAAACATCTATGTCATGGCTAGGTTCTCTTAGTCCTGATATTAGGGTTGAAAGCATCATATATTTTTGTTTCATGATCAAGGATGGGGAAAGGTTATAAATCATTAAAATTATTAACCATGTACTACGAGTACTACTTTGATTGCCATGAGGATTCAAACTATCACTTGCAAGGACAAGTCGTAAATTTCTAGGATCCTTACCCAAGTCATGGAAATCGTTATCAATTTTGAACTATTGAGGAGAATCAGCTGAATGCCTTAATATACCATCATTCTTTCTCTCTTTGGCATGCCATATCATGTTCTTTGCTATTTCAGGAATACTAAAAAGTCGTCCAAAACTTGGCACAATTGGAAAGTACCACATCACTTTAGCAGGAACCTTTTTTTTTTCTTATACCTTGGAGCTTTACACACCGGACAATTCTCAAAAGAAGCTTATTCTTTTCGGTATAAGATACAATCATTTGGGCATGCATGAATCCTTTCATACCACATGCAAATAGAGCTAAGCATTTTTTTAGCTTCATAGGTGCAACTTGGAAGCAAGTTTTCAGAAGGGAGCATGTCTTGAAAAGCATCTAAAAAATCGCTGAAGATTTTATCAGTCCCTCCATTCCTTGCCTTCACATTATACAACATGAGCACGGCAGATAGTGTACTATATTTATTGCGCGCATTCTGGGTACAATGGTTTCTTTGCATCGCTACACAAGCTGTCAAACATTTCAGGACATTTCAGGACAGTCCCCAAAACTTTCCCCCATGGCTTTTGCCATTTCTACAAACTCCTCATCTTCAAATTCATCATGTTCATATTCATCATCTACCATTAAAACATTAACACTCATTCTACCGGTGAATTGAAGGTCGATTACAGTTCAATGACTGTAAATCCTACTAGTCTGCAAAATTTTAGTAGAAACTCAGACTCATAAAATCAAATTCACAAATAAAAATTACACCTACGGCATATGAAGTCAATAAACAAACAAAACAGATGATATAAGGAAAGATTCTTGCTGAAAAAGAAAGATGAACAATGACAATAAACAGAGATAAAATACTGAAATTAAGTAAAAAAACAAAATCATATGAAAAAAATTTTAAAAAAAAGAAAAGAAAAATTCTTCTAGAAATAGAAGATGAACAACAATGTGAAACATTACTCATTCTACCGAATAATTGAATTTCGACTACTCAAAGAAAATTCATTCTACTGAAAACTCAGTAGAAATATAAACTCATAAAATCAAATTTCCGCAACAAAATTCAGCAAATGTAAAATATATTTAGTAAGCAAACAACATTTAAGAAAAACGCGAAAAATTCGCGCAAAAAAAAGAAAGAAATAAAAAATAGATGAACAACAAAATATCGAATTATCTATTACAGTTCTTTGACAAAAAGACTTCATTATATCGGAAATTCGCTAAAAATCTGAAATTGAACTTAAATTACCGAATAAATTAAAGGTTAATTACTTTTCACTGACTTTAAAATTTGTTCATCTGAAATTCAGTACAAATTTAGACTCAAAAACTCAAATTTCTGCTAACAAAACATCAAATTCAAAGCAAATTTTTTACATAAAATCAACAATTAAACAACAACAAAAAAAGAAATTAAAAAAAAAATTATACAATTGCCGACGAAGAATAAGAGAGGATAGTAGTGCCTCAACAATGCAATTGAAGAAGATGAAGAGTTGTTCGAATTTCGCCTTTGTTTATCCTCAACAAATTAAAACTCAGGAACTCAAAAAACGATGTTCTTAAGATTTATTAAACAAAATTGATGCAGATTACACAAAAAATTCGAAGTTTTTTCCAATTTCGACACGCAAAACAATTGTGACATGCAAAGCCAGAGAATTGAATTGCAAAACAACTGTGACATGCAACAATTCGACATTTAAACAAGAAATTCAATTTTCATAACATACCTTAATTTTGAGCCAAAATTGCAATTGTGAGGTGGGAATTAATACTGACATGCCGATGCAGAGGGTTTGAATTAATACTGACGCGCCGCTGCAATTCGCCGTGAATTTTTTGGGGATTCAATGAGAGGGTTTGAATGAGAGGGTTTAGGGTGAGAAGTGTGTAGAAGGTTTCCTTGAGAGGGTTTCAATGAGGGAGCTTATTGCAGAGGAAGCTAAGGTTGGTTTTCACCGCCTTTTTTTTCTGCGTTATTTTGATTTTTGATGGCAGTTACCTTACAACCGCTATCTTTCCAATGTTTTTAACGAATGTTTCCCTTAGACCGCTATCTTTAGCTAGTTTTTTATGGTGGTCAGAGAAATGAAGCTCTCTTTTATTGCTCTCATTCAACAACGATTATTAAATAACCGCTATGGTTTAGTTGTCAAAGAACTAAAACCGTTACTAAAGGCTACTCAACCACGTTTTGATAGCTGTTATTCTCCTAACCACTATTAATTAGGAGCTATTAAAACTTATTTGTGGTATAGTGACGTGCCCTTTACATTTGATTTACTTTGCTTTATCATGCCGCCATGTTGAATCCTTAAACCTTATAGTCCATGTAGAGAGTCTAATATAGACATGGTTACTCTATTAGAGTATGCACTCACACGTTGTGTAAACCCCCTATGTTACATTCACATCATACTTGTAAAAGTGCTCCTATCACCTTCTAAAAAAATAGGAAAAAGGAGAAGCAAAAATAATGATGATGAAAAAAATCAAAAGAATGAAATCAATGAAAAGAAGGTGATAGAGTACATTGCATTCATACATTTATTTAGGTTGAAAGAGTAATCATGATTTAGAAATATGCATTATTTAAGAACACAAAAGCAAGTGATTCAAAACACTAAAAAACCTGTAAAACACTAAAACAAATTCACCTTCAAAACACTAAAACACCCTTCCCTTCATATTCTTTGGGTAAGCTATTATTTCGTCCAGGGTACACCTTGTCTTCATCATGAGTATTGTCTTTGCCGCTGCGTCATTAGATGAGTTGATTGAGCCCTTCATACCTATACCTACCCATATAGAGGATCTCATTAAACGGATCCGTGACCTTAAAATTGAGAGAGGTACTCCACCAAATGAGGCTGAGGATCAGACACACATATGGAAGGAGGATTGGGATAATGTCGTACGTTAGTGTTATTACCTTCAGAGAGAAAACCATGTGATAATTGATACCCGACCGAAATATGGTTTTAACCCATATGTCATGGATGATACCTCACACCCTCTAGACTCTCCCGAGGGTCCATCCAAGATAGCTCTCTAAACTCCCTTGTCATCTTTTACTTCATTTTAATCCATGAAAAAATGACTAAATAAAAATTTAAAGATGTAATAAATTACAGAAAATAAAAAGAATCATGCCTAGGCCTTTAATGCTTTGGTGAACATGGTTACATGATAATGTAGTTGTTTTAAAGTTTTATTTGATCGAGTATGATTACATGTTTTAAAAGCTTTATAAGCATGATCACATGATTTAACATTTCTTGCAAAAAGCATGATGACATGAACCTGATGTACTTTTATGCTTTTCTACCATGTTTTATCGCTTTCTATATTTACGTGATTGCACTTGTATGAAAGCTGTGATGACGACTTTTCACATAGAATTAGGATGATAATAAAGACCGAGTTTATGAAGTCACATAAAACCACATGAGTCATAAAGACTCAAATCTCTAAATAGGTTAAAACGAAACATAAGTAAAGTGACCACCAAACCTAGAAAATATGTGTGCATTAAATGAACTTGCTTAGCAAGCACTCAAGCGGTGCGCTCTTAGGGTTAATCCTATTGTAATGCTGCTTGGTATCACATGATCAGATTACAAAAGAGATCTAGTAGAGGACAACTCAACTTGGAGGTGTCTCGTCCCTAAACCAATGAAATTGGAGCATGGCCTAACCATTGGGAAGCCAATGCACCTCACCTTGGTCGGTGAGAACGCGGTGATTTCATTCCAAACCAAGCATACTCACCCTACGCGATGACCTTTCCTATGGTCTAAAGAACATGGCATACATAACAATTGGACTCATGAACACAATTGACGTCCACAAAGGGGCCTGAACATTCTCAGGTTTTACGAAGCGCGTATTTTGGAATACTCTTTTGATAGATGCACACGTGAGTACGAATTGGTGTATAGCCAAATGTATACATATTGGGGTACATGGTAGATCTTTTTCAGAGGTGAGAATCGCCATTGTGTCTTTAAGGGTAGAGCATGCACAATCAAATATTTTTTATTGGGGATTCGAAAAATGACCCATGCCCAGCTTTGGTAACAGGGATTGGATGTGGGAGCGAGGGTATTGATGAGGCTATCGCACACCTATCAAAAGTAAACCAAACAGCACTAACTAATGTAGCTAGGGAAGTAAGGATCGAATCCTCAGGGAAGCAGTTGAACTCTATTAGTTCTAAAAAGCTTAAACTGTATAAAGGGCCTTGGTCGAGAAGTACTGACTAACTAACTAACTATTGACTAATTACTAACTAATTACTAGAAATGACGAAGAATTCAACCAATAAACTAAGCCTAGGGTCATTCGGGTCACCAAGAACAACTAATGGATTCACTAGCAAAGATCGTTCAACCTCACAAATATCGTCAAATTAGGGCTCACTAATTCTCTCGAATCTAGACTCCCTCGAAACTCATCTAGCGGCTCTCGCTCATGCCTAGACTAATTCCGCCTATTATTCAGTGGTCTTATTGTGGTATTTTTACCTCTCGGCATCAAATTC
>PYUH01000525.1:295533-311327 GCA_016808085.1 Suaeda aralocaspica | reverse complement strand
GTTACTAAAGGCTACTCAACCACGTTTTGATAGCTGTATTCTCCTAACCACTATTAATTAGGAGCTATTAAAACTTATTTGTGGATAGTGACGTGCCCTTTACATTTGATTTACTTTGCTTATTCATGCGCCATGTTGAACCTTAAACCTTATAGTCATGTAGAGAGTTAATATAGACATGGTTTACTCTAGAGTATGCACTCACACGTGTGTTAAACCCCCTATGGTACATTCACATCATACTTGTAAAAGTGTCTCCATCACCTTCTAAAAAATAGGAAAAAGGAGAAGCAAAAATAATGATGATGAAAAAAATCAAAAGAATGAAATCAATGAAAAGAGGTGATAGAGTACATGCATTCATACATTATTAGGTTGAAAGAGTAATCATGATTTGAAAATGCATTATTTAAGAACACAAAAGCAAGTGATTCAAAACACTAAAAAACCGTAAAACACTAAAACAAAATCACCTTCAAAACACTAAAACACCCTTCCCTTCATATTCTTTGGGTAAGCTATTATTTCGTCAGGGTACACCTGTCTTCATCATGAGTATTGTCTTTGCCGCTGCGTCATTAGATGAGTTGATTGAGCCCTTCATACCTATCACCTACCATATAGAGGATCTCATTAACGGATCCGTGACCTTAAAATTGAGAGAGGTACTCCACCAAATGAGGCTGAGGATCAGACACACAATGGAAGGAGGATTGGGATAATGTCGTACGTTAGTTGTATACCTTCAGAGAGAAAACCATGTGATAATGATACCGACCGAATATGGTTTTAACCCATTCTGATGTATAAATATCAGTTACACACTCCTCAGCGCCCGTTCCGAGGGTCCATCAAGATAGCTCTCTAAACTCCCTTGTCATCTTTTACTTCATTTTAATGCCATGAAAAAAGACTAAATAAAAAATTAAAGATGTAATAAATTACAGAAATAAAAAGACATGCCTAGGCCTTTAATGCTTGGTGAACATGGTTACATGATAATGTAGTTGTTTTAAAGTTTTATTTGATCGAGTATGATTACATTTTAAAAGCTTTACAACTGCATACACAAGATTTACATTTCTTGCAAAAGCATGATGACATGAACCTGATGTACTTTATGCTTTTCTACCATGTTTTATCGCTTTCTATATTTACGTGATTGCACTTGTATGAAAGCTGTGATGACGAACTTTTCACATAGAATAGGATGATAATAAAGACCGAGTTTATGAAGTCACAATAAAACCACAGAGAGTCATAAAGACTCAAATCTCTAAATAGGTTAAAAAGAAAAATAAGTAAAGTGACCACCAAACCTAGAAATATGTGTGCATAAAGAACTTGCTTAGCAGCATCAAGCGGGCGCTCTTAGGGTTAATCCTATTGTAATGCTGCTTGGTATCACATGATCAGATTACAAAAGGATCTGTAGAGGACAACTCAACTTGGAGGTGTCTCGTCCCTAAACCATGAAATTGGAGCATGGCCTAACCATGGGAAGCCAATGCACCTCACCTTGGTCGGTGAGAACGCGGTGATTCTCATTCCAAACCAAGCATACTCACCCTACGCGATGACCTTTCCTATGGTCTAAAGAACATGGCATACATAACAATTGGACTCATGAACACAATTGACGTCCACAAAGCGGCCTGAACATTCTCAGTGTTTTACGAAGCGCGTATTTTGGAATACTCCTTTGATAGATGCACACGTGAGTACGAATGGTGTATAGCCAAATGTATACAATTGGGGTACATGGTAGATCTTTTTCAGAGGTGAGAATCGCCATTGTGTCTGTTAAGGGTAGAGCATGCACAATCAAATATTTTTTATTGGGATTCGAAAAATGACCCATGCCCAGCTTTGGTAACAGGGATTGGAGTGTGGGAGCGAGGGTATTGATGAGGCTATCGCACACCTATCAAAAGTAAACCAAACAGCACAACTAATGTAGCTAGGGAAGTAGGATCGAATCCTCAGGAAGACAGTTGAACTCTATTAGTTCTAAAAGCTAAACTGTATAAAGGGCCTTGGTCGAGAAGTACTGACAACTAACTAACTATTGACTAATTACTAACTAATATAAGAAATGACGAAGAATTCAACCAAAACTAAGCCTAGGGTCATTCGGGTCACCAAGACAAACTAATGGATTCACTAGCAAAGATCGTTCAACCTCACAAATATCGTCAAATTAGGGCTCACTAATTCTCTCGAATCTAGACTCGCTCGAAACTCATCTAGCGGCTCTCGCTCATGCCTAGACTAATTCCGCCTATTATTCAGTGGTCTTATTGTGGTATTTTTACCTCTCGGCATCAAATTCAACAATTACTAGAATACAACTAAATCTGCACAATTCAATTGTAAACAAAGAAACCATAATAGGAAATGACTACTAATTGTGGAATTGAACAAACCTAATTTAATTAGTCCATTAATTAATCAAGGTTTCCCTAACCCTAGAAATAGACTACTCACTCATGATTATGAAAATTAAAGCAAGACAATTGTAAAATTCCTAATGAATCATGAATGTAAGTAAATTAAATAATTAACATAAACAATATAACTAATATAATTAACTAAAGAGACTAAAAGCATAAATTAACTAAAATAAAGAACAAAAACGAAGAATTACAAATTGGGGAAACAATTGAAGATTTGAATTGAATTGAAATTTAATTTATTAACAAAAACCTAATTTTCCTAAATTAATTTGAGAGAGAAAAGTGCTAATTCTAAAACCTAAGAGAGTAATCCTCAATTATGAAAAGCACTAGTTCTTTTTGCTAAAGTGTCGTGCCTAATGTACCCAAAGTTGGGCTTACAAAGCCTATACTACGAAGAAAATAAAGGGAATAAAAAATTCCGGAAAACGGCTGATGCGGGCGCATAGGAGGTTTATGCGCCCGCATCAGACCCTCCAGAGTGCCTTCTAGAGTCGTTTTTCTTCTTAAATGCGCCCGCATGTATATCTTAGCGCCCGCATAAGTACCTCAGAAGTTTCATTTTACTTTCTTTTTTTATTATTTCTTCATGAGGTCTTTAAGACTTGTTTTCCACCTTCTTGACACGCACTTTCCATGCATCTTCACTCTATCCCGTCTAAGCTTTCCGGCTTCGTTCCGAGCCTCGGTTTTGTGCCTGAAGTTACAAAACATACCAACCAAAACCGAGCATAACAACCGCAAATGATAAAAATCAAACTAAAAAGCTCTAAAATTGCCGGAAATTAACCAAACTTAGCGAGACACCTCAAATCAGCTAAAGAACATCAAATGAACTAAAAACGAGCCAGAATATCAACCACTAGGCATAAAATTGACCCGAAACAAGGGGAAAAACACTATAAAAACCGCACATATCAAATTCCCCCAAGCCAAGCCTTTGCTCGTCCCGAGCAAAGATAACGAAATGACTTTCACCCCATAAAAACATATGCATCACAACTCAAGGATCCTTCCGAGTTTACTAAGATCAAAGCAAGTCAAATGCTACACATTCCTAAGCAAAAGTCAAACAAAGCCAACCAAGCAAGTTTAATGAATCGATAACTAGAATAGCTCACGGGTTGTCACTCCACACAATTGAGCATCTAATAATGTAGCTCACCCTGACCACCCAACCATAAGAAAATGAAATGCAAATGCAACAAAGTGTTTAAATGTAAGTTTTTGAGGAGCCCAAATCCACATCTCACACCTCATGCAAGTGTTTAAGGGTATACACTCAATCCTAAAGTCGACTCGAAATGCAATTAATACTCTACGACCTTGCCAAAAGACTCTTCCACAATCAACCAAAGCATGCACATGAAGATCAAAGAGGACTTTATAAGCTTGTAACGTAAGGCTAGGGTGAAGGGTAGGATAAATTTGGGATAATGTGGCTGAAAATGCGGGGTATACGCATATAAAACATCGGAGACTCACCAACACATCATACAATAACATCAATGTCTCCCATCATCCAATTCCAACCGAATCAAACCAAACTTTTCAATTTTCATTCACTTCACACCTTTATTTTCATTCAAATCACAAATATAAACCAAATTCAAGCTTTTCATTCATCTACTTCAATTTCAACTTGTTTTTCTCTTTTTTCTTTTTTCCTTTTCTTTTTATCTTTTTTTTTTCTTTTTATTATTTTCTTTTTTNTTTTTTTTTTTTCATTTTAGTCTCACGACTCTTAATAGTTGGCCATTAAGACCAAACTATCACACGTACATAACCGGACTCCAAATCACATTCAGAAATCAACATATTGTGTTTTAAAACACAATTCCAGTCATTGGTACGCAGAGCCTTAATGTGAAACTTATAGAACCTCCTGCACATCAAAATTTCACAATTTCACCTGATCCTCCAAACACACCATCACAACAATCAACAACCATAACAAACCACAATGCGACTCCCCCAAGCCAAGCTTGGGCATACCATATGTTATCAAATACCAAGGCCCAAAAGGGTTGTAATGCGGTTAATTTTGTGAGGGATATAGGCTTAAAACACGGATCAAGGGAAAAATGTTCAGCATGAAAATCCAATAAATGTATCTGAAGGCTCAAAAAACAATTGAATGCTCTTATCATGCGCAACATGCAACAAAACTTCAATTAAAGTTCCTAAAGTCCAAAGGCAAACTCAAGATCATAAATCACCAGGAACTAAGCACACATGAAAAGAATACAATTTAATGTAGCCTATAGATCAAAAGTGGCTCAATCCTCCCGCTAACACATTTCAAGTCCAAGACCCAAGCAAGGTTAGACAGAGTTGACAATTGCAATGAAGGCTAGCAATTTAAGACTAGTCATGCCCGGCAAATCACATAAGTAAACTCATCCAAATACAAGAATCATGAAGTTTCAGAAAATTAAGCAAATGGGTACCATGAAATCAATCAAAATCAACAAAACAACAAGGACGAGCAGCGAGCCAATCACAATAAGAATTCTCTTTTAACAGCTGACTACATTAAACTAGGAAAGCAGTACATTTTTTTTTTGGTTACATGTAAACTCCCGGCATTAAGGGACGGTACAAACCATGTAACGGTCCTACGAATGCAGTAAAAACTACACTAGAAAGCAGAAAAAGAGAACCTAAGGCTAAACAGCTAATTCCAAAACATACAGGTACAAGCAAAAGGAGAACGGAGTTTAGGACCAGGCTCCGCCACTCCCACCTCCCCAGTCGGCGCCTGTTGTCATGACCCCTCATGCATGAATCGCCTGGAGCAAGAATATACACTGCCTAAACACTCAGCTGGTTACTGATCAAATTGATACAGCGGTTCGTCGAGCATACGGGACATCGGTTTGATGATTAGATGAAGTGTCCGCGGTCTCAGAACTGATGTGGATCAGATTGCAGCGGGTCCAATGGAGAGAGCACATGAATCCTGTTGACCAGGGCCACGTGCAACCATTCCCCAACCACCCTAACTGGCCACCCGCGTTATGACCCAAGCTGGACCCTACCTCCTACCCCCCTCTCCACCACTACTACTCCCAGTTTCCACCCTATGGGGGCCCGGGCAGAGTAGGCGTCCTGCAGCTCCCATTCCCTTCCCATTTTTATGATTATGTATCCGGGACGGGACAGTGTTTGGCTCTTGGGGGAAAATTAGTTACTCTTGTTGTAGGTTGTATCAGTTGTAAAACAATTGTTTTTTTTTTTTATTTTCTTTATTTTCTTTTTTGACTTGGCTTTGTTTCTTTTTCCCCTGCAGATATGACAATCTGGAGCAGGACTAGACTTTGATATCGAATTTACGGAATCTTGGTTAATTTACATTGGGTTAGATGTTCCTAAACTCCGTTCTCCTTTTGCTTGTACTGTATGTTTTTGAATTAGCTGTTTAGCCTAGGTTCTCTTTTTCTGCTTTCTAGTTGTAGTTTTTACTGCTTCGTAGGACCGTTACATGGTTTGTACCGTCCCTCTAATGAGGGAGTTTACATGTAACCAAAAAAACAATGTACGCTTTCCTAGTTTAATGTAGTCAGTGTTAAAAGAGAATTCTTATTGTGATTGGCTAGCTGCTCGTCCTGTGTTTTTTCGTTGATTTGATTTCATGTACCCATTGCTTAATTTTCTGAAACTTCATGATTTTGATTTGGATGAGTTTCTTATGTGATTTGCCGGGCATGACTAGTCTAAATGGTGCTAGCCTTCATTGCAATTGTCAACTCTGTCAACCTTGCTTGGGTCTTGGATTGAAATGTGTTAGCGGGAGGATTGAGCCATTTTGATCTTATAGGCTACATTAAATTGTATTCTTTTCATGTGTGCTTAGTTTCCTGGTGCATCTTATTGATCTTGAGTTTGCCTTTGGAACTTTAGTAACTTTAATTGAAGTTTTGTTGATTCGTTGCGCATGATAAGAGGCATTCAATTGTTTTTTAGAGCCTTCAGATACATTTATTTAGGATTTTCATGCTGAACATTTTTCCTTGATCCGTGTTTTAAGCCATTATCCCCCAAAAATTAACCGCATACAACCTTTTTGGCCTTGGTATTTGAAAATATGGTATGACCAAGCTTGGCTTGGGGAGTCGATTGTGGTTTGTTATGGTTTGATTGTTTGATGTTGTTGGGAGGATCAGGTGAAATTGTGAAATTTGATGTGCAGGAGGAGGTTCTATAAGTTTCACATAAGGCTCTGGTACCAATGAGCTGGATTGTGTTTTAAAACACAATGTGTTGGTTTCTAAATGATTTGGAGTCGGTTATGTACGTGTGATAGTTTGGTCTTAATGGCCAACTATTAAGAGTCGTGTGAAACTAAATGAAAAAGAAAAATTAATTAAAAAGAAAAAAAAGATAAAAAGAAAAGGAAAAAAGAAAAAGAGAAAACAAGTTGAAAATTGAAGTAGATGAATGACAAAGCTGAATTGGTTATAATTGTGGTTTGAATGAAAATAAAGGTGTGAAGTGAATGAAAATTGAAAGTTGGTTTGATTTGGTTGGAATTGGATAATGGGAGACATTGATGTTATTGTATGATGTGTTGGTGAGTCTCCGATGTTTTATATGCGTATACCCCGCATTTTCAGCCACAATCCCAAATTTATCTACCCTTCACCCTAGCCTTACGTTACAAGCTTATAAAGTCCTCTTGATCTTCATGTGCTGCTTGGTGATTGTGGAGAGTCTTTTGGCAAGGTCGTAGAGTATTAATTGCATTCGAGTCGACTTAGGATTGAGTGTTATACCTTAAACACTTGCATGGGTGTGGAGATGTGGATTTGGGCTCCTCAAAAAACTTACATTTAAACACTTTGTTGCTTTGCATTCATTTCTTATGTTGGGTGGTCAGGGTGAGTACATTATTAGATGGCTCAATTGGTGAGTAGGACAACCCGTGAGCTATTCTAGTTATCGATTCATTAAACTTGCTTGTTGGCTTTGTTGACTTTTGCTTAGAAGTGTTTAGCATTTGACTTGCTTGATCTTAGTAAAATCGGAAGGATCCTTGAGTTGTGATGCATATGTTTTTAGGGGGTGAAAGTCATTTCGTTATCTTTGCTCGGGACGAGCAAAGGCTTGGCTTGGGGGAATTTGATATGTGCGGTTGTTTATAGTTGTTTCCCATTGTTCGAGTCAATTATGCTAGTGGTTGTTATTCTGATCTATTTTAGCTCATTTGATGTTTTTAGCTAATTTGAAGCGTCTCGCTAAGTTGGTTAATTTCCGAATTTAGAGCTTTTTAGTTTGATTTTATTCATTTGCGGTTGTTATGCTGGTTTTTGGTATGTTTTGTAACTTCAGGCACAGAAACCGGGCTCGGAACGAAGCCGGAAAGCTTGACGGGAAAGAGTGAAGATGCATGGAAAGCGGAGTCAAGAAGTGTGAAAACAAGTCTTAAAGAAACTCATGAAGAAATAAGAAAAAAAAGAAAGTAAAATGAAACTTCTGAGGTATTATGCGGGCGCATAAGATATACATGCGGGCGGCATTTAAGAAGAAAAACGACTCTTAGAAGGCACTCTGGAGGTCTGAGCCGGGCGCATAAACCTCCTTGCGCCCGCATCAGCACGGTTTTCCGGAATTTTTATTTTCTCTGTATTTTCTTAGTAGGCGTTTGTAAGCCCAACTTTGGGTACATAGGCACGACTTTCTAGGCAAAAGAACTTAGGCTTTTCATAATTGAGGATACTCTCTTAGTTTTAGAATTAAGCACTTTTCTCTCTCAAAATTAATTAGGAAAATTAGGGTTTTGTTTAATAAATTAAATTTCAATTCAATTCAAATCTTCAATGGTTTCCCCAATTTGTAATTCCTTCGTTTTGTCTTTATTTTAGTTAATTTTGCTTTAGTCTCTTTATTTAATTAATTTAGTTTTTGTTATTGTTAATTAGTTTAATGTTAATTACTTCATGATTCAATTAGGAATTTTACAATTGTTCTTGCTTTAATTTTCATAATTATGGTGAGTAGTCTATCAGGGTTAGGGAAACCTTGATTAATAATGGACTAATTAAATTAGGTGTTTCAATTCCACAATTAGTAGTCATTTCCTATATGGTTTCTTTGTACAATTGAATGTGTGACAGATTTAGTTGTAATTTAGTAATTGTGATTTGATGCGAAGAGGTAAAAATACCACAATAAGGACCACTGAATAAAGCGGAATTAGTCTAGGCATGAGCGAGAGCGCTAGATGAGTTCGAGCGAGCGAGTTAGTCAGAGAATTAGTGAGCCCTAATGACGATATTTGTGGGTTGAACGATCTTTGCTAGTGAACCATTAGTTGTTCTTGGTGACCCGAATGACCCTAGCTTAGTTTATTGGTTGAATTCTTCGTCATTTCTAGTAATTAGTTAGTAGTAATTAGTCAATAGTTAGTTAGTAGTCAGTACTTCTCGACCAAGGCCCTTTATACAGTTAAGCTTTTAGAACTAATAGAGTTCAACTGCTTCCCTGAGGATTCGATCCTTACTTCCCTGCTACATTAGTTAGTGCTGTTTGGGTTTACTTTGATAGGTGTGCGATAGCCTCATCAATACCCTCGCTCCCACATCCAATCCCTGTTACCAAAGCTGGGCATGGGTCATTTTTCGAATCCCAATAAAAAATATGATTGTGCATGCTCTACCCTAAGAACACATGGGCGATTCTCACCTCGAAAAAGATCTACCACTGTACCCCATATGTATACATTTGGCTATACACCATTCGTACTCACTGGCATCTATCAAAAGAGTATTCCAAAATACGCGCTTCGTAAAAACCTGAGAATGTTCAGGCCCTTGTGGACGTCAATTGTGTTCATGAGTCCAATTGTTATGTATGCCAGTTCTTTAGACCATAGGAAAGGTCATGCGTAGGTGAGTATGCTTGGGTTGGAATGAAATCACCGCGTTCCACCGACCAAGGTGAGGTGCATTGGCTTCCCAGGTTAGGCCATGCTCCATTTCATTGGTTTAGGACGAGACACCTCCAAGTTGAGTTGTCTCTACTAGATCTCTTTGGTAATTGATCATGTGATACCAAGCGCATTACAATAGGATTAACCCTAAGAAGCGCCCGCTTGAGTGCTTGCTAAGCAAGTTCATTTAATGCACACATATTTCTAGGTTTGGTGGTCACTTACTTATGTTTCGTTTTAACCTATTTAGAGATTGAGTCTTATGACTCTGTGGTTTTATGTGATTCTAAAACTCGGTCTTTATTATCATCCTAATTCTATGTGAAAAGTCGTCATCACAGCTTTCATACAAGTGCAATCACGTAAATATAGAAGCGATAAAAACATGGTGAGAAAAGCATAAAAGTACACAGGTTCATGTCATCATGCTTTTGAAGAAATGTAAATCATGTGATCATGCTTATAAAGCTTTTAAACATGTAATCATACTCGATCAAATAAAACTTTAAAACAACTACATTTCATGTAACCATGTTCACCAAAGCATTAAAGGCCTAGGCATGATCTTTTTTTTCTGTAATTTATACATCTTTAAATTTTTATTTAGTCATTTTTTCATGCGGATTAAATGAAGAATAAGATGACAAGGGAGTTTAGAGTGCTATCTTGGAGGACCCTCGGGAGGTCTGAGGGTGTGATGGTATCATCCATGACATATGGGTTTTAAAACCATATTTCTAGGGTGGTATCAATTATCACATGGTTTTCTCTCTGAAGGTAATAACACTAACGTACGACATTATCCCAATCCTCCTTCCATATGGTGTCTGATCCTAGCCTATTTGTGGAGTTAATCTCTCAATTTTAAGGTCACGGTCCGTTAATGAGATCCTCTATGGGTAGGTATAGGTATGAAGGTCAATCAACTATTAATGACGCAGCGGCAAAGACAATACTATGATGAAGACAGGTGAGTACTGACGAAATAATAGCTTACCCAAAGGAATATGAAGGGAAGGGTGTTTTAGTGTTTTGAAGGTGAATTGTTTTAGTGTTTTAACAGGTTTTTTAGTGTTTGAATCACTTCTTTGTGTTTTAAATAATGCAATTTCTAAATCATGATTACTCTTTCAACCAATAAAGTGTATGATGCAATGTACTCTATCACTCTTTTCATTGATTCATATTTTTGATTTTTTTATCATCATTTTGGCTTCTCCTTTTTACTTTTTTTAGAAGGGGATAGGAGCACTTTTACAAGTATGATGTGAATGTCACATAGGGGGTTTACAACAACGTGTGAGTGCATACTCTATAGAGTAACCATGTCTATATTAGACTCTCTACGTGGATATAAGGTTTAAGGATTCAACATGCGCATGAAAAGCAAAGTAAATCAAATGTAAAGGGCACGTCACATACACAAATAGTTTTAATAGCTCCTAATTAATAGTGGTTAGGAGAATAACAGCTATCAAAACGTGGTTGGTAGCCTTTAGTAACGGTTTTAGTTCTTTGACAACTAAACCATAGCGGTTATTTAATAATCGGTGTGAATGAGAGCAATAAATAAAGAGAGCTCATTTTCTGACCACCATAAAAAACCTAGCTAAAGCAGCGGTCTAAGGAAAATTCGTTAAAAACATTGGAAAGATAGCGGTGTAAGGTAACTGCCATCAAAAATCAAAAATAAACGCAGAAAAAAAAGGCGGGATGAAAACCAACCTAGCTTTCCTCTGCAATAAGTCCCTCATTGAAACCCCTCAAGGAAACCTTCTACACACTCTCACCCTAAACCCTTCATTCAAACCCTCTCTGAATCCCAAAAAAATTCACGGCGAATTGCAGCGGCGCTGTCAGTTTATTAATTCAAACCTCTGCCTCGGCATGTCAGTATTAATTCCCACCTCACAATTGCAATTTTGGCTCAAAATTAAGTATGTTATGAAAATTGAATTTCTTGTTTAAATGTCGAATTGTGCATGTCACAGTTGTTTTGCAATTCAATTCTGGCTTTGCATGTCACAATGTTTTGCGGTTGTCGAAATTGGAAAAAACTTCGAAATTTTTTGTGTAATCTGCATCAAATTTGTTTAATAAATCTTAAGAACCTCGTTTTTTGAGTTCCTGAGTTTTAATTGTTGGGATAAACAAAGGCGAAATTCGAACAACTCTTCATCTTCTTCAATTGCATTGTTGAGGCCACTACTATCCTCTTTATTTTTCGTCGGCAATTGTATAATTTTTTTTTTAATCTTTTTTTGTTGGTGTTTAATTGTTGATTTTATGTAAAAAATTGCTTTGATTTGATGTTTTGTTAGCAGAAATTGAGTTTTTGAGTCTAAATTTGTATGAATTTCAGATGAACAAATTTTAAAGTCAGTGAAAAGTAATTAACCTTAATTTATTCGGTAATTAAGTTCAATTTCAGATTTTTAGCGAATTTCCGATATAATGAAGTCTTTTTGTCAAAGAACTGTAATAGATAATTCGATATTTGTTGTTCATCTATTTTTCTTTCTTTCTTTTTTTTGCGCGAATTTTTCGCGTTTTCTAATGTTGTTGCTTACTAAATATATTGTACATTTGCACTTGAATTTTGTTGCGGAAATTTGATTTTATGGTTTATATCTACTGAGTTTTCAGTAGAATGAATTTTCTTGAGTAGTCGAAATTCAATTATTCGTGTGTAGAATGAGTAATGTTTCACATGTTGTTCATCTTCTATTCTAGAAGAATTTTTCTTTTCTTTTTTTAAAATTTTTTCATATGATTTTGTTTTTTTACTTAATTTCAGTATTTTATATCTGTTATTGTCATTGTTTATCTTTCTTTTTCAGCAAGGAATCTTTCCTTATATCATCTGTTTGTTGTTTATTACTTCATATGCGTAGGTGTAATTTTTATTGGTGAATTGATTTATGAGTCTGAGTTTCTACTAAAAATTGCAGACTAGTAGGATTTACAGTCATGAACTGTAACGACCTTCAATTCACCGGTGTATAGAGTGTTAATGTTTTAATGGTAGATGATGAATATGAACATGATAATTTGAAGATGAGGAGTTTGTAGAAATGGCAAAAGCCATGGGGGGAAAGTTTTGGGGACGTCCTGAAATGTCCTGAAATGTTTGAAGCTTGTGTAGCGATGCAAAGAAACCATTGTACCCCAGATGCGCGCCATAAATATGTAACATATCTGCCGTGCTCATGTTGTATAATGTGAAGGCAAAGGAAGGAGGGACTGATAAAATCTTCAGCGATTTTTTAGATGCTTTTCAAGACAGCTCCCTTCTGAAAACTTGCTTCCAAGTGCACCTATGAAAGCTAAAAAATGCTAGCTCATTTGCATGTGTATGAAAGGATTCATGCATGCCCAAAATGATTGTATCTTATACCGAAAAGAATAAGTTCTTTTGAGAATGTCCGTGTTGTAAAGCTCCAAGGATAAGAAAAAAAAAAGGGTCCTGCTAAAGTGATGTGGTACGCCAATTGTGCCAAGTTTTGGACGACTTTTTAGTATTCCTGAAAATAGCAAAGAACATGATATGGCATGCCAAAGAGAGAGAAAGAATGATGGTTATTAAGGCATTCAGTGATTCTCCTCAATAGTTCAAAATTGATGAACGATTTCCATGACTGGGTAAGGATTAAGAAATTTACGACTTCCTGAAAGTGATAGTTTGAATCCTCATGGCAAAAAGTGTACTCGTAGTACATGGTAATAATTTAATGATTATAACCTTTCCCCATCTTGATCATGAACACAAAAATATATGATGCTTTCAACCTAATATCAGGACTAAGAGAACCTAGCCATGGACCTAGATGTTTATTGGCTCCATTGATTGAAGTTTGAAAATTTTATGAGATACAGGTGTTGAGGTATACGATGCTCATCCTAAAGAACTTTCAACTGAGGGCCTTTGCTTTTTGATACAGGCTTTGGTATTATAAATGTTTACGCGTATATTGCAAACAAGTATGCTACCATGGACGCTGCTAGTCTAAACCACTGTAAGGGATGCGCACGTTGGGGCACACACATACACATAAATCTAATGTGTCCTTAAAACACATAGTAACATAGCACCCAACATGGTCGTTACAACCTAGACACAGGTTCTAAATTCACTGATAAGGTAAGCTTTTGGTGTGGGGAGGTATATCTATGGCTCAAGACGGTCGGACCTACTCACGTCACAACTTAGTGACGATTAGGTGCGAGTCTGTGAGATCCAGGCCATTGGCTGGGACATATGTTCATACACATGAATTCTAGAGGTAGGGCCACCCTACTCTCACAACTATGACACTCCTCCTAAGGTTAGTGTGCTAGCATGAAGCATGCTACGGAGACGTATCCCTAAGCGAAAGCCCCGCTACGGGTACCTGGAAAGCATGTGTTTATGCCTAAACAAAATACTTGATATAACATGATGAGAAATTTAGATTTTTCAAGTTTCGTCCTTAACCTCAGGGAAATCCACACTGGAAATACCTGGTAAAGTTGCCAAAGGTGGACGTCAAAGTGTCCACGACTCGAATTTTATGTATGCCTTATGGTTGACCATGGGAAGGTCAGTGGTCGGTTGAGTACTCTTGGCTTTCATCAAAACTCCAGTAAAGGCGAACAAACACACTCTGTAGATTCTTAGGACCCAAATCGTTGCGTTCTTAGCGGCAGAGGTAGGATGCGTCGGTTCAATGGTTTGGTTTGACACCAGTTCATGGGTTTGGGGATGAGGTTACCTCCAAGTCGAGTTGTCCTATACTAGATCTCTTTGTATTTATCTCTGATACCAGCAGCATTACATAGGATAACCCTAAGCGCACCGCCTTGAGTGCTTACTAGGCGAGTATTTAATGCACACGTATTTGTTAGGTTTGGTGGTACGTTACTTATGTTCCGTGTTTAACCTTTCAGAGATTCAAGTCTCATGCTCATGTGACTTATGTGACTTATAACCTAGTCTTTATTATTACCCTGATTCTAAGTGAAAAGCCGTTACCATGGCTTTCATACAAGCGCAATACGTAAATACAGAAAGCGATAAAACATGTTGGACAATGTTTAAAAGCACATAAGGTTCATGTCATCATACTTATTGCAATAAACGTTAAATCATGTGCTCTGCTTGTAAAGCTTTTAGAACAGTAATCATACTCAATCAAATAAAATTTTAAAACCACATTATTATGTAATCATGTAATGAAAGCTAAATTAAAAGCCTAATTCTTTTTATTTTCCGTATAATTATTACATATCAAAGTATTTATTTAGTCATATTCATGGATTAAAATAAATATAACAGGTGACAAGAGTGGAGTTAGAAAGCTACTTGGATGGAGCCAACGATAATAATAATAATAGAGAGCTTGATGACGACTACTAAATTCAATATGAACTTGGAGAGAGAAAGAGTGATTATGGTGGCCTCATATTAGATACTTGCGGCTAGTGTCAAAACGGAATTGAGATTGCATTCACGAATCCAAAACCCGAATAGTCACAATGTGTACTTGGTATTATGATGATGAGATGATAGTAATAATAATATGATGATAATAAAATGATAAACTAAAATATGGAAAATAATATAAAATGTGGAAAATAAAATAAAAATAAAACTTTTTGTGTTTTCTTTTTGTGTTTATGAAGGTGAAGAGATCAGATTTAAAGAAAATGATGAAGAAAAAAGAAAGAATTTGGTGGAAGGAAAGATGATGAGCTAATTCTCTATCACGTCAGTCGCCAAAGCTCTCGGAATCCAATGTAACACCCTGAGATTTCCTAACTATCTTCCTTCAATTCTCGGAAATATAATATAAATAAAGTACAAAAATAAAAATATATATCCTGCCTACTAATTAGAAAAAAAAGTATCACCGCCACCGTGATAACGGCTAAAGCTTTTATCAAGTACTACAGCAGAAGTCTTTGTATTTCAAAACAAATAAAAAAAACTCCAAAAGAACTTTCAACCAAATTTCAAAATAAATTGTATTACAACAAAGAACGTATTAACGACCTCTGAAAACCAAATAAACTTCTAACTTCAAAACAAAACGTATCAATAAACAAATAACTAGAAAGTCCACATTGCCACATGAGCTAAGAAAACAACAATGCAAGCGTCATACTCAATCTCGGTATGATTGATATACTCACTTGTACATGCAGTTATTTTTTTTTTATTCTAGACAACTAATCGCCATCGAATGGGTCGTCGTGGCAAGTCAAAGACCAAAGCCATCCAACAAACACACAATCATCAAAGTAGTACATATATAGAGACCTATGCAAAACATTGATTGACAAACAATATAAAAGAAAAGATAGTTAACAGTAATACTTTTAGCAATTATCACATTAGGCACCTGGACATCGACAATCTCTCTCTATTT
>PYUH01000525.1:240464-293818 GCA_016808085.1 Suaeda aralocaspica | reverse complement strand
AAATGGGATCCCTCAGTAGCTAACCACAGAAGTCTGAGCTCATCAGGATAGACTTGCCCCAACTCTCCTCTGGAAAATAGGCAATAGGTAATGAACCGGAGGAAGTATCGGAGGGCTGCATGTTGAACCCGAGGGTCTCTACTGGTGGATGGGCATAGGGGGTGGTACCGTCAGTGATACGGAGCCACCAGGAGGCTTCATCGTAGTTGGACCAGCCATGCTCGAGAGCTACAGAAACTAGTTGCGTGGGTCCCAGAAGAAGTGTTCGTTGAACTGCTGAAGGGTAAGCTCATAATGGGTGCCAAAGAGTGTGAAACTGACCACCCCTGTTCTAGCTGTTGGGTTATTATTGGGGTTCCGCACAATAACCCTGAAGTGGAAGGTGGAGAGGAACTCCAGAGTGAGTCCCGGTAGGTGGGTGGGGCCCATTGGTTCGCCATGAGGTCCTGGCATGGTGACTCCGAGCCATGCACCCCAACCAATGTTATCCGCCATTTGGACCACTTGGTCAGTGATCCCCATTTCATCGCAGGTGCTGCGGTCAAGAATCTGGGTAGAGCGGATAGGTCGCTTTTTGCAGTCTCTCGAACCGGCTTGTTGTTGGCGGCGGTTGGGTGGTGCGGGGTCTCCCGAAACTAGAGCCTCGGGTTGTTTGCCCTGGAAGCCGAGGTAGAAGACTCGGTCGTCTGTGATTTCCTTGAGGTTCTTTGAGAGTCATGGGTTTCTGAAAATCGAAAATGCAAGCATTAGAACCATAGGAAAAATCAGTGACAAAGACTTACAAACAAGAACAAGCTCATGCAATGACACAACTTTCAATTAGATAATTTGAGTAGAAATTTCGGCATGACCCGTCTATTTTATCGATATAGCCAAAAGCCGTGAGGCTAACAACAATCACCAAAACCAATGTTTTTTTTTTCAACATAAAACCAAGATTTCCACACGTTTCCAAGGTTTTCAACATAAGTTCAATAGAACACAAATCTCATGAAACCGAAAATGCAACCATTACCAACATTTTAAGCCTCAACCACTAATTCAAGACATCATGTTTTACCAAGTAACAATTACACTAGAGGGAAGGAAAAAATAATCAAGCTTCCATGGCATTATCAACACAATTTAAGTCTAAAATTTAGCAAGTTAAACTATAATATTATCTACTCAAGAACCCAAAGCATTGTTCACAATTGTAAAATAGGGCATGAATTTTTTTTTTCTAAGTCATAAACTTGAAATTGAAAATTAATAACAGTTAAACAAGCAATTATCAACATCACACAAGCATAAAACTCAAGAAAAACATATACAAATTCGTAATTACGAAACCCTATAGTTTGAACGCCATGAAAAATTCAAGAAAACTTGTTAAAACTTGCTCAAAGTTAGATTTATATCTTAATAGATGAAGATTAATTGGAAGTAAAGTAGAAAAAACGCCCAAATAGTCCAAAATTAATCAAAAAACGCCCCAAAATTGCAGAAATTCGCGCGCCTCTATTAGCCCCAAATTGCAAATTTTTTCGAAAATTGATTGAGGGCTTTTGTTGAGGGAGATGAGAGGATGCTTGTGTTAAAATTTGAGTTGATTTGGTGAAGTATTGAGTGAGATAAGAGAGAAGGAAGTTTTTGAAGGTGAGGTTTTAATGGAGGTTAGGAGTTGAGGAGGAAGATAATGTGAGGTGAGGAGTGAGAGAAAGAAGATAAAGGGAATAAAAGAGTAAAAGAAGGCAAAAAGAATAAAATAAAAAAAATAAAACCGTTGCAAATTCGGCCTTGATGTGCCCGCATACGGGTATTATGCGCCCGCATCAAGTTCGAATTTCAAAAGTATGGGGCTACTGGGGGTAACATGCGGCCGTATAAAGTACTTATGCGGGCGCATGTTGTTTTTTCAGCAAATTCTCTGGGATTCTGGAGGTGAGATGCGCCCGTATAAAATGCTTATGCGCCCGCATCTCACTTTTTCAAAAAGTTCCTTGGGGTTCTGGAGGTGAGATGCGCCCGCATAAAATGCTTATGCGCCCGCATCTCACTTTTTCAAAAAGTTCCTTGGGGTTCTGGGGGTAGGATGCGGCCGCATAAATTCCTTATGCGGGCGCATCTTACTTTTTTTAAAAATTTTGTGGCCTTCTGGGGGTCAGATGCGCCCGCATAAAATGCTTATGCGCCCGCATCTGCCCCAAATTTACTCGACTCATGTTTTTTTCCTTCCTCTAAAAATTTCTTGTTACTTACCTCGACCCTCACTTAGATTTTTAGCTACGGAATGCAACCGAAAACCTCTAGTTACTCAACTACACCTAAAAGCACGCAAAAACACAAAAACACAACTAACTAAAAATTACGAAAATAAACTAAAACACACCAAAAGCACATAAAAAGAGTTAAGGAGGGATAGAAAGCTCGGGTTGCCTCCCAAGAAGCGCTTGTTTAGGGTCATTAGCTTGACCGTGGCTTCGGAGTGGTCAGTGTGAATCGGGATTGTAGAATTGCACCTCTTCTACTAATCCAACTGCATCACCTTCATAATAGAGCTTCAATCGTTGTCCGTTGACCTTGAACTTTTCACCTTTATCATTTTGGACTTCAACGAACCCGAATTTGCTCACCATAGTAACCGAAAAGGGACCGCTCCACCTGGACTTCAGTTTTCCAGGAAACAATCTGAGACGGGAATTAAATAAGAGTACCCTATCACCAACTTGAAATTCCCTTCTCCTGATTCTTTTGTCATGCCACCTCTTAGTCTTTTCTTTATATATTTTTGCACTATCATATGCAGCTAAACGGAATTCATCGAGCTCATTTAGTTGAAGAAGTCGCTTTTCTCCCGCCAGCTTGGCATCCATATTCAATTCCTTTACTGCCCAGTATGCCTTATATTCTAACTCAACCGGAAGGTGACATGCTTTACCATAAACTAACCGAAACGGTGAAGTGCCAATTGGGGTTTTGAAAGCCGTCCTATATGCCCATAGAGCATCATGGAGCTTGTTAGTCCAATCCTTTCTCGATTTTGCAACTGTCTTCTCGAGGATAGACTTGATCTCGCGATTAGAAACCTCAACTTGGCCGCTTGTCTGTGGGTGGTATGCTAGTCCTGTTCTATGGTAAACACCGTACTTTTTCAGCAGCTTATCTAACCTTTTCTCATGGAAATGCTTCCCCCCATCACTGATGACAGCTCTAGGGACTCCGAACCTAGGAAAAATAACCTGCTTAAACAACCGCAAAACCGTATTAGAATCACAATGGGGGGTAGCAAGAGCTTCCACCCATTTAGAAACATAATCCACAGCAACTAGAATATAACGGTTTCCATTAGAAGATGGGAAGGGTCCCATATAGTCAATACCCCAAACATCAAAAATTTCAACTTCCAATATACCTGTTTGCGGCATTTCGTGCCTTTGTGAGATGTTACCTGTTCGTTGGCACGAATCACAAGACATAATAAAGGCTCTCGCGTCCTGCAAGATCGTGGGCCAGTAGAAACCTGATTCTAAGACCTTGAACATCGTCTTGGAGGGTCCAGCATGACCTCCATAGGGTGATGAATGGCAATGGTGAAGGACACCATATACCTCCCGTTCCGGAACACATTTCCTATATAAACCATCTGCACACTCACGAAACAAGTTAGGATCATCCCAAAAATATCGTTTGACATCGTGCAAAAATTTCTTTTTCTGCTGATAAGTCAAGTCGGAGGGTAGAACACCTCCTACAACATAGTTAGCGAAATCAGCAAACCAAGGTGAATGCACACAAACAGCAAACAGATGTTCATCAGGGAAAGAATCGTCAATGGGGGTAGAGATCTCCCCATCATCATACCGTATTCTCGATAAGTGGTCAGCTACCACATTCTCTGCTCCCTTCTTATCACGAATTTCGAGGTCAAACTCTTGAAGCAGCAAAATCCACCGAATAAGTCTCGGTTTGGCTTCCTTCTTCCCAAGTAGATATTTAAGAGCTGCATGGTCAGTATAAACAATAACTTTCGAACCTACAAGATAAGCACGAAATTTATCTAAGGCATAAACTATAGCAAGCAGCTCCTTTTCCGTGGTGGCATAATTGACTTGAGCTTCATCTAAAGTCTTACTAGCATAATAAATAGCATGCAAGACCTTGTCTTTCCTTTGACCTAAAACCGCACCAACTGCAAAATCACTAGCATCACACATTATTTCGAAAGGTAAATTCCAATCAGGGGACTGTATAATAGGTGCCGAAATTAGTGCGTTTTTGATCATATTAAAGGACTCAAGACACTCGTCAGTGAATTTAAATTCAGCATCTTTTAGCAGTAATTGGGTTAGTGGTTTCGCAATTTTAGAGAAATCTTTAATAAACCTGCGATAAAAACCAGCATGACCCAAGAAACTTCTTACCCCTTTTACATTTACTGGAGGTGGCAGTTGCTCAATTACCTGTATTTTTGCCTTATCCACCTCAATTCCACGTTCGGAGACCAAATGTCCCAAAACTACTCCTTCATTGACCATAAAATGACACTTTTCCCAATTTAAAACCAGATTCACCTGTTCACATCTTTCGAGAACTTTAGTCAAATTAGTCAAACATGAATCAAAATCAGAGCCGTAAACACTAAAATCATCCATGAAGACTTCCATAATAGACTCTATAAATTCAGAAAAAATGCTCATCATGCAACGTTGAAAAGTAGCAGGTGCATTACATAATCCAAAAGGCATCCTACGATATGCAAAGGTACCATAAGGACATGTAAAAGTCGTTTTCTCCCTATCATCAGGATGGATGGGGATCTGAAAGAAACCCGAATATCCATCGAGATAACAGAAATACTTATTCTTAGCTAATCTTTCCAACATTTGATCAATAAAAGGAAGGGGGAAATGATCTTTTTTAGTTGCAACATTCAATTTCCGGTAATCAATACACATCCTCCATCCTGTGACAACTCTAGTGGGGATTAATTCATTTTTCTCATTACGAACAACGGTTGTCCCTCCTTTCTTAGGGACTACCTGTACTGGACTTACCCACTGGGAATCAGGTACTGAATAGATAATACCTGCATCTAGAAGTTTAAGGACTTCTTTCTTCACTACCTCCTGCATGTTAGGATTCAAACGTCGTTGACCCTGGATACAGGGTTTGTGGCCCTCTTCTAAATGGATTCTATGCATACAAAAGTCAGGACTAATACCGGTCAAATCATCAATAGTATAGCCAATAGCTTTCTTATGAGCTTTAAGTACACATAAAAGTTTATTTAATTGATTATCATTAAGAGAAGCACTAACAATAACAGGGTACAACTTCTTATCATCGAGAAAAGCATATTTCAAGTGAGAGGGGAGGGGTTTCATCTCAGGTTGAGTTACCTCTTTAACAGAACAAACCTCTTGAGGTAACTTAATAAATCTCCGGCTCTCTTTCGAGTTCGATTCCTCACCAGTGAGATCCTGGACTAAAGCATCAGTAATGATTGTACCATCACCTGCATCAACATCAAGACAAACAACAGCCTCCAGAAGATCTTTTGTAGTAGATCGAGGCATATCATCAAATACAATTTCATCAATGACATCGATAGCATAACATGATTGTTCCATCATTGGACTTTTAAGAGCAGCATTCAGATTAAAGGTAACTTTATCATCTCCTACAGACAAGGTCAAGCTACCATTTTTGACATCGATAACAGCACCTGCAGTATGTAAGAAAGGTCGACCAAGAATGATCGGGATGTGTGCATCCTCATCCATGTCTAACACAACAAAATCTACAGGGATAAAGAATTTCCCGACTCTCACCGGGACATCCTCTAAAATACCTTTAGGGTATTTCACTGTCCTGTCTGCCATCTGCAGGGTAATGTTAGTGACTTTCAAAGCACCCATATCAAGCTTTCTACAAATAGACAGTGGCATAACACTAACACTGGCTCCTAAATCACATAAAGCCTTGTCAATAAACAGGGGACCAATGTTACAGGGAATAGAAAAACTTCCTGGGTCCTTTAGTTTCGGTGGTGACTTGTTTTGCAATATGGCACTGCACTCCTCCGTGAGTGCTACGGTCTCCACTACATTCAATTCGCGTTTCCTGCTCAAAATGTCTTTCAAAAACTTAGTGTAAGTAGGAACTTGAGTGATTAAATCAGTAAATGGAACAGTAACTTGCAGATTTTTAACAATAGCTAAAAATTTACTAAAATGGTTATCGTTCTTACTCCTGGTTACCCTGTTCGGAAAGGGCAACCTAACCTGTGATTTCGGGATAGTATCAACCGGTGTGTCATCTGCCTTCTCCTTAGGTGCTTCAGCCTCCTTATCTGGAACTGCATCTGAATCTGCAATCACCTCATCTCCGGTCTTCTCAGCTCCACCTGAAACATCAGAATTAACATTATCAGTAGGCATTTTCGGACCTTCATAAGCAGCTCCACTCCTCAAGGTGATGGCATTGACATGGTCCCTCGGGGGATTCTGTGATGCCTGTGATGATGGGGGTGTGGGTTGTGATGGAAGGTGGCCTGGTTGCCTTTGAGCAGTTGATTGCGCAATCTGAGCTATCTGAGTTTCCAAGTGCTTGTTATGAGCCTGCATCGCCTCCATATTTTTCTGCATTTGCAACATCATATTCTTCAACTCCGAGATTTCTCCACTAGGTTGAGGTGGCATTGGCGGTGCTGGTAGTGGTGGTCTGCTAAAACCTGGTGGGTGTGGTGGTACATATCTCTGCATTTGCTGGGGTGGCTGCTGAGGTGGCATGGCTTGCTGAGGATTCTGGACATTGCTGTTGTTCTTGTAGGAAAAGTATGGGTGATCCTTCCAGCCCGGATTGTATGTATTAGAGTATGGATTGTTTTTATAGGCTTGAAAGGCACATACTTGTTCTACTGAACTAGTGCAAGACTGGGAATTATGACCGAAAGAACCACATGAATCACAGAAAGGATCAGTGCATCCCGAAAGTGCAGCTACAGGTGATGGTGGGGGAGCTGTAGTACCAATCTTATCGAGCTTCTGACTTATGGCATTTATCTGTGCAGCTAAACTCTCATACTTATCATCAACTACATGTTTCCCACCCTTTTTGGAATGCCCTCTAAGGTTACCAAACTGTGAATTATGAGTGGCAATTTCATCTATCAACTCATATGCAGCATTGACTTCCTGGTTCATAAACCGACCATTAGCAGCAGAATCTAGCAAGGCCCTACTCTCATTTCCCAACCCATTGTAGAATGATTGAACTAGGAACCATTTCTCAAGCCCATGATGAGGACACATTCTCAATAACTCCTTAAACCGTTCCCAAGCATCATATAATGACTCATCTGTCTCCTGATTGAAGTTAGTGATTTGGCTTCTCAATAAGGCAGTTCTCTGTGGTGGGTAGTATTTCCTCTGAAAAGCAAGAGCTAAATCCTCCCAACAATTAATGGTGGCCATATTGAGATCATTCAACCAGGTTCTAGCCTTGTCTTTTAATGAAAACGGAAACATTCGCCTTCTAATGTAGTCCTTAGAGACATTCATTTGCTTGATAGTATCACAGTATTGAAGGAAATTTTGTAAGTGTAAGTTCGGATCTTCCTTCAATGTCCCTGAAAACTGATTTCGTTCAACCATGTTCACAAGAGCCGGTTTCAGTTCAAAGTTAGCAGCATCGGTATCAGGTACTGAATAACCTCCAGCCATAGACTCCGTACTAGGCAAGGAATAGTCTCTCAATGAACGGGCCGCAGGTGGCGGTGGTGGTGGAGGCGGTGGTCCTCTACCCTGTCCTTCTCCTTCGGCAGCCATTTCAACTTCTAAATACCCTTCAAACAGCGGATTGAAGGTGAACTCGAAAAACTGAGACAAGTCAGAAACAGTTTCCTCCACAGATCGGGGAAGAAAAATTCGGCGTCTACTACGTCTCAACCGTTTCAGAAACACTCGCTCGGGCTCAGGGAAGATGTAAGTATCAGGCTCGTGGTCGTTTTGCATAAACCTATGAACCTGCACACAATATAAACTCCGAGCAAAGATAAGAAATAGCCCCAAAGAACTGAATAGTTCTTTGAGACTAAGAAGAATAAAAATAAAACAGTAAAAACCCGACTAATAGAATTAAAAATTGCCTCCCCGGCAACGGCGCCAAATTTTGAACAGGCTATCGCACACCTATCAAAAGTAAACCAAACGACACTAACTAATGTAGCTAGGGTAGTAAGGATCGAATCCTCAGGGAAGCAGTTAAACTCTATTAGTTCTAAAAAGCTTAAACTGTGTAAAGAGCCTTGGTCGAGAAGTATTGACTAGCTAACTGACTATTGACTAATTACTAACTAATTACTGGAAATGACGAAGAATTAAACCAATAAACTAAGCCTAGGGTCATTCGGGTCACCAAGAACAACTAATGGATTCACTAACAAAGATCGTTCAACCTCACAATTATCGTCAAATTAGGGCTCACTAATTCTCTCGAATCTAGACTCCCTCGAAACTCATCTAGCGGCTCTCGCTCATGCCTAGACTAATTCCGCCTATTATTCAGTGGTCTTATTGTGGTATTTTTACCTCTCGGCATCAAATTCAACAATTACCAGAATTACAACTAAATCTGCGCACAATTCAATTGTAAACAAAGAAACCAATAATAGGAAATTGACTACTAATTGTGGAATTGAAACAACCTAATTTAATTAGTCCATTAATTAATCAAGGTTTCCCTAACCCTAGAAATTAGACTACTCACTCATGATTATGAAAATTAAAGCAAGAACAATTGTAAAATTCCTAATTGAATTCATGAAGTAATTAACAATTAAACTAATTAACATAAACAAATAACTAAATTAATTAAACTAAAGAGACTAAAAAGCATAAATTAACTAAAATAAAGAACAAAAACAAAAGAATTACCAAATTGGGGAAACAATTGAAGACTTGAATTGAATTGAAATTTAATGTTATTAACAAAACCCTAATTTTCCTAAATTAATTTGAGAGAGAAAAGTGCTTAATTCTAAAACCTAAGAGAGTAATCCTCAATTATGAAAAGCATAAGTCCTTTTGCCTAGAAAGTCGTGCCTAATGTACCCAAAGTTGGGCTTTCAAAGCCTAACTACGAAGAAAATAAAAGAGAAATAAAAAATTCCGGAAAACCGGCTGATGCGGGCGCATAGGAGGTTTATGCGCCCGCATCAGACCTCCAGAGTGCCTTCTAAGTCATTTTTCTTCTTAAATGCGCCCGCATGTATATCTTATGCGCCCGCATAAGTACCTCAGAAGTTTCATTTTACTTTCTTTTCTTCTTATTTTTTCATGAGTTCTTTAAGTCTTGTTTTCACACTTCTTGACACGCATTTCCATGCATCTTCACTCTTATCCCGTCTAAGCTTTCCGGCTTCGTTCCGAGCCTCAGTTTCCGTGCCTGAAGTTACAAAACATACCAAAACCGAGCATAACAACCGCAAATGATAAAAATCAAACAAAAAAGCTCTAAAATTGCCGGAAATTAACCAAACTTAGCGAGGCGCTTCAAATTAGCTAAAGAACATCAAATGAGCTAAAATAGAGTCAGAATAACAACCACTAGGCATAAAATTGACTCGAAACAAGGGGAAAAACACTATAAAAACTGCACATATCAAGTATGAACGTCGGTTTTGGTACCTTATATGCCCACGTGTTGCGGCGTCGTCTCACTCGAACATTAGCACTGTTGTGCTACGTAGATGTTTCAGGTGTACCCTAACCTTACTTGCACATAAGATTTTTTGCTAGGATGGTTTATGTTAAAGAACTCTTATTACCATAAGGTAATGACTTTGGTTTATTTAAGTTTGAATATTTGTGGATTTCGTGATTTAGCTTATTAGATGTGATTTGCACATAACGGTCTTTTATTTCCTAGATGCTAGAGAGACTTGTGGTTTTTTTTTTTTAAATTTCGGGGAAGCAAAGAAGTAATAAATTATGTGAATAAAATGTTCATGGATGCATAAGGATAGTAATAAAAGCATAAATAGTAAAACGAATTATGTACATAACAGAGGTGGAAGGGAGTACCTAAATCATGATAGTAGGAAAACCTTGAAAACATAAGATAGTATATGCTCTTCAAAAGCGATGTAGTAAAAGCAACCTTCGCCTGATACTACAAGCCATTTAAGTAAAAAGCTAAGCATGAATTTTAATAAAGCAATTTAAAACACATGCGCATGATTATTGGAAACAAAATATATGACATGAATACTAAGTAGGCCTAGAATAGGAATCTAAATTATGAAAATTGTGTCAAAATAAGTTTTAATTTTCATTAAATGATATTATTTTTGAAATTAAATAAATAAATTAGATAAATGAATTCAAAATAAAAAAAACCATTTTAAATCAAAAATAAAACTCAAATTCCCGCGCCAATCTGCACTATAGTACAAATCATAACTTGCGCCTTTGCGCAAACTTCCTTTTACGCCACCTAACAGTTACCTCAAAGGTTGTACCGTGGTGTAGGCCCTAGGCTATGCCATAGCGTAGCCCCTTTGATCATTCAGCTCACTACACCTCACCACTTTCCTCCGACATAACACACAATGCACTTGGTGTTATAGCACAATAAGGCCTAACCTCCCGCTGTCCCACACCCACCTGCTCCATGGCGTAGGATTGGAAGCTATACACTAGTTGTCAGTTTTCCGGACCAAAGCATAGATCATCTCTTGCGCCATGGTGCAACTTTGACCAGTCCATCCCGCTATCCTATAATCTACTTGCGCCATAGCGTAGATTCCCACTAACCCACGATCACCTGCACTATAGCGTAAGTGTAGATACCTACAGTTATCCCCGCCTAAAGGCCGATGATTAAAGTTTAACACGTTGCAATAGGTCCACCTACTGAATTTGATTTCTTGAAAAGAATACCTAGATTTGTGTGTCAAAAGTCAATCATTCACCTATTTGGACTCTACTCCACAATCTAATAAAACAGGTGTCTCGCTGCCAGGTCAGCGAATCGGGGTCCTAGGGTGAAACGTCCTGGTGGGGGGGGGGGTATAAAACTCAGGAATTCCTAAATATTTGCGGAAAACATTTAAATAAAACTCTACTACTAGTTTAGCTAAAACTAAAGTATTACCGCCACCGTGATAAAGGCTAAGGCTATTAACAAAGTCTTACAACGGAAGACTTCTACTTAAAAACAACTTAAGTCAAAAATAGAAACCCTTTAGTCAAAATCGAATCAAATACTTTTATTACAAGTTGGAACCGAAACAACGACATATCAAAACCAACTTAATTTCACAAACTTAAAAACCAACATTAGTCCCAAAGACATATCAACAATAGCTGGGGATGGCAAAACAGGTTTACAGATCAGGTTCACGTTGACCTGTTTATTAAACAGGTCAAATTTGCCTCAACCTGAACCCAACCTATTTATTAAACAGGTTCAAGTTCTAAAACCTAACCTGATCTATTTATAAATGGGTTAGGTTCAGGTTGACCTGCTTACCTGTTTTCTTTTAATATTTCTACTTGAAAACTTGAGGCAAAAATCTGAAAATCATTCATAACATTAAAATACATCATTATATAGCAAATTAGACATCCTTTAAGCAACATATTGTCATGAAATACATAATCAAATTCAACCTATATCAACATAACCAACACTCCACCTTCCGAATATGCCATTTTACCAACCTGAAACCAACCTATTTTCTTAAATAAAATGGGTTAAACAGGTCAACCCATTTAACTAAACGGTTTGAAAATTTCGACCCAACCCATTAATAAATGGGTTAGGTGCAGGTCAGGTTAGTGGCTTGGGTCAGTTTTTGCCAGCTCATTAATAACATTTGTCATCAACGAGAAATTAAAGAAACACAGCGAAAGCAACACAACGAAAAAAGACAACCAAGAGCACTCTTCACTCAATCCCAGCATGATTGAATATGCCCTCCTGTACCTGTTGCTTTCTCTTTATTCTAGACTTCTACTCGCCATCGAAATGAATCGTTCTAGGGCCGATACAAAGATAAGGCTATGACCACAAAGAACATAATCAGTAAAGCGGAGTATATAAATACTAGAGACTATGAAACACACGAGCATGGATAATTCTAAGCAAAACATCAATAAAACACATAGTCTTACCTCTACCATAAACATGTATGTACCTATAACATGGACTCACTTTACTTTAAAATTCATTAACAATTAAGTTCGAATTTCGCATTGAACGGGTTTCCTCCTTCGAAAATCGCCCTTTGGGCACCAACTTGGGAGCAACTCCAAGATGGTATTATCTATGCCACATATAGTGACGGAATTCAAGCACTTTAATAATAAATAAGGAGTACAACGTCTAGTACTCCGATTAGAAGTCGTAAGTTACTATTCTTACAACTCTCCCAATAGTTCATAGTCATGGTATTTACGTGGTGCAAATCCTCTTTCACTATACGTGATTGTCAGGTTAATACTTGTCCTGCCTTACACGTAACATACATAACAATCAACACATAAACAAACGTGAACACCGTATTAATTATTCTTGATTTATAAGCGATCATTTTATTTACTTCTTACCTCCTTATTTACTTATCCTTCCTTGACCACACATTAATTGTGAGTGGCTAACAATTTGCTCATTAAACTCTTTGCTACTAAACATGTGAATAAGCATTCACTTAATTAATAATTTTCTTCTTGCCCTCAAGTTGTTAAACAACATCATTTTGTTTCTTCTTCTATGCTTACCACTAGTCAACTTCTTTTAAATGTCAATAAACATTACAACATCATGGATGTATTATAATAGCTATAAAAGCGGAATGTAAATCATAAAAGCAACATCATAAGCTCGACATGTAATCATGCAACATTAACACTTCTCATGCAAATCAATATAAGTCAATATGATTCAACATGATTATATCACTTCCCAATCGTCGTCACAAAACTTCTATCATGTAACTAAAGAGAAATAGAAATATTTTGAGCATGATTTCTATGTTCATGAACATCTTTAGTACTTACGTACCTCGTATAATAGCGATTACTCGCCACTACTACTAGAAATTGCCTGACTCGAAGCTTCCTACAAAACATAATTCAAGACTAATTAAAAACTTCCTTTAACTAAATTTTACAGCAACTCTAAACAACTTTTAAGTGTTGAAAATTCAACCAACACATCACTTTTGTTATGTCTATTCAATTTCATACTTTATCTATTGATTTCCTTTTCAAAAACCTTTGTTTTTAATAATTTTCCAAAAATGGCAGCTTTGTTAAATAACTTAAAAACTCCTTTAAACCTTTTTAAGCTTTATAATTTGACCTTAAAACACAGTATTAATGTTCTAAGCTCATCTTATGATGATGTCATGCATTTAAACACTTATAGAATAATTATAACATGAAACTACTGCTACTACTATTTTTATTCATGCTTAGAATAAATTTACGGCTTTATAAAACTACTTTAAAACCCTAAAAAACTAATCTAAACTCTATAATTTGATCATAAAACATCATAACAATAAACTATAATCATAATACATGAATTCAGAACTTTAAAAACACAAACCCTATTCATGAACAACTTTAAAAACATGATTATAAAACTAAAACATGATCGTCCTGTTAATCATCATGCATAAACATAATTAAAAATACATAATTTATACAAAGGGTTTGAATTAAAATTTAAACAGGAAGATTTTTTTATCACACGAACGAACCAAGGGGAAGGAGGATGCTGTTGGCTTGTTGGCTAGCTGCCAGTTGGTGGCATGTGGCCAGCGAATACAGGACCGTTGAAGGGAGAGGGCTGATGGTTGGGTTTAGGGTTTTCCGGTTTTAGGTTTTTTTTTCTAAGAACTCGAAAACACAAAACTATAAAAATAAATTCTGAAATATCTGGTTTAAAGGGGTATTTATAGGGCCAAAATCAATTTTAGTGAAATTATTAAAATACCCTTCATGATGGCAATTACTTTTATGTCGTTGTTTTAAAACATTTAAGGAAACTTCCTTACAACCCGAAATAAAAACTTGTAAAACATTTTAATAAATATTAAAAGGCCATAAAATACTTTATAAAATTTTTGAAAAAGATAATTATTTTAACTCCTTCATTATTAAGTTGTTTTAATTAATTAATTTGTTAAGCCTTTATTCTTCTTCAAAATACTAAAAATGCACATTGTAATTATTAATTAAGTTTATAAAAAGCCTAAAAATATGGGGTATTATGATCTACCCCCCTTAAAAGAAATTACGTCTCGAAACTTTGGGTAAAATATTGTATGGAAATTGAATTAGAGACTGCACTGTATGTGCCCTTTTTCCAAAAAAATTCCGTTTTAACTTTAGCTGTTGTAAACTTTATACACTTACTTAAATTATATCTAACGCTCCTTGAGTTTTTACTAATCAACTTTGAAAATGAAACATAAAACTTCACTAAAGAGTGGCAAAACTTGCAAAATTTAAGGGAAAAAACGTGCGAAATTCTATCGCACTGTATCAAACTTCCTCAATTGAGACACATGAAAAACGTTATGTACCTTGCTCAATTTCATGGGTAAGGCCAACTTATAAGCTACCTTACCAATTCTTTGTAAAATCTCGTATGGTCCAATATGCTTTGGACTTAATTTTCCCTTTTTCCTAAACCTCATTACGCCTTTCATCGGTGATACCTTTAATAACACCTTATCACCAAACTCAACCTCCCTACACTTTTGATTCGCATATGATTTTAGTCTATCTTGTGCAGCTTGAATCCTTGCTTAAATTCCCCTTACCTTGGTGGTAGTTTCCTCAATAAGTTGAGGTTATAGAATTACTCCCTCACTTATGTCACTCCAACATAAGGGACTTCTACATGTCCTTCTATACAGTGCCTCAATGGTTCCATCCTAATACTTGCATGGTAACTATTATTGCATGAGAATTCGATCAAATCCAAGTTATATTCCCAATTCCCTTGGAAATTCATTACACAAGCTCTCAACATACCATCTAACATTTGTATACTCCTTTTTGTCTGTCCATCGGTTGCTGGAAGGAAACCACTACTCATCTTCAAGGTAATACCAAAGTTCTCATGGACACCTTTTTAGAATTTTTTAAAGAAACATGGAGTCTCTATCTGACATGATATCATTTGGAACTCCATGTAGTCTCACAAAGTACTTTATATAAGTGATTGCAAGTGGCTCCATTTTCCATGTGTCCTTCATCGGTATAAACACTGCCGATTTGGTAAGCCTATCCACCACAACCCATATAGTATCATTCTGATTCTTTGACTTTAATTGGCAAACAAGTTACAAAATCCATCAAGATGCAGTCCCATCTCCATCTTGGGATCTTGAGTGGTTGCACTTCTCCTTGCGGTCTTCTATGCTCAAATTTTATGCAAGTGGTATCATCAATACGCAAGTGTTATCTCCATATGCATGTAGTTGATATCATCATCCCCCTTGCCTTCCAAACTCATGGCCAATTATTTCTTGCCTACCAAACTTCCCTTTACTCCCAAACTTTCTTGACTTCCTTACTTTCCTTGACTTCCATATTTCCCTCAAAGTTTGGGAGAAAAGGGAAGTTTGGGAGGCAAGAAATAATTGGCCATGAGTTTGGGAGGTAAGGATAATGTTGATATCAACTACATGCATATGGAGACAACACTTGCATATTGATGAACCACCTGCATAAATTCACAGGTGCATTTTACACGTAAGACACTTACTCACAAATTTAGTTACCTACCTTTTCATTCGAGGGCACCAATAAACGTTTTTCAGATCTTTACACAATATATCACCTCTAGTGTGAACCGAGTGTGGTGTATTGTGACCTATTTCCATGATCTTCCTTTTCAACTCTTTGAATTTCTATGGTTCACACCACCTTCCTTTATACCTTAAACTCATGCTTCATGACTTTTTAAATTTATTGCTTTTCCTGCCTTCCATTTCTCCCTTATTCTATCTGATTTCACGTCTCAAGCCTGTTTCTCCTTGATCTCCTAGAACACTGTTGGTTTGATGCGAAGATTACAAAGTATTCCTTCCAACAACACTTCTATTTCCAGGTTTAGTTTCTTCATGTACATACACAATTCGTCGGCAATTACAAGAGAATTCGTTCCATGCTTCATTTTACAATTTAGAGCATCCGCTACTACATTAGGCTTCCCTTCATGATGTTATATATCTAAGTCATAATCCTTATCCAATTCCAGCCATCTCCTTTGATGCATATTCAAATCCTTTTGAGTGAAAAAGTACTTCAAGCTCTTGTGATCAGTGTAGATCGTACACTTTACCCTATTGTAAGGGCCCAGAATTTTTTAGGCACCCTATATTTTCTAGTCACCTTCTCCAAACCATCCATAGGCTCAAATTTGACCTAAAGGTTGATTTAAGGGAAGATGAGACGAATTAATTAGACCTTTTTTTCAATTAAAATGGAGCGCTGGAACTTGTACCACGCTACAGACGTAGCACTACACAGTTTCCAACGCTGACCCTGCAGCGTTACAACTCTTGTGACGCTACAGAGTCAGCGTAGGAAAGTTTGGAACGCCACGAAGGTAGCGTAGTTAACTTTCTGGCGCTGCTCTTTTTTCCTTTTTAACCCATTTTTTGATCTTTTTTTGGGAGAAACTTCAATACCAATACCAACCATGCTAATAAGGAGTCGCCAATGAGTTTTAGGAACTAAATTCATGAATTGTGTAGTTAGATTAGATACGAATGAGACTCGAATAAGGGACGTTTGTCTAAATTGCACGGAAATCCTCTCCAATCCCATGGAGATGACTCCAAGTTGTGGTCGAGCGAACCAAAGATTGGATTCGGGGGCGAAGGTACTAACATGACAGAATGCGTCGAGTTAGCCCATAGGCGGCCAATACTAATTTCCTCTTAACAACACACAAATTAATTATATTTAGAATCACACAATTATCAATTTACAATATTAACAAAAGTAACATTAAATTGTTAGTGATAACACACAAAAAACTAATTAATTTAACTCAAACTGTTATTAAAATTGATTTAGGGAGCCTAACATGATTAGATTTGTCCGAAAGAATTATCTTGATTAAGCGTTGCAAACAATCAATTTAAGTCCTTTAACGATAATAAGGTGATAAAGCGGTAAATAAATAGTGAAACAACTAAAAGTCAATAAACATGATATTTAGGGCTCTCAGGAAACGTACCACTTCTCCTTTGAATATTGTCTTCGTCGAGTAGTAATTTGGGCAGTGTTTCAAATTATTGTATCAATACTATCAAAATTTGTAGCCACTTTTTAAGTAAAATAAATAACAAATAAATAATAAATAATTGTTTATAAAAATAAGGGTGTCAAAAAGCAATATTCGGAATAATTAAGTATGAGGGAGAGAATGAGTTAAAAAAAGGTGTTTACAAATGAAGAAAATGAAGATTTTTATAGCAGTGTGGGAACCCTAATTGCGCTGGCACGCCGAATCACGCTATCCCATTAGCGCGAGAAACCCTACAACGCTGCTACGCTCAGCGTGACTAAATTAACCGCGTTTCATTTTTGAAAGATTTTCTTTTTTTTTCCATTTATTTATATATTTATTTATTTATTTATTATTATTATTATTATTGTTGTTGTTATTATTATTATTATTATTATTATTATTATTATTATTATTATTATTATTATTATTATTATTATTATTATTATTATTATTATTATTATTATTATTATAAGGCATCGGGATAATTAAAAAAACGTCCGTTAAATAAGAATGGGACTTTTATAATATCCGAAATTTATTTTTTTATGCCCAAGTATACTCGATTATTCAATCTTCTAAATAAAAATTAATTTTTTTAATCATCACAAAGTCCTACTGCGGGACAGGGGGACTAAATTAGGTGTCTACAGTTAGCCCCCACTTTGATTGAGTCTAAGTAAAACGACAGTTAAAGTATGACCGAATCGTTTTTCGAGACTTCCGAATCCAGAGCCATGAGCTCCTCATTAACCAATGGGTGTGCCAAATTTTAGAAAGCAGTGGCTTTCGAAAACAGAAATCGACTTTCCTTTATATAAACAGATTTTAGTAAATTCGCTTATTTATTAAAACATTTAACACTTAGCAGATAAATTAGTATTTTGAATAAATTTTCTTTTTACTGTAATTTTTATAAAAAAGGTAATCAATTTGCTTATTTATTATTATTTCGAGTAAATTTACTTATTTAAAAAATGTAATAAATTCACTTATTTATTACTATTTTTAGTGAATTCGCTTATTTATCAAAATTAATGAAAAAATGTAAAAAATTATCTTTTTTGCTTATTTACTGAAATTATTAATAAATTCGCTCATTTATCACTAGGAATTCACTTATTTAATAAAATTATTGAAAAATGTAATAAATTCGCTTATTCATTACTATTTTGAGTAAATTCACTTATGTACCGAAATTATTGAAAAAATGTAATAAATTAGTTTATTCATTACTATTTTGAGTAAATTCACTTATCTACTGAAATTATTGAAAAAATGTAATAAATTCGCTTATTTATTACTATTTTGAGTAAATTCACTTATTTACTGAAATTATTGAAAACAATGTTTATTCATTACTATTTTGATTAAACTCGCTTATTTACTGAAATTATTGAAATAATGCAATAAATTCGCTTATTTATTGAAATTATTATAAAAAATGTAATAAATTCGCTTGTTTACTTAAACTATTGAAAAAATGTAATAAATTCGTTTATTTATTACTATTTTGAGTAAATTCGCTTATTTACTCAAACTATTTAAAAAGTGTAATAAATTCGCTTATTTACTGAAATTATTGAAAAAATGTAATAAATTCGCTTATTCATTACTATTTTGGGTAAATTCGCTTATTTACCGAAATTATTGACAAAAGTTTACAAGGTTGTCATGAGATCACAAACCATATCTTAATGTAATCCACTTTTGGAATATTTGGAACAAAGGATGAGAAAAGGGATCATCATCAAAATCAAATCCAAAGCAAAACAATACAGTAAAACACAACAAGGAACGCTAGCTTTGCAGCGCCCTTATTACTGTCCTGCTGAGGTGGTAGCGCACCAAGAACAACGACGGTCAACATGTTGTTGCTAAAGCAATGAGGTGGGGTAGGGACTGTGAGGATTTCGCTGACGTAGACTGGATGCGTGAATGGACTGGTTGCCTGTTGACGTACCCTCCAAGTACCTGCAAAAAAAGGACAATAATCCTCATAGGATTATTTCCTCCTCCGATGCTTAAGTAAGTATTTGTAGGAGAGTAAGTGAACAATAATCAACAAGTAAACAATTCTAGAGAGAAGTTCTAGAGAGAAGTCTTCCCTTTTTAGTAAGTGTTTTTGTCTTAATCTTTAGTGTGTACCTTTTATCAGATTTTTGTGGACTATTTATAGCCTCAAGTACAATTTCTTACCCAATGAGATTGCGACACTTGTCATCATCTCTTTGATTACCTTCATTCATTTGCCTAATGGGCTTTTAGCAGAGAACTTTTAAGGCCCCATGGTTTGTTTTAACTCTTTTCCATTGGCGAATAAAGGATTGACATGTGGCAAATGTAGGATTACATATGGACCAGTTAGAAGATGACACGTGGCAGTGTGGGCCCACTCAAGGCAAACTCATCACTGCCACGTGGCAATCCCATGCTGGCATTTAAGGACTCGTGGTCCAATTGTGGGATGACACGTGGCCGTGTAGGGTTCACTCATGGCACACTCATCACTGCCACGTGGCAATCCCATGTCATCATTTTGTAACAGAAATAGGGACACGTGGTCCATTCAGAGGCTGACACGTGGCAGCTGACTTGTCATGCCACATCAATTGCCCCTCAGATGGGCTGGTGAATCCATAATTCATTACCCATCTAATTCAATCAGATTTGGGCCTTACTGTGCAGGCCCATTTTCATTTGTGGGGGATTTGAAGGGTTTCAAATTTTCCCCCCTTTTTACCCTCACCCTTCTTCTTTAAATAGAGGTGTGAGGTAAATTCATTTTTCACATTTTAACACTTGTGAATTTTTCTAGAGAGAGAAAGTAGTAAGAGAATTCAGTAGAATTTTTAAGAATTTCCCAAAGGCGATTTCCGGTGAGTTTAGGCGATTTCAGGCGAAGCTTCAGTCAATGAATAGTGTATTCAGATCTTTAACCTACCAACTTCTTTACTCAGGTAACTATTACCTGGTCCGATTTCATTTTGTTTTTCTTTAATTATTCTATAATGTCTTCTAGTTCGTCTTCTCCTCTTAATGCTTGTACTCAATTGTTGATTGTTCCTAGTAATAAGCAAGTAGGAGTGGGAAGGGTTCATCACCTGGCTCCCAATATTCTATAGCCCCAAATATTCTTTCTTCATTGGGGTCACCGAATCTTCCATTCCTTCCTGTGCAGGAGGACATGGCAAGAACAAAACAAACTGCTTCATTAATATTTACAAGCAAGGACTCGGCAGACTCCATTGAAGAGATGGAGAGATCTGCAAACAAAGCCGAATCAAGACACTCGGCTACTGACTCTGATAACGAGGTCACTGCACCTCCACGTAAGCCTACCACCTATCCCACACCAGAGACCGCTTTGGTGAGATGGGAGGCCATAAAGGACATTAGCATTGTCCTTTGTGGTAATTCTTTTATTAACCATAAAAGCTTTCAAGTTATTCTTCCTAAGAAGGGGGATTCTCTTCTTAGTGCCCCAGAGGGATGCTTCGGCATTTATATGTCTATGATAGACATGGGCGTTTCAATTCCATTTCTTCCTTTCTTTTTAAATCTTCTTAACCGTTATGACTTAGGTTTATGTCAGTTAACTCCAAATTCATGGCATCATATTGTAACTTATGCTGCCACTTGTAAATTAAATAATCTTAGGCCCTCTTCGGCAGCCTTTGTACATATGCATAAATTAACTAAGGCTACCGGATGTAAACAAGGCTGGTTTACTTTGGCTAATGATGACGATTACATCACTGCCATTGAGAAGTCTAATAAGGCTACCTCTTGGCGAGGTGATTTTGTCTTCATTAAGTATGAGGACCCTGATTTTGTAGCTAGGATGAGTAAGTGGAACTTAAGTCCTAAATTCAAAGGCAAAGCGGCCAACCCACCCAAACTAAATACAAATGACTTAGCCATTTTAGATTTATTTAGAAAAACAACAGCTAAATGGAAAGGAATGACTTATGAGATTCCCTCCAAATGGATTCCTTTCAAATTTCTTTTCACTGACCACAAGTTTCTTGAAGCTTGTGGGTTAGTGTATGGTGGTAATGCTGGTAGGTTACCTTTTCTCTTTCTTTTTTCTTTTTTTTTTCATTGTTTTATGATTGAATTTGTTAAGTGTAAGTAATTCGGTCTTATTTTGTAGAAAAAGCATTAAACGAACTACCCGACGAGTAAAAGGCAAGATGGACCAGGCTGAATTCCTTTGTCGCCTTGCTCAATCAAAAGAGAAGACGCCTCTTCAGAAGAGGCAAACTACGGAGGTATAGATACCGGACTTGCCAAAAGTCCTGTCACCCTCATTTCATTCGGCTTCTCTTTTATTAATCATTTATTTATTTTTATTTATTTATTTTTTTTATTATTTTTTTATTTTAAACAATGTAACTTAAAGTTATTATACTTTGTAATAATTTAACTTGTAATCATAACATTCTTATTGAGGCCGGATTCATTATACTTGGAATTTATTTTTTGCTTTTGAAAAACTATGTAACACATCCGTTGTTCCTATCAGACACCGTGTGTGTCAAATTTTATTGCCTCTACATTAGATTCGGCCTTTATTTACTTAAAATTTTCTGTTGTTTCTGTGTTTGTATTATTATTAATCTTTCCTGACAATAAGTACTGGATACATCCGGTGTCTTTGTTTTGACACCGGATGTGCCAAAAATTATAACCCCTAGATTAGATTCGGTCTCCTCAACTAAGGCCGGATAAAATAAGGGTAAACCAGGATTTGGCACATTCGGCGTCATCGTATGATGCCGGGTGTGCCAAATATCATTCCACTATGATTGCATTCGGTCTCCCTAAGGAAGGCCGAATGTAAAACAAGTGAACCTGGTTTTGGCACATTCGGTATCATCATATGATACCGAATGTGTCAACCTTTCTTTGGTCTTAAGTTTTTTACAAATTTTAAAAACATAACTGTTTTCTTTTGTAAATGTACAAAGCCCAATATTTTACATGTTGCTTATTGTTTATCATTGTGTATTTGTTACTGTTGATTTTTGTTATTGCTTTTATTCATATTTTCTTCTTTGTTATTTTTTATTATTATTTTTTTTAAATAGTAACTCGACCTTGTTACTAAAGCCGAACAAGATTTGGCTTTAAACCAGTTTGGCACATTCGGTGTCAACTAATGACACCAAATGTGTCGAATTATGCTTGCGTGCCAATCAACTCGGTCAGCAATTATGAGGCCGAGTTGAACGTGTGAAAGTGCAGTTTTGGCACATTTGGTGTCATTTCTGACGCCGAGTGTGTCAAACGTTCCCTCATTAGGGTGCACTTGGTTAAGTGATAGTGACCGAGTTTTGTGTGTTAACCTGGAGATTTGGCACATTCGGTATCTTTTATTGAAGCCGAATGTGTCGAATCTGCTTCCACATGGACACCACTCAGTCTTTTAGAACTTTAACCGAGTTAAACACATGTTAATGCTGTTTTGGCACATTCAGTCATGACTTGAATCACTGAATGTGTAGATATGGCTGAAGACTTGTGTCACCGAGTTGATGGCTACATGCATGCAAATTTGGCACACTCGGCATGAAATTTTTTTGTAGTTTCACAACTTATTTTTCTTACAAGTTTTACTTATTTGTGATGTTATTGGCTTTGTGTGGTATATAATTTACTGAATTACTTTGAGATTTTGCAGTCGACCAGAGATACCCGGCCATCAGTGCTGGGTAAAGAGAAAAAGGACAAGGGTAAGGAGAAGCTTAAAGCTCTCCCTACCAAAATGAAAAGGAAGGAGAGTTCGACTCCACTCTCCATCAACCCCCAACCCAAAAAGAAAAGGCCAGCGACACTGAATCGTCCCCGGCTTCAACCCCAAGTAAGCCGGTTGGGGATAGTCCTTCATCGAAGGAAGTTCCCTACAAAAGGAAAGAGAAGGCTGGTAGGACGACCAGCAGCCTTCAAAGGGACCCTGTCTTTGACAATCCCTATGAGACTGAGACCGGCCTAATGGATCCGGTCGAACAAGATGAGGCCAGACGTGCTGGCTGAACCATTGGAGGAACTGATCAGGATCCCTCCCTCCAGGATCTAAATGATCTTCCTCCACCAGACAAGGATCCGGCGGCCGGAATGCATGAGGCCATCAGGGAGAACATGCCCCTAGAGTTTCTAGAATCTGCTATGGCCACAGGTATTAAGTTTGCTCGTAACATTGTTACATCCGTCTCGAGTACTCGTTCTGGAGACTCTATTACATCTCTTAGAGACCCTCGGGCTATAGTTATTCCATTTCCCACTACAGATGTGGCTGACTCGGAGAAGGACTTCCTAGACGACGAAGGTGACATCCCTTCTACCTCTAAGACATTCGACTCTAACTACAAGAAGGAGTTGGTCTGAGAGGTTCTCCGCTGTGGAGACAAAGAGTACAAGGAGTCTTTAAGGGGTATCCTTGATGGACAGCTAGGTCCATGTTTCAACAGTTGTATTGAAGTAAGTTATTTATTATGCCTTCTTTTGTTACTAACTTTCAATTGCTTCTTTATTACTTAGTGGATTTTTGCTAACTTGTGGATTTTTCTTTTGATAGATCATCTTTCGGCTTCAATACTTACAAAATTTGGTTGCTCAAACCAAAAAAGAGAGGGCAAAGGCGGCCCGAATGCAAACCATCTGCGAGTCTTACTTAAGTGAACAAGTCCGCAAAATCCAAGCTCAAAATTCACATGCTGTGAATGAGCTTTCTGCTTCTTTGGGACAGGCCAAAGAGTAGAACTTGGTCATGGCTAAGAGGAACATGGACCTATGGACCGATTTGGAGGAGCTCAAAAAGAAAGAAGCGGACTTTGAGCAGATGGCCTCTGACAAGAGGGACGCCGAGTTAAGGGCGGAAGAGGCTGAAAAGAAGGTTGCTGCTTTGACAGAGCAACTAAAAGAAGCTAATGTCCGGCTTGAAGAGGTTGAGAAAAAGAAAGAAGAAGAACTTAACCAAGCCGGACAATTTGCAGTCCAAAAATATCTGGAAGGTGAAGAATCTACCAAACAAAGGATTGCGGAGGCCTGGACACTCGGCCTCGAGGAATATGTCCCCTTCCAGTACTTTGAAAAAAGAATGGATTATGCCACAAGGGCTCACTTAGCCAAACTATGTGGGGACACTCCTCCCAGCCCCTTCTGCCCCTCTGACGCCGAAGAGGAAGAGGCCGGAGATGAAGAGGAAGACAAGGAGAAGGATGGAGCAGGAGCAGACACCACTGCATCCACTACCATAGAGCATCCTGCACCAATTGCTCCTTGATTTTTCTTTTTCAATTTACAACTTGTTGTATTTTTTACATTTTATTCAATATTGGTTTTTTCAAACCAATTGTATTATACATTTATGCTTTTAAGCATACCTTTATCAATCCATCCTTTACTTTGTTTATTTTTGTTGCATTTTCTCAATGATGGTTACAATTTATTTATAAAGCCCCTTATATATTTCTAAGTGTTTTTACTTAGAAATTTCAAAGCATCTTTATGCATTTCTAAGCGTTCTTAATTAGAAATTTCACAGGTCTGGATACAATCCATTTGCAAAGCATGTTTTATATTTCTAAGTGTTTTTACTAAGAAATATTTGTAAGTGTTTTTACTTAGAAATATTTCTAAGTGTTTTTACTTAGAAATATTTGCAGGTTTTATTACTCATAACCCTTAAACTTCATAAGACATAATTTTCTTAAAAACACACTTCATGAACCATTGAACATTGGTCATTAAGTTTTAGACTATAAATCACTTAGAGATTTAAAGTGTAAGTTGTTCTGATTTGGCATTGAAATATACATTGAGATTCATCCTTGACTTAGAAACTTCTAAGTATTTTTACATAGAAATTTCAAAGCATCTTATATATTTCCAAGTGTTTTAACTTAGAGATTTTAGAGGACTTAGGAATTTTTAGAAATCCCTTTTAAAGATTTCACCCACCAGTCATAACCCCTATAAATATACATTGAGGTTCAACTTTGACTTAGGGAATTTTAGATGAACCAAATATTTGTTAAGTGTCTACAGTATATTTCGACATATCCGGCATAATCACATGACACCGGATGTGCAGTAGTTAGTGATTTTTGTTGGTAGACTTAACCTTTTTAGGTGTCTTAACACCGGATGCATTGTATTTTATTGACATCGGATGCGTCATACTTGATGACGCCGGATGTGCCAAACTTGGTGTTTCTATTATTTGACTCGGTCCCTTATTAATGACCTGTCACCGAATGTATCTTACTTAATGACACCGGATGTGCCAAACTTGGTGTTTTTAACATTAAACTCGGTCCCCTTTTGGTGACCTAATCGAATGTGTTCAAACCCATATTTGGCACATCCGGTGTTTGGTCTCCTCTTTGGGTGACCTAATTGAATGTGCTTAAACCAATTTTTGGCACATCCGGTAACAATAAGATCCCTGTGTTTACAAACTTTAGACTTTGGTTGATTTAATTCTCTTTAGAGGTGACGGGGTGATGAATCAATCAACCATATTGATTGCCCCTAAACATAAGGATCGAGATTGTTATTAGTTTGTTTATAGTAAGAATTTTTATCTTAAGACCGAATCTTGGGCCTTTAAAGTCAATTTGGTGATCCGTAATCATCTAAGGGAGATAAAAAGTCTCGTATTGCTTTTTCTCCCAAGTATTAACCAGTGGTTAATTTTTCGGGATCCTGCCCTTATTGTTTTCAAAACTGTTAAGCAAGTTTTAACTCATAGTTAAGTGTGGGGCTGTGCCCTTGAGTGCTGAAGTCAGCATCTATTTAATCAGCTGTAAACTTGATATATAGAGGCGAACATTAGAGGAAGAAGAAATTTCATTAATTACGGCCCGTAGCCAATTTAATACAACATGAAATTTCTTTCCCCATTGATCAACGTGGATCAAATAGGTGGGCACATGGCCTTACACTATGGCTTCTTGAAACCAAGTTTATAAATAATATTTTTTCAGATTATTTGCATTCCAGGTTCTGGGTACTTCATATCCATCCATAGTTTGTAAGCGATAAGTTCCATCTCTCAATACTTCGATTATCTTGTATGGACCTTCCCAATTAGGAGTAAGTTTGCCCTGCTCATCAGCTCTCCCAATGGACTTCATCTTCCTCAGCACAAGACCCCTTTCCTTCATTGGCCTATGGTTTACCCTCTTGTTATGTTCTCTTGCCATTTTCAGCTTGTACACTTCTTGCCTAAGTAGAGCATTGCCTCTAACTTCAGGTAACATGTCCAAGGTGGCCTTCATCATTTCCCAGTTAGCCCCTTCATCATATAACATAATTCTTAGGGTAGACTCACATATTTCGATAGGGAGAACTGCTTCTGATCCATACACAAGCATAAATGGGGTTTCCCCTGTGGAATTCTTTGTTGTTGTCCTGATAGACCAGAGGACATTGTACAATTCGTCCACCCATAAACCTTTGGCAGCATTCAGCTTTTTCTTCATTCCCGTGCTAATGATCTTGTTGAAGGCCTCCACCTGTCCATTGGCTTGTAGATAGCCAACCAAGGCAAAATGAGTTGAGATGCCTTGATCTTCTAGCCATACTCTTAACTGCGGAGTCTCAAACTGAGGACCATTATCGAACACTATTGACTGAGGTACCCCGAACCTTGTTATTATATTTTTCCAAATAAACCATTTGACATCCCCATGTTTAATACTTCTCATTGGCTCTGCTTCTACCCATTTGGTAAAGTAGTCTACTGCAACCAAGACATACTTCCTTTATCCTGATGCTTGTGGATATGGACCAAGAATGTCTATTCCCCACTTAGCAAAAGGTATTGGGCTTAAAATTGGGTTCAAGTTATTGGCTGGCTTTTGTGGTAAATTGCTGAACAGCTGACACTTCTTACATTTTTTGACATAGGTCATTGCGTCATGTCTCAGACTAGGCCAGTAATACCCAGTTCTTAGTGCCTTTTCTGCCAGCGCTCTTCCCCCTATATGAGAGCCACAAAACCCCTCATGGATATCTTCGAGAACCTCCTTTCCTTTTTCTGGGGTGATGCACTTTAGTAGTGGATGAGTAAAAGACTTCTTGTATAGTTGCCCTTGCCATAAAACAAACCATGCATCTCTAGCTTTCACATATTTTGCTTGTTGTGGGTCGTTTGGCAAGGTTTCATTGGTTTTGTAGTCAATAATCTCATCCATCCAAGAGCTTCCTCGGCTGATGAAGTTAACCTCCATCTCCTCTATGCTTCTTTTCTCTTTAACTTCCCAGAAAACTGTTCGGGGATTCTCACCAACTACAGAGCTTGCTAACTTGGAAAGAGCATCAGCTTGAATATTCTCAGACCTTGGAATCTGCATGATTTCAAACTTGTCTAGTCCTTTTACTTCCTCTTGAAGTATATTTAAATATTTGGCCATGATAGCATCTCTAGCCTCATAGTCTCCCAAGTATTGGCTTACAATAAGTTGAGAGTCTGATCTTGCATCTATCTTTTTTGCCCCAGCAGCTCGGCATAATTTGACTCCGGCAATCAATGCCTCGTACTCAGCCTCATTATTTGATGTTTGAAGTTTGAATCTCATGGCATATTCGTAGATGTCACCCTCAGGTGACTTACAAATAATACCCGCCCCACATCCATTCTGAGTGGATGAGCCATCAACATATAAGGTCCAGTGATCAATACTTGGTTTTTCCATAGGCGGCCTTGTCATTTCAACTATAAAATCGGCGAATGCTTGGCCCTTAATAGCTTTCCTTGGTTCGAAGGTGATGTCAAATGAGTCCATTTCTAGAGCCCACTTGAGCATTCTCCCGGAACTTTCCTTGGACAGGGCTTTTTTGAGCGGTTGATTAGTGTATACAATGATTTTATGAGAAAGAAAATAGGGCCTCAACTTCCGGCTAGCCATGAATAATGCGAGTCCAAACTTTTCAATCAGAGCGTATCTGATCTCATCATTTTGGAGTACGTGACTCACAAAGTATACCGGATATTGAACCCCATTTCTCTCAGCTAAAAGAACGGCTGAGAGTGCATTGTCTGATACCGCTAAATAAATAAATAAAGTTTCGCTTTCAATGGGACTGATTAATCTTGGGAGAGTATGTAGGTGTTCTTTCAAATGAATGAAAGCTGACTCGGCTTCCTCTGTCCATTCAAACACCGGACTGCCCTTGCCTGCCCTTGCCTGCCTTTGCCTTTCCTTTGATCGTATCAAAGAAATAATGGCATTTATCACCTGCCCTTGTTAGGAATCTACCAAGAGCAGCTAGGCATCCGGTTAGCTTCTGCACCTCTTTAACGTTCCGAGGAGAGGTCATATCCAGCACAGCCTTGACTTTGTCTGGATTAACCTCAATCCCTCGTTCATCCACAAGAAAGCCCAAAAATTTTCCAGAAGTTACCCCAAAAACACACTTCTTTGGGTTTAACTTCATCTTATACCTCCTTAATGTTTCGAAGGTCTCTCTTAAGTCTGCCACATGATCTTTCATTTCTTTACTCTTGACAATCATGTCATCGATGTATGCTTCCATGTTCCGTCCCAACTGCTGTTTGAAAACATTATTTACCAGACGTTGGAAGGTTGCTGGAGCATTTTTAAGACCGAATGGCATCCTTGTATAGCAATATAGACCCTTCTCGGTTACAAAAGCTGTTTTTTCTTCATCTTCCTCCCATAGAGGAATTTGTTGAAATCCTGAGTAGGCGTCCATAAAACTCAACAATGCATGCCCTGCCGTTGAATCAACCAACCGGTTAATCTTTGGCAAAGGAAAGCTATCCTTTGGACAAGCTTTGTTAAGATCAGTATAATCGACACACATTCTCATGGTGCCGTTTGGCTTTGGAACCAAGACTACATTAGCCACCCAGTCAAGATACTGACATGGTCTGATGAATCCTGCTTCCAAAAGCTTATTCACTTCTTCCTCTGCTGCCTTATTGCGAAGTTCGCCCAAATTTCTCTTCTTTTGGTGAATTGGTTTAGCATCGGGCTTTACATTCAGCTTATGTACAGCTATACTATGGTCAATGCCTGGCATCTCCTCCACCTCATATGCAAAGACATCCTTGAACGCTCTGAGTAGCTTCCTCATTTCTGCCCCAACATGGTCGTCTGGGGCCTGGCTAACCTTGATTGTTCGGTCAGGCTTGACTTCTTCAAGAACGAAATCTTCGTGTTCACCAACTGCCTGAGGCCGAGTTACTTGGCTCAAATTATGAATAGCCATTAGTTCATTTTTAGTCATACTCTCGGTTTTCCTCTCCTTTGTTGGCTCTTCCACTTCTTCCCCAAGCAGTAGGTTTAAGAGTGGTGATATAACATTCTCGGGCAATTTGGTGATCCCCACAAAGAGTTCCTACAGTTCCATTCTTATACTCATACTTCATGAGCATGAGATGTGTAACAATTACTGCCCTAGAGGCGTTCAAGGTTGGTCGTCCCAAAATTACTGATAGTTCTTTAACCACCAGGAACTTGACGACCATGTTTCTTGCACATTCCTTTTCCCCTATCCTTACTGGTAGGGAGACAGTACCCAAAGGGTTGATTACCCCTCCCCCGAAACCAATAATCGGGTGATGGATAGGTTCCAAGGTAGACACATCATACTTCAACTTTTTGAGGCAAGCATAACTAATGATGTCAGATGAGCTGCCAGTGTCTATCAATATTCGTTTGACCCTCATGTTGGCCACTTTCAGTTCCACCACCAAGGGATCATCATGTGGTGTACGAACATTGCCTCGGTCTTTATCACTGATCATAAGTTCTGGAAATTTGACCTTGGCATCATGCCCCATCTCCGGTGATCCTTCTCGGGAGAGACTCCGTAAGTACTCTTTATTCCCTCGAAGGGTTGGTCCGCCAGCTGCAAACCCACCGGAGATGACGTACACCACATCCTCTTCACTCTCCGCACCATCTTTAGGCTCACTAGCCTTGAATTCCATCTTTTGTTTGGAGTTCTTGTCCTGGGATTTGATCAAGCATTGTGAAATTTTTCCCTTGATGGCAAGAGATTCAAGGGTTCTCTTAAGATTGAAGCAATCATTAGTATGATGCCCCGTATCTTTGTGAAAGTGACAATATTTACATGAGTCCCTATCTTCCTTGGCAGTTCTTAGAGGTGGTGGATCATCAATCTCAATTTTATTACGAATTTCTCTGAAAACTGAATAGAGATCTTTGGTGAACTCTATCTTAGGACCATCATTAGACTTTCTTTTCTTATTTTGGAAGTTTCCTCCCTTGCCTGATGTCCTAGTTGCCCAGGTGGCATGTTTCTTTTGGTCCCTGTGTTTAGAGTGTGGTTCACTCTTTCTATCATCTCTTCTGTCCTTCCTAGTGGAAGCACAGAGCTCTTGTGCATGAATGAAACATTCAGCTTCTTCCAGAATTCCTTTCAGCGTTTTGCAATTTCTTCTTACAATATCAAATTTAAAAGTTCCGTCTCGGAGACCTCTAAAGAAGTTATCGAAGTCCACACCTTCAGATAAATTGGGGATTTGCAAAGATTCCAGATTGAATCTTTGCACATAACTTCTAGAGACTCATTTTCTCCTTGCACTATTTTGGCCAGATGCATGCTGGTCTTCCTCTCCCTCTTGTTAGCCATGAAATGATGTACAAAGATCGTACTCAATTCATGAAAATTGTTGATTGATTGATCAGGGAGGCTATTGAACCATTTATGGGCAATTCCTTTCAGGGTTGCCGGAAAGTATCGGCACCAGGTCACATCATTTAGACCCTGAAAGTACATCAAATGTTTGTAGGTAGCCAGATGCTCCTCCGGATCAGTTGTCCCGTCAAATGGCTCAATTTGGGGTATTTTAAACTTATTGGGACGCGGAGCCATCATGATGGACATGGAGAACGTTGCCTTCCATTCCATCATTGTGTTATTAGGCGTTTGTCCAATAGCCCTCGTAGGGTTATGGACAGCCTTTGTTGACTCTCGGCAAGGATTATTTGATTTGCCTACATCCTCCCAATACTTGATAATCTGTTCTTTTCTGCACTGATCGGCCTTATCAGCTTTCTTCTTTTCAATTAAGTCTCGTAGACTTGCATGTTCTCCTGATTCCAAGGAAACATGATGGGAGTCAGTTATCTCCCTAGTTGATGATTCTTCAGATGAACCAGGTCGGCCTCCTTTTTTCCAGGCCCTCTTAGCCTTCAGATACTCTCTTGTATCCATACTAGAGACTTTCTTCGCATCAAGATATTCTCTTGCATCTCGGCTAGATGATTTCTTTTGCTCAGAATACTCCCGAGCATCACTTGCAATGTCTTTCTTGAACTCAATGAGTTCTCTAGCATCAGTTTGAGTCTTGCTAGATCCAGCTTCCTTACCTGCCAACTCCCGTTTAGGCTTAAATATGGGAGTGACAGGGTACCTCTTCACTGCACCCTATTGGGTTTTCAGTGGAGTTCGGTCCTTTCTCAATTTCTCAAATTTCTCATGGAAAGTCAATCTCTCCTGGCCTTGGCCTTCCTCAATCATCACACCTTTTATCTTTGAAGATGAAGGGCTTTGTGTCTCAACCTTCTCTTGAGTTTTCTTGGTGGAATACTCCCGTAGAGTTTCCGCCAGGTTCTCTTGGAACCCAACCAAGATACTCTTGAGCTGACTCATGGTCACAGGTTGGTTTCCAAAATCAGCTTGTTCTTGTGTTCTTCTCGGTGAGCCAGTACCTTCCCCAGTTTGGTAAGTTCCAGTCTGGTCTAGGTATCTGGTCTCATCCTCAGTTGGAATTCCACTTCCAGTCATTGTTAGGAATCCTCCCTTCAGACGGCGCCAAATGTTGTTGCTAAAGCAATGAGGTGGGGTAGGGACTGTGAGGATTTCGCTGACGTAGACTGGATGCGTGAATGGACTGGTTGCCTGTTGACGTACCCTCTAAGTACCTGCAAAAAAGGGACAATAATCCTCGTTTTCCCTCTCCAATGCTTAAGTAAGTATTTGTAGGAGAGTAAGTGAACAATAATCAACAAGTAAACAATTCTAGAGAGAAGTTCTAGAGAGGTCTTCCCTTTTTAGTAAGTGTTTTTGTCTTAATCTTCAGTGTGTACCTTTTATCAGATTTTTGTGGACTATTTATAGCCTCAAGTACAATTTCTTACCCAATGAGATTGCGACACTTGTCATCATCTCTTTGATTACCTTCCTTCATTTGCCTAATGGGCTTTTAGCAGAGAACTTTTAAGGCCCCATGGTTTGTTTTAACTCTTTTCCATTGGCGAATAAGGGATTGACATGTGGCAAGTGTAGGATTACATATGGACCAATTAGAAGATGACACGTGGCAGTGTGGGGCCCACTCAAGGCAAACTCATCACTGCCACGTGGCAATCCCATGCTGGCATTTAAGGACTCGTGGTCCAATTGTGGGATGACACGTGGCCGTGTAGGGTCCACTCATGGCACACTCATCACTGCCACGTGGCAATCCCATGTCATCATTTTGTAACAGAAATAGGGACATGTGGTCCATTCAGAGGCTGACACGTGGCAGCTGACTTGTCATGCCACATCACAACCCACCAGCGCGTCTTCTTCTATTACGCTCCCAGGTCAGCGTGTTACCATTTGCTAGGCTGTGAATGTTCCTTGATTTGTAAATGTTGATGTTCAAAATATGTTGTGCAAGTACAATTTTGTAAACACGCCAAGGCTTTGGTGAGACTGGTTTACTAGCGCTGGGGCGTAGCGCTTCTGGTGTAATCGCGCTGCACCAGTAGCGTGTTCAGTCAAGTGATGCTGGAGATGTAGCGCTAGAATTATAAACTCATTGTAGGTTTTTATTTATTTTTTAATTTTTATTTATTTTTTGGTCCCAAGCTTAATTTTGAGAGTTATGGCATAAATTTGTGCTTACATTAGAGGATTGATTGCTATAATTTATTCAAGTAGTCATAAGAATGTTTGAGCTTGTGACAATTTATATTTGCTCTTATTTTTATCAAACATATGTGTTTTTGGCAAATGATTGTCCTAATGATGTTAAAATGAAGTATAATGCTACATGAATTATTTGAAAAGTGTTCTTAGACTTTCATGACTCATGTCATGACCCATACATTTTGACATTTTAAAGATTAGTAAGCTCTTAATTAGAGAGTGTAGTTGATTAGTTTATTTTAATCATAACTAAAAAAACGTTTCTTGAATAGTTTTAATTATAACAGCAATGAGCTCTTAATTAATAATCATAAGTGAACAAATTGCTCTTGATTAAGTTATTTTATTTATAAAAGTAATGTGCTTTCAATTTATAATAAAAAAGAGCAATGGGCTCTTAATTGATAATTTAAAGTGAAAAAAATGCTCTTGATTAATTTATTTTCTCTATAAGAGTAACATGCCCTATCTTAATTTAATAATAAAAAGAGCAATGAGCTCTTAATTGATAATCAAAAGTGAAAAAATGTTCTTGATTAATTTATTTTATTTATAAGAGTAACGTGCTCTTAATTTAGTAACACTAGTAGATAAAAGAGCATTAGCAACGCTCTATTGCAATAGGTTATCTTTAGCAACGGTTTTATGAAGAACCGTTACAATAGAGTACCTATGGTAATAGCTTACTATGAACCGTTGCAAGAGCATCACTTAGCAACGGTTAGTTAAAACCCGTTGCAGTACGTAACACTTTTAGTAAAAGGTCAAACAAGAACCGTTGCAATATTGAAAAATAGTAGAGTAATATAGATTGAGTCACTGACATTACATTCTCTTGATTTCTTTGGAATGAAGTATACCCATTACTAATCCCTTACAAATAAACCCACAAATCCTCAATACCCACTCAATTGCAATCTCACTGTACCCCAATTTCACATTCGATATCAATTCTTAACCCCCAATTATCACGTTAGATTTCAATACTAAACCCCAAATTCATTTTTGTTTTCGATACTCCACCCCAATTGCCATTTCGATTTTATTGTTCAACTTCAATTTCATTCCAAAGAAACATAAAGAATCCTATTGAGGAATTCTGTCGAATATTAACTCGAATCTATTAAGCATTTTCTCAAAATTTGCAGGTATACATGATGTCAAACAATAGATCGATTCAATTTGTGCTTAGGTCAAATTGTTAGTTTACCAAATATGAATTCGATCTTCAAATTTTATATTTCAATAATGGGCAAATCAAGCATGTCGTGGAAAATTACATAAGGTGATTGTTTCTTCCTCAATTTATATTTTTTACAATTTTACAATTACTGATTATTATATTTTTTTTGATTTTCATTGTTTTTACTTTAATTGTTGGCCGAATTTTCGCGATTTAAAATTAAGGTTTCAATTTTGATGGCAAATTGGATTAGATATTCATGTTTTTTTTTGTTTTTTTTTTATTATTATTTTTTAATATGAATTTGCACATAGAGATATGGGCAAATAGGGTAAACTACAATAAAGATTAAAAATTCAAATGAAATTATTGTATTACATGCACTGGGTTGAATTTTGGTTATGAATTATGTAGTCCTCTAAAATGGCTTCGCACTCAATCATTGACGATATGAGTTTTAAATGCTGTTAAATGTAGTATTTTCAGTGTTTCAATGCTTTCAATTCAATTTCCTTGGGATAATCATTTTTAAATCTAATTGGTTTCTATATGATTTCAATGCCTGCAATTTTTGCTTTCAAATTGATTGTTTTTATGGATTGCTTTGTTATTTAGTTTTCAAATTGGCTTTATTTAGCTTTGCCAGAATATAACCTGTTAAGTATTTACCTGAACAAAATTTAGGTTACTCCAACTCCTCGTTTCACCTCAAAATACCGGTGTTAGATACGCGTTCCTTGGATATTGGTATGACACTCAAACACTTCAATTTTGAACCAAAACTATGCATTTTTTTTCAAAAAAAAAATTGCTATGTCTGACACTTGGACATATATCGGTATCAGTCGCTTATGGAAGAGTCCAAGTAACACACAATTACATAGATTAGTCTCATAATTTATACGGAATGTACCTTGATATAATGCTTATGAATATTAGTTCTACCAATTATTATGTCTTTTGATGCTATTCAACAAAGAAACTATCTCCTTTTTGTTTACATCTGGTATACAATAAACTTGTCTCAGGCAGCTCTTCCTCTCTTGAAATGCTTTGGTGAATTGCCCATTCCACTATGCAGTGTATATACCTACTCACAAGAATTACTAAGCTTGTTCAATTTTTTGGCTGAATTGGGATTTCTCCATTATTTAGAGATTTTACAAACTAATTGTTTGGTGTTTAATGATTTACATAACCCCTTTTGCTGAATTAACTAACAAATTCATTAAAGTAATTAATAAATTCATTAGATACCCGCTTGCTACCCTTGAGAAGTACTTTGTTGCCGTCATAAAATATAGAAAGCATGATTTACTAACATTAGTCATTTTGTTGCATTTGAATGCACAAAATAGCATTTGAGCAATAAAGTAAGAGAACGATAAATTTTGAGTAATCTTCTTTGATGGTTAGTGTAGACAAGTCCTTTTATGCTCCTATAAAGGTAAGTTACTAGCCAAATCCTTAAGATTGTCCTACTTAATTTCTTTCTTTATTTTTGTTCTTTGTGCTACTACATTTTTTTGTCTGTATCTTTTCATTTGCTTATCCTAGTAGTTATATTCTCCTTTTTATGTATCTTTTCATTAGTAATTCAGCATTGGTTGTGTAGTTTTCAAATTATCTGATTCCCTTCCTTTGCTGGTTATTTGTAGGAGTACATCTTGGATCGGATCGATAGAAGTATTGTCACTATGATAAGTTGGTAATTAATAAGTATTGTTTTAGTTTGAATCTTATTGTCATGATGATGTCTAGTTTCCTATAGATTTTTCTAGCACAATATGCATATGTATATGTATGATGCACAGATTGATGTAGAATAATTAAATAAGTCAGGTTGATGCATGGACCTATAAACTACTCCAAAAGATCTCCAAATATAGAAAAGAAACATGGTTATTTATGATAGTTTAAACTAAGAGAGTGGCACACATGAAATCAAAAGTGCACTATAACACACCTAAAGTCAGTTTTTAAATTTCTTTGTAATTTTTCTTTCCCGTAAGGTATAGCTTTTATATGTTATTTCATTTGCTAAACATGTAGCTTCCTTCTCCTATTCGTGTTATTATTCATAATTAATCTATATTAAACCTGCACCTCCATCATCAAAATCAGTTGTTCACACAAGAGTAACTGGGGATATGGACTTTGTAACTACTCATCCTAATGGAAAGGGGTAATAGTATTTGAGTTCTTTGCATGTATTTGATCATTTTGACCATTTTTGTGATTTTTTTGACATGTTTATGTTTATTTGTACTTGTTCTAATATGTTCTAATATGTTTGCGTGTGTTAGAGTCGGTTTGAGCTTGTTTTGAAGTAGCTGTTAGTTCCTTTTAGGTTCCTTTTTGTTCCTGTTAGTTCCTTTTAACGATATCAGCTGTTCGAGTGTGTTAGAGTCTCTTTTAGTTCCTGTTAATATATGGAGTAGCTGTTACAGCTGCACTTCTCCACACATGCCTTGCCAACTCTCTGAATTTATCAATGATAGTAGTTTACACGTAGTTCAAGCGTGTTTGTGTTGTTGCATTGCTGCTGAACCTACTATTCTATGTTGCTTTTCTCCTCGCTTTGCTACAGGTATTTGAGTTTCTATTGCTTTAATGTTCGAGTGTGACTAATCTTTGCTCCAGTGTAAGTGTCTGTTGATGTTTCTGTGTTACACTTCTATTTCTTTTTAACTGTCCTTTTTAGATCAGTTGTGCTCTGTTAAGAAGACCTTTTCACTCTCCCCTTTACCGACAAGGCAATCTAATTACATGTGTTAAAATGTGTATGGGGTTCATGTCCCCCCCCCCCCCCCCCCCCCCCCCATCCCTTTATTTGAGCAACCCACTTTCTCAACTGAGTTTGAACATTGACCATTGAATGAGTTTTTATTGATTACTTCATTTACTTTTTCCGGTTTTTCAATTTTTAGTTTCATCACATAAAGTGAAGTTTGTGATGCTTTTTAACTTCATGATCTTACCATTTATATCACCTTACATTGTTAATCTTTAATGCTTGACAGCTAACTTTAACGACAAGCATATGATGAGCACAAGAATCAGGAAAGACGATACAATAAGCTAAAAATCTCATCAGGCTAAAATGAAGGCAAAACGAGGGGAAGAGAGCCATAAGTCATGGCAATTGGAAAAGGAGGCTGCAACTGAGTTAGTTTTGAGAAATCAAATGTTTTTGTTACATAGCTTGTAGATATATTCTATTTAGTGGCAATGGGTGCAATCATAAGAACAAAAATATATACAATTATTGTACATTACATTATTAACTTGCTTGGGTCGCATGTATTAACATTAAATTTATATAAATAAATGATTGCTATTATTATTATTATTATTATTATTATTACTATTATTATTATTGTTATTGTTATTGTTATTGTTATTATTATTGACTTTTAGCAACGGTTAAAAAAAAGCGTTCAAATAGCTCTACAAGACATTTACAAACGGTTTAGCCAAAACCGTTGCTAAAGGTCTTAGTAGCCGTTGCAAAAAAGCTATTGTAATAACTTTGCCTAACCGTTGCAAAAGGTCCTAATAGTCGTTGCAAAAAAGCTATTGCAACGGTTCAATTAAAACCGTTGCAAAATTGCTACGCTAAAGAATGCAACGGTTTTTTTGCCCTTTTGCAACGGTTTTTGAGGGGTTGCAAAAAGCGTTTTACGTAGTAGTGTAATAAACAGAGCAATGTGCACTTTACCGAAAGTAAAAGATGCTTTTGCTAAGTTTTTTATTATTATTATTTTTTTATTTTTTTACTTTTATTTCACTCTCCCTCTCCCGTCTCTCTCTTCCTCACTCATCTCATTCTCCCATCTCTCTCTTTCTCTCTCCTCTTTAGCTTGTCATACTAAAAACCATGAAGGTCTGATGTGAATTTGAATATCTGTGATGAAGTACCAATAGTGGATGAGCAAATCAACCTACTAATAAATCCTATTAGGTTTGACAAAGATAAATCATAGGTATGGGTGACAATGATAATGATGAACACTAACACTGTGGACACATGTGATGGTGGTGGCTTCCTAGCTAACACTATTAACTATTTACCATCAATATGCTTGTCACAGGTGGAGTGAGTCATTAGAAGAAGGTTTAACAGATTATTAATGCACTCACAGGATGGTACACATTGGTGGTTACAGGGACCAAGTTGGTTTGATCCATGAGTTATTTCCCATTTCACTTGATAGGGTTTTCTCATTTTGGACATTATTATTATTAGTTCTTGTGGAGTCTTGATCATCATAAATATGCTAAAAGACATGAAGAATGGTTTCTTGAAGGTTTCTTGATTAAAAGATTGGATCTTGAAGCATTTCTTGAAGTTCTTGAAAAATCTTGAAATTGCGCAATAATTGACGAAAATAGGGGCGTGTATTTTGACGATTTTTTTGCAATCTTGGGCACCAAGATATTTTCGTGATTTTTAGGATAATTTCTGATGATTATCATGTTTATTAATAATTTAGTCAAGTTGTTAGGATAATTTCTTGATTAGTTAGTTAGTTAGAGTTTGTTAGGAAAGATAAGATCAAAGTGCAAGTTGCATGATGATGTGACAATCTTATCTTTAGTTTGTTGAGCAACTTGTGCAAGTTGCACAAGTGGGGCTTATTTCCTATTTTTTCACGTGTTTATTAGCTGTGTTTTATTAGGATTTTGTTGATTTATATACCTATAAATAATCTCAACATTAGGTTGTAAATTAATTGAGTTTTATGAATGGAATTTTTCAATACAATATTTCCGAAAATTGGCACAAATTGTGGACTTAAATTTGTTTGAAATTTCTACAATAAATTTGTGAGTCAGGAGTGATTAACAAATTTAGCAACTAGTTAATTAATTACAGGAGTATGTTAATTAATTAGTCTTCAATTAAATCAATCCAGGAGTGGAGAGTTTAATTAACAAAAAAGAAAAAACGTGAATTTTGAGTTGTATTTGCCAGTACTCCTTAAAATCCACATCAATTTGGTATCAGATTTCAAGGTTTTTTCGATCCATCATGGGAGATTCAAATTTGACACAACTTATTCAAGACATGATGACAAAATTAGAGGCTATGGACGTGAGACAAAAGCAAGATAATGTTCGAATTGATGTTTTGGCTCAACAATTCCAACGAAAACTTGATCTTTAATTCATACACTATTTTCGTGGTGATGATGATGATGAAGCACATTCACACTCGTCTTCTTCTTCTGACTGCCCTAAAAGACGTTCAAAAAGCAAGCACAAGTTTGATGATCGTGGCATTAAACTTGATAACCTCACAGGCCAAGGTTCCCCAGATGACTATCTTGAATGGGAACGACAAGTGGAAAAGATTGCTGAATATAAGGGTTTTGATCATACAAAAACCTTTAAAATTGCTTATATCAGATTGACCAAAACTGCTGATTTATGGTATGAGGGCGTCAAAGCCAAAATAGTTTCCTGGTCTGACCTCAAAAAGAAGTTGCGTGACAAATATGTGCCTTTTGATTTTGATCAGCAAAATTATGTCAAGTTGACTTCTCTATATTAGGGCACTATGACTGTGCATGCTTATATTGCAGAGTTTGAAAGGTTATCTTTGCTTTATGATTTAGAGGAAAGGGAACACATGAAAATGGCGAGATTTTTGAAGGGATTGAAAAGAAATATTGATAAGGAAGGCTCAATATCATATCTTTGATGATCTCTGCAAGTTGGCTTTAAAAGTGGAAAAGCGTATAAAGGGAGACACCACATGAAGTTTCGTGCCTACCACTGGTAAAGCACCCTACACTCCTTCAAATACTAATGCTAACGCAAATTAACCACCAAAAACACCACAAACATCTGCAGCACCGAGCTCTTCAGGGGATAAACCCAAAAAGGTGATTTGTAAAGCAAAATATGAAGATCGCAAGAGATGTTTTGAATGTCAACGCTTGGGTCACATTGCTTCTGGTTGTGCATCAAATCGCACATTACCAATGGAATAGTCCAGATTATGGGCTACTGAGGATGAAATTTATCACATTATGGTCGAAGATGATGAGTACATCATTCAAAACCACGGAGGGGAGGATTCTGATGATGACACCCTATAAACTGTGAATCAGCCTCCGTTGATACAAGGTGGCAAAGCCTTTATGGTTAGGAGAACATTACATACATCTGTTGATACAAGTGTGAATAGCAATACATTTATACTTGGTCTACAATGATGGAGGATCATGTTCTTGAAAATTTCTTGACTTAAAGATTCAATCTAGGACGTTTCTTGAAGCTTCTAAAGATAAAATTTCAGTTCGGAGTAGTGTAGTATGTCTGACTTTGAAGATTTTTCATTGACAGTTCGCTTTGAGTTAGAAGGCGTGTGAATATGCATTGGAAATCATATTGAATCTACTTTCAGTGAAAAATATTTCCAAAATTCAGAAAAATATGCAAGATAATGTTATATCCCTTTTTCTACTCGGCTGTCAAACTGGAAATCAGTTTTTAGTTAGATTTCTTTTATCTAGCGTCCAAGTATAGTTAGGATATGTTTTTAGGACGTGTTTAGTGTTTTGTTTTGTGATTTTTATTTTCATAATTTTGTTTGTTAGTTTTTTTAGAAAGATTATTAGGATATTTTCTTGATTAGATAAAGTTTGTTAGGATTTGTTAGTAAGATAAGATCAACATGCAGTGATGATGTGGCAATATTATCTTGTGAGTCATTTGTGAGTCATTTCACAGTGTGGAACCACATGCAACCCAGAGGGAGAGTCTATTTCACAGTGTCTGCAAAATTGGTCCCTACCTTTGCAATTTGATCATTGGCAGTGGATCCTGCACCAATGTGGCTTCAAAAGAGCTAGTAAAATGGTTGAAATTGACACAGAGAGATCATACCAATCCCTATAAACTAAATTGGCTTAATGTTACAAAAGGGATTGAAGTAAGGAAACAAGCGCTAATCAATTTCACCATTGGTTTTGTACAATGACGAATTGTGGTGTGATGTTGTACCCATGACTGCATGCCAATTGCTCCTAGGAAGGCCATGGCAATATGATAGAAAGGTGCAACATAATGGGGAATCGAATGTATATACGGTTTTGAAGGTTAGGAAACGCATCAATCTCCTACCTTTGACTCCATCTACAGGAAAAGTCCAGACTCAAAGAAATTTATTTCTTTCTACTAAGGAATTTGAGAAAGAAGTGGAGCAAGGGAACCATGCATTGATTCTTTTTGTAAAGGAAGCAACATTAAATAAAATATCATCTGATTTGCGCCTCACACCTTTACTAGAGGAATTTGCTGACATATTTCCCGATGAATTGCTTGATGAACTACCCCTTACCAGAGGAATTGAACATGCAATTGACTTTATACCTGGCACACCAATTCCTAATAAACCTGCATACAAATGTGATCTTGAGGCATCGAAAAAACTACAATGCCAGATTGATGAATTAATGCAGAAAGGGTAAGTTCGAGAATCAATGAGTCCATGTGTAGTTCCTGCCTTGCTGGTGCCGAAAAAAGATGGCTCTTGGAGAATGCGTATTGATTCGAGGCCAGTGAATAACATAATCATCAAGTACAGATTTCCTATGCCTAGACTTTAGGATATGTTAGATGAATTGCATGGTGCTAGTATAATTTCGAAAATAGATCTGAGAAGTGGCTATCAACAGATGAGAATTCGAGAAGAGGATGAATGGAAGACTGCTTTTAAGACTAAAAAAGGTCTTTATGAGTGGTCGGTGATGCCTTTAGGTCTATGCAATGCACCAAGTTCGTTTATGAGATTGATGAATGAGGTATTAAGACCGTTTCTGAACAAATTCATGGTTGTCTATCTAGATGATATTCTTGTTTACAACAAAGACATTCGTGAACATCTAGACCATCTAAGGCAACTATTTGAAAAGTTACTTGAGCAAAAACTTTATGGAAAACTCAAAAAGAGTGTTTTCCTAGGGTACATTGTAAGTGGCGCCGGTATTATGGTAGATCCATCCAAAGTTGAAGCTTTTAAAACTTGGAAAATACCTACCAATGTTCATGAAGTAAGGAGTTTTCGTGGCCTAGCATCATTCTATAGGAGATTCATTGAAAATTTCTCTATTCTCATGGCTCCAATTACTGAATTGATGAAAAATGGAGAATTTAACTAGAATCAACGAGCACAGGAAGCCTTTAATGAGGTGAAAGAGAGACTTTGCAATGCATCAATCCTGGTGTTGCCTGATTTTGATAAACTATTTGAGGTTGAATGTGATGCAAGTGGTGTAGGCATTGGGGCAGTACTAATTCAGGAAAAGAAGACTGTTTCATACTTCAGTGAGAAGCTAAGTGGCGCCAAACTTAATTACTCCAATTATGATCAGGAATTTTATGCCATTGTTCGAGCAGTTGATCATTGGTGTCATTATTTGTGCCCAAAGCCATTTATTTTGCATTCATATCATGAAGCTTTAAAGTATATCAATGGTCAACAGAAGCTCAACCATAGACATTCCAAGTGGGTGGAATTTCTCCAATCTTTCACTTTTTCAGCAAGGTACAAAGAAGGCAAGAATAATGTGGTAGCTGATGCATTGTCAAGGAGAGCATATTTTCTTGCTATGGTTGATACTATAGTCTTGGGATTTGAGCACTTCAAGGAATTATATGCCAGTGACTTAGATTTTGCTTCAGAATATCAACATCCTTCCAGAAACTACACAATTCAGGATGGTTTCTTATTCAGAAAGAACAAACTGTGCATTCCTAAAAGTGGAGTACGTGATTTATTGATATGTGTGGCTTATAGTGGCGCACTTGCTGGACACTTTGGTATTCACAATACCTATGATATGGTGAGTGAATATTTTATTGGCCTAAGATGTTGGGTTATATTCAATCAGTAATCTCCAGATGTGCTACCTGTCAAAGGGCGAAATTTACCTTTGTCAAAGGACTTTACACGCCATTACCTGTTCCTGATGCACCTTGGGATAGTGTCTGTATGGATTTCATAATTGGGTTACCAAGGACAAATATGGGACGAGATTCAATAATGGTAGTGGTTGACAGATTCTCTAAGATGGCACATTTTGTGGCCATGAATAAAACAGATGATGCTCAACATGTTGCTGATCATTACTTTAAGGAGATTGTGACGCAACATGGAATTCCCCGAAGTGTGGTAAGTGATAGAGATTCGAAATTTTTGAGTCACTTTTGGAAGTATTTGTGGAAGATGGTTGGTACAAGCTGCTTTTTAGTACTTCTCATCACCCCCAAACATATGGGCAGACTGAAGTAACAAACAGAACTTTGGGCACCTTATTGCGTGGGCTTGTGAGTAAGACACAACAGGATTAGGATGTGCGCCTATGCCATGTTGAATTTGCTTATAACAGGGCAGTTTGATCAACCACAGGACATTCCCCATTCGAAATTTTGTATGGGATTAATCCATATATGCCCATTGACTTGATTCCTTTGGCTAGAGATGAGATACATGTAGATACGCAAAAGAGAGTGGAAATCTTCAATAAAACGTGTGAAGTTAAGAAGAAGATTTCTAAGATGAATGAAATCTACAGGAGGCGGTCCAACAAGAACAAAACTCAACATGTTTTCAAACCTGGTGATTTGGTATGGATACATCTCAGAAAGGAACGTTTTCCTCATAAAAGGAAGAATAAATTGATGCCTCGAGCTGATGGACCTTTTGAGGTTATTGAATTATAGGAAGATAATACATATAAAATTGATTTGCCTGATGAGTATGGGAATGTGAGTGCTACTTTCAATATTGGGGATCTCTCACCATACTCTGATGATGTGTATTTGAGGGCAAATTCTTTTCATCCAGGGGATAATGATGTGAATTTGAATAACTATGATGAAGTACCAATAGTGGATGAGCTAATCAACCTACTAATAAATCCTATTGGGTTTGACAAAGATAAAGAACATGTATAANTTTCAATATTGGGGATCTCTCACCATACTCTGATGATGTGTATTTGAGGGCAAATTCTTTTCATCCAGGGGATAATGATGTGAATTTGAATAACTATGATGAAGTACCAATAGTGGATGAGCTAATCAACCTACTAATAAATCCTATTGGGTTTGACAAAGATAAAGAACATGTATGGGTCACAATGAAGTACCAATACTCTGATGATGTGTATTTGAGGGCAAATTCTTTTCATCCAGGGGATAATGATGTGAATTTGAATAACTATGATGAAGTACCAATAGTGGATGAGCTAATCAACCTACTAATAAATCCTATTGGGTTTGACAAAGATAAAGAACATGTATGGGTCACAATGAAGTACCAATACTCTGATGATGTGTATTTGAGGGCAAATTCTTTTCATCCAGGGGATAATGATGTGAATTTGAATAACTATGATGAAGTACCAATAGTGGATGAGCTAATCAACCTACTAATAAATCCTATTGGGTTTGACAAAGATAAAGAACATGTATGGGTCACAATGAAGTACCAATACTCTGATGATGTGTATTTGAGGGCAAATTCTTTTCATCCAGGGGATAATGATGTGAATTTGAATAACTATGATGAAGTACCAATAGTGGATGAGCTAATCAACCTACTAATAAATCCTATTGGGTTTGACAAAGATAAAGAACATGTATGGGTCACAATGAAGTACCAATACTCTGATGATGTGTATTTGAGGGCAAATTCTTTTCATCCAGGGGATAATGATGTGAATTTGAATAACTATGATGAAGTACCAATAGTGGATGAGCTAATCAACCTACTAATAAATCCTATTGGGTTTGACAAAGATAAAGAACATGTATGGGTCACAATGAAGTACCAATACTCTGATGATGTGTATTTGAGGGCAAATTCTTTTCATCCAGGGGATAATGATGTGAATTTGAATAACTATGATGAAGTACCAATAGTGGATGAGCTAATCAACCTACTAATAAATCCTATTGGGTTTGACAAAGATAAAGAACATGTATGGGTCACAATGAAGTACCAATACTCTGATGATGTGTATTTGAGGGCAAATTCTTTTCATCCAGGGGATAATGATGTGAATTTGAATAACTATGATGAAGTACCAATAGTGGATGAGCTAATCAACCTACTAATAAAGTAATCCCCCGCATTTTTAAGACTTTATATTATATTTTTATACGATTATAATATATAGTTTTATGAATTTCGGAAAATAAAGTCTATTTATATTTTATGGCTTAAAATAATTTATTTTACAAAAGGTTTTATTAGAAATAGTAATTATTTTTAAAGGAGGTTTTGAGTATTTAAATTTAATTTTCAAAAATAGCAAAAATAATTATGGGTTTTATTTTAATTATTTTCGGACCATATTAGGCCCAAAATGGGGTATTTTCGGTTTTCCAAGGCCCATAAATATTTTTATGGCCAAAATTATTTTCTAAATTATTTATTTTAACTACCTAGATATTTTGTATCTTTTAGTTAGGATAAATTTCAGATTTTACAAAAGATAAACATATCCAAAATTATCCTACACAATTTAGATCTTATCCAAAAAAAAAAAAAAAAAAAAAAAAAAACTTTATCTTTTCACTTTGATTTGGCCGAAATTCCTTAAGGCCATATACCCTATATATAGCTCTCTGGTTCATCAAATTTTACTCTTTAAAACCCTTTCCAAAAATCAGAAAAAGAAAAAAAAAAAAAAAAAAAACCGCAGCCCAAAAACCGCAGCAAAGTACACAAACAGAAAAAAATAAAACTGCAGTTTTCCTCTTCGTGGAACCAACTTTGAGCCACCACCACAACCACCACACTTCACATCTGCCGCCACAACCACCACCACGTGACAGCCCTTGCTGCACTCTACCACCAGGTACCAAGATCCGCCACCCATGCAGCCACCAAGGTGGCCAAAAACCACCTCAAAGTAGCCCACTCACCATGGTTTTCGAAAATAAGAAAAAGAGAGAAAAAAATTATTTTTCCTTCCAAATTATTTTTAAAAAAATCGAAAAAGTGTTTCCCTAATGTTTTTCAGTAAATAAAAAGTGTTTTGATGTTTTCAAATTATTTTTAAAAATTAGTTTGGTAATTTTTATTTAATAGATTAGTTTATGTCAAAAATTGGATTTTTAATAAAACAAATCATAGAAATTATAAATAATCGAAATTTATGCACGAAAAATTATTTTAGAGGCTGTATATTAGTTATATAATGTTCATATGAGGTTAGTCGAATTTCTAATGGTATTTTTGTATTTTAATGCAAGGAGGAGAATTTTCCGAAGAGCAGTTTTAATTAAGAAGGAAATTTAGCGAGCAAGGTATGTGCGACATATCAAAGACCTAATAGCATGAAAACTTAGGTTTAGTATTATAGTATGTCGTGTTAAATTATTGGAGCAAGAAAACGATCATGCAAGCCCCCATGAATTTTATAGTGTTGAACCGAAAATCTGCTGGTTTATGTGTAAAATTTGTTATATGAGGTTAAAGTGTTGAAGTATGCTCGTAAAAATTATTTTAGACTTATTGTGATGTATGTGAAGTTGTGTTAAATTCTCGTACTTTAACATGAAGTATAGCATGGTCAAATAATTTTATTAGTCAGTTTTCAGTTTTGCGGTTTTTACCGAAAAATATTGTTTCAGAAGGTCTAAAGGTCGAATCTGACTATGAGATTATTTTTAATGTATTCCAGAAGCATAATATGAGTTTATAGAGTTGGTTTCGTCATTAAAAGGTTTTCCAATATTTTTAAATAATTTTTAGATTGGTTTTAGACAGATTGGACTGTTTTCAAAAATAAATCTTTTAAAAATATTTAAAACGTGAACTAAGGTTTCTAAAGGTTGTTACTGGTTAATAGGAGAATAAAAGGAATTATAAAATGGGTTTCACGACCTAGAGAATTTATTAGGTAATTAGCTTGGATTTTTAATTGTTTTATCGCTAGTTTTAGGGTTTCTAGTTTAAAATCTACTAAAATTCACATAGACCTTATCTAGCCACGAGATTTGGTTTGAGACTGTATTTTAGGCAGTAAAAGGTTTTGGAAAAGTGTTTTCGAACCTATTTAATTTTTAATAATTATTTTCAGATTTATTTCTATTTCTATTGCCTAGTTTTAAAACAAATGTTTTTCAAAAATAAATTTCTAGGAATAGAAGTTTCTAAAAATGTTTTCAAAAGTCATTTACTATTAATGGAAGGTTACTAAAAGAGGAAAGAGTCATTAACAAGTGTTGGTTAAGTGTTTGATGGTTTCTATGTTGTTTATGTATGTTTCGAAGTCTGACGGTGTATGTTTGACTTTTCGGTCGTGTTTTAAGTTATGTTTGAATTCTGGACAGTAGCTATATGAAGCTTTAATGTGAGGGTTAAGAGTCTAAAATGACATGTTTAAGTGTTTTGAAGTTTGTTCATGAGTTATAATGCTTCTATGCATGTTTTGAGCAAGTTTTGACCATAAGAGTCATGTTTACAAGACAAGTCAAAGTTAAATGCTTATTAAGTCAAAGTTAAATAAAGTCGAGTAAAGCAAAGTTAAGTAAACAATTATGAGCAAGTTATTTTTAAAGGAACGTGAGTACTCATTCAGGCCAAATGAGGTTACCATACGGGGGAGGTATGTATTGCCTTAACGCTGTACTTCCATAGTGGAGTGTGACGATGCTTCACTGTTTTGTTCTGGAATTCCAAAAGAGTTAAAGAGTTAAGTTTGGACATGGGGTGGATGGAGACCATGTACCACTGTTTTTGAAAGACTAGCTATCTTTCTGTTAGAGTTCGGATTGTACGGGGAGCGCTACCTACTTGGTTGACGACCGTCTTTCCAAAGAGCCCGTTCACGTTTCCTATATCCTTTTCGAAGCAAGAAGTTATAATCAAGATGAAGAATTTTGAACTTATGAGTCATGAGTCTTAATTTGGAGTGAGAGTCTTGTTATGTGTATTTTGTATGCTATGTGTGTGTCTTCGTGTTGTTATGTTTTTGCTATGTTGTGCATACTCAGCAGTGGTTGCTGACACATATATATTTCCATGTTTTTCTTGTTCTGTTTGCTTGTTAAGCAGAATAAGTGCAGGTTGTTGAGCATATGCATGGTGAAGGGATTTTTCGAGAGGAGTGGATAATATTTGGTAGTTGTTTTGACTTTAGATTTTTCTAGTGGTTTGGAATAAGGGCCGTGATGGTTCCAAGTTGTTAATTTAATGTTTGACTTAGTTGTAAAGACTTCCGCTGTGAGTTGTTTGACTTTTATAAAATGGTTTTAGTAAAGTGTGTTGTTTTACCTTAGCCTTAGCGTTGCAATTAGTTTTCATAATTAGTTGTGACGTGGCGGTAACATGCTCAAGTTCCTCTTGTGTTTATAGGTTTGAGGTAAGTTAGAAAGTGAGGAATTTGGGGGTGTTACAGAGTGGTAGCCAGAGCTATAGGTTTTTCCAAAAAAATGTTTTGAAAATGATCTTCAAAATGTGTTTGCAAACACGGAAGTTTAAAGGACTAGGATTAAAAATTTGAAGTGTGAGAATGGGTAGACTTAGGATGGGCATTCCTGCATTTTGCATTTATGCATGTTTTTAAGTCTTGCTGCACGTTAAGTTGTTTTGTTGCTTGCTTGGGTTTTTTGTTGGGGTTTTCTTTAGGGATTTACGTTTGCTTTAAACCTGCAGATGTTGTCACCATCGGAATATAGTCTTCATAGGAGAGTTTATGATGATGCTAAGAGTTACTGTGATCGAATTGAGAGTTGGTGCAATTTCATGTACAATATGGGGATCCCAGGATCGAATTTACAAGCTTCAGTGATATGGTTGTTTATTAGGAATCTGCCAGATAGAAACCCTTATGTTGGGCTGAAGACTAAGTATCAGGATGTACTTCATGAGGATAGGACTCCAAATGTGGAGAAGTTTTCTGCAAGTGGGAAATGGTTGCCTGCAGTGGACTTTGTAAGAAGGGAAATAGAGCTAGCAGATAGGATTCATGAGTGGTTGACTGAGCCTCCAAGCCCACAGCATGAGGAAAATGAGACTGAAAATGAAGACCCTGAGGGAAATGGAAATGAGACTGGGAATGAGGAAAATGAAGATGGAAATGAAAATGGAAATGGAAATGAGGAAGATGAGGAAGGAGATCCAGAAGAGGAAGAAGACCCAGAAGAGGAAGAACAAAGTGATGACGATGATTTAGAGATTATTGAAAAGGAAATAGAAGTAATTGTGCTTAGTGACAGTGAAGATGAAGATGGACATGTAGAAGATGGAAGTGGGACTACTTCAGAAGATTTAACTAGAGGCATCAAGAGGGAACGAGAAGAGCCAAGTGAAGGACCAAGAACCAGAGTTAGAAGTCGCCTTGATCATTGAGGAATTTGAAGATTGCTTAGTTCTTTATGTTTAGAGTTGGTTTAATTCTTTTGACGTAATTAGAACTTCCTTAGTTTAAGTTTAAATTTTTTTTTTTAAGTTGTTGACGTTTAATTAAACCAATCGAATAATGGGAATAAATTTTTTTTATAGTTGAGAACTAGATTAGGGAATTCAATAGAGCTTCCACTCTTAATGTCGATGACCTGAAAGTTGCTAATATTGTATTTTCACCTAAGAGAGGCGAAGCGATACTTGTTGGTCCAAGTGACGCAACTAGGGGGCTAGACCTAACTTGGTTGGGAGTGTTTAAGGAAGTGATTCGCAATAAGTCTATCCTGCGTTTCTGAGAAGGAGAAGTCTAGGGTTTTTACTAGCTGGAGATGGGGACATTTCAGTGGAACATATTACCACAAGTTTCTTTCTCTGGAGTTTATGAGGTTTGCAACCGGATATTGTCCAAATGAGGAAAGAGGCATATCCTTTTGAAACAAGGGTTGACATAGGAGTTGCAAATCTCAACTTGCTGGAGAGCACTTCACTTACTTTTGGATGCGTTGTATGGAAGGGCTGCTCATCTATACAATTAGGTGAGAGAGCCAAGGTGGTACAGGAAGGGCAGAGAAAGACCACGCCAAGCTAATGGAAACCAAAATAATTCAATTACTTCAATAAGCCCTAGGTTTGGTGGACAAAACAATCATAATCAGAGTAATGGAAACCAAAACTCCAAAGGAATGGAAACCATAACTTTCAGAAGAATGGGAACCCAAATTTCCAGCGGACGGTAATCCAGGTGGAAAATGGTAGGACTGGAGAAAGGGTGCATCACTTGGCACTCTATGCCAAAGAATCATCCTTGAAAAGACTGTGAGGGAATCTGGTGACTTTGTCGGAACTGTGGCAAGCAAGGACATCGTGCTTATGAGTGTTGGAGTGGAAGCAATACGAAACAAGTTTGGAAACCGCTTCAATCAAATAAGCAAGGAGGAATTTCGGGAGGGCCAATGAACAACAATGGGAGGTTCAATGGTGGAAGTGCTGGAGGTAGCAATGAAGCTTCAATAATCGAATTACAATAAGGGAGCGAATGCTACAACTAATGCTGGAGGAGCTAATGCTGCAAACAAGATGTGAATGGTAATGAACACCTGCTGGAGGACAAGCAATGGCAATGCGCCAGGAAAGATGTACAACATGAGCTACCAAGAGGCGAGGATAATGGAGGAGTGGTAACTGGTACTTCTCTATTAACTCTACCTGTTAAGACTTTGTTTGATTCCTGAGCTTCATATTCGTTTATAACTGGTAGTGCCATAGCAAGACTTGACTTAGGTAAACCTAGGATGGTGAATATACCGATTGCAATGCCAATGTGAGATCGGGCTTGTTCTAAGTGTATGATGGTGTGAAAATTTTATCACTGAATGTGACTTTCGTCGAGGTTGATTGAATGTGGATTAAAGGAATTGGATGTGATACTAGGATGGACCTGTTGAGTAAGTATCAAGGAAGATTGATTGTGAGCGCAGAAGGTGACCTTGAAAGTTCGAAGGGGCTAGGGTGTCTTATAGGAGGCTACCGAAGACAAAGGATATGAAGATTGGTCTCGGCGATGAAAATGGTGAAGATGATAGCTAAGGGAAATCCCCTATTCTTTTGTTGTGTGATGAACTTGGAGGGAGTTTTTCGAACCAAGCGTTAACGACATTGAAGTAGTGAGAGATTTTCCGATGTATTTCCGGATGAGATTCCAGGACTTACCACCACACGAGAGCCGTGGAGTTTACGATCGATTTGGTTCCTGGAGACCGCACCTATTTCTCAAGCCCCGTATGAATGGCACCTGCGAGATGATGGAGTTGAAGACTCAATTGCAGGATTTATTGGAGAAGGGTTACATACGACCAGTGCTTCCCCATGGGGCGCGCCAGTGTTGTTTGTAAAGAAGAAGGACGGAAGTATGAGGTTGTGCATTGATATCGGGAGCTTAATAAGGTGACTATCAAGAATAAGTACCCATTGCCAAGGATTGTGTTTGTTGTGACCAGTTGAAGCGTGCGACGACATTTTACGAAGATTGATTTGCGATCTGGTACCATCAATTAGCAATTGCGGAAAAGGACATTCCGAAACCGCATTTAGACAAGATATGGACATTATGATTTACTGTGATGCCTTTTGGGTTTGACGATGCGCCAGCGATTTTATATGGACCTTATGAACCGGGTATTCCATGAGTACTTGGACAAATTCGTATGGTGTTCAAGAATGATATCTTTGTGTATTCGAAAGGGAGGAGCAATATCTGAACTTAATTAAGGATGATTTTGATGACCATTGAGGAGAACCAATTGTTATGCAAACGTGTCGAAGTACGAGTTTTGGCTGGAGCAAGTGTGCGTTTTTAGGACAATTATCACAAAGGATGGCGTTTCTTCTAGATCCAGCTAAGGTCAGGCTGTGAGTGAATTGGTCGACGCCTAGGTTTGACGTACATCCGAAGCTTCTTAGGATTTAGCGGATACTATAGACGCTTTGTCAAAGATTCTCGGGATAGCGAACCTATGAACGTCGTTGATGAAGAGGAAAGAATTTGTGTGGGATGAGAATGTGAGAGCTTTCAGACGTTGAAAAGGAGTCTGACGACGGCACCTGTGCTTACATTACCGAAGGTAGTGATGGTTCGAAGTCTACAGTGATGCTTCGAAGAATGGATTGGGATGTTTTTTGATGCAAGGGAAAGGTTGATAGCCTACGCCTCAAGGCGTGAAGCCGTATGAGTGACCCAACACATGATTTGGAGTTGGCATCGATTGTTTTTTGCGTTAAAGATTTGGAGACATTATTTTGTATGGGTGCGTGTAAGGTCTTCACGGATCACAAAAGTTGAAGTATATCTTTACGCAAAAGGAGTTGAATAGAACAAAGAGATGGTTGGAGTTGATAAAGGATTACGATTTGAACCATCCAATATCACGAGGGAAAGGCAAATGTAGTAGCCGATGTGCGCTCAGTCGAAAGTCCTCCATGGTGTGAATGCTTGGTTATTCCGGATCGACTGTGTAAGGACATGAGTAATTGGGGTCTTGAGATGGTCGACTCAACGGCGAAGTTGTGTCGGGATTTGTGCTATGACTATTCAACCCACTATTTTCGATGAAATTCGCCGAGAATCAAGTGAGATATATAAGTTGGATAGGATAAAGCAGAGTTAAAAGAAGGAAAAGCTGAAGGTTTTAAGATTCACGGGATGGAAGTTTTAAGGTACAAGGAAGGTGTGTTTACCGCAAAAGTGTGAGGATCTGAAACAAAAGGTGATGGGAAGGACATAACACTAAGTAGTTCTGTGCATCCCGGAGGGGACAAACTCTATAAAGATTGAAGAAAGTGTTTTGGGTGGCCGAGGATGAAGAAGGAGGTGGCATTTTTTGTTTCGAAATGCTTGACTTGTCAGAAGGTGAGTTTGAACACAAGAGACCTCAAGGAAAAGTTCAACCTTGGAGATTCCGGAGTGGAAATGGGATTCGATTTCGATGGATTCTTATCGGTTTGGCCAAAATC